>JARQOC010000005.1:243637714-244012714 GCA_033576535.1 Allobates femoralis
GAGACCCTGATCGATCCCAACGACCATCGGGTGTCGGCGCATTGCTGGGTAATCGCTGGTGAGATCTGCCTGTCTGGCATCTCACCAGCGATCACATAGTGATGTTCCAGTGATCCCGATCATTGGTTGGGTCGCTGGAACATCGCTACGTGTAACCTCAGCTTTACAGGCAATAGCTAAATCTATTAGCTACAGGCTCTGCTGATGTAACTAAGGCTGGCTTCAGACTTGCAGACCCTCCGCAGCGTCCCGCGTAGGTGATCCGCAAGCCGACCGCAGCCCCTATGTTTATATTGAGAACGCACCTTGCTGCGCAGGTCTGCGCATGACCGTGCGCTCCCATTCACTGCAATATGTGATTTGTACGCAGACGAATGCCTGCGCACAAATCACACACTCTTGTCCACACCAGGAACGTGACATGGTCGCGTTCCTGGTGCGGACGAGAGTGTGTTATTGTGTGTGATTTGTGCGCCGGCATCCATCTGCTTACAAATCACATATTGCAGTGAATGGGAGCGCATGGTCCTGCGCAGACCTGCGCAACACCATGCGTTCTCATTATAAACATAGGGGCTGCGGTCAGCTTGTGGATCCCCTCCGCAGGACGCTGCGGAGGGTCCGCAAGTCTGAAGCCAGCCTAACTACAGTTACATCAAACTATATTATTTCAGTTTCTCACTGGCTTGTCTAAAAGTAATTGAGCAAACTTTAAACACTTAAATATGCTTTTTGTTCAGCAATAGAGTGCTGTGTGGTCAGCATACATACGGCCAATGGAGGCTGAATGCATTACTTATTGTTTTCTTTGAAACAATTGTACCAGCTAATTCTAAGTTTTTCTTTAGCTCTCCACAGGTGGTTCTTGGCTCGTGGCTCTTGGCTAACTCTTCTGCTAATTCACCTGAAATCATGTGGAGAGCACCTGGTCTTGACCAGTTTATGGTGAAATTATGTGATTTCCACTTCCAGATGATGGCCCCAGTGACCTTCAGTAGTTTAGAAATTCCACTGTAACCAATGCCATCAGTTTATTTAGCGACAATAAAGTTGTGAAAGTCTTGAGACAGCTTACTGGTTTTACCCATCATGAGATGTATCTTGTGTGGCATCTTAGTAGTGAAACAACATTTTATAGGCCATCAGCTAAGCCAGTTCATTTTATATTTTACCAAGTGGCAGGATTGCTTTGTAATTACTGATTGATTTCAGCCAGGGCCACACCGTCCATTGGACAGTGTGAGCCCTGAGTATCAAGCGGCAGCAGGCATGGGGAGCGGCAGTGGAGAAGGGGGCACGGCGCCAGCATCACACATCTGCTTCCTGTCACCGGGTAAGATGCGTCCTCTCTCCCTTATCTAATGCTGCAGGAGGGCGGCGGTGCTGGAACCCGACAGCACCCCCCGCTCCTCACTTCGGCTGCGGGGAGGCTCAGGCGGCAGGGAGGCTTGATGCACCCCTGATTTCAGCTTTTGTCTTGACTTTTCATGGTTTTTTGCACCTCTCTTTCTTCACTTTCTTCGTGTGTTCAATACTTTTTTACTTTGACATTTCTCATTATTACACATAATTTACCGTAATTTATGATAATCTATGTTTTGATTTCTTTGCATATTTGGATTTAATGGGTTGCTTCCGACATCATGTGAGAAATTCATGTCAATTGCACTTTTACAAGTATATTAACTTGGTATTTAAATTGGTTATGTGTTAAATACTTATTTCACCTGTTGTACATATACACATATATACTAGACGTGCACAGCCTTACTCAACACAAAATTGTTGAGAGAGGCCATGCAGGTCTAGTCAGACTTTGGTCGGGAGTATGCATATTGCATACTCACAAATCACATGATGGTCTCGCCACCGGCAGAAGAGAATCCTCACAGAGCACACTGGGCATGATGGGAAGATTCACAAGTCTGCACTAACATATGATGACTAAAGACTTCTAGGAAAAGCCTGGAAACCCAGTACTGATAAGTGAGAGCTATAACTATTATAGTATGTAAGAATTCAAATAATAATAGTAAGCACTAACCTTCCTGAATACTGTGTAAAAGCATCTACATAACATCTGCCTGAGACATCAACAAGTCGCTATTGCCAAAGAATTCTTTAGGAATGACATAAAAAATGAATTATTATGAAAAGTCTCCTTAGAAAACCAAAGACTAATAACATCAGACAGTCCACACCCATTTGCTTATTCTTCCATGTTGTAAGGATTCAGTGTTCTGAGTTAGCATTCCAGACATATCCTTGTCCTTCTACAACACAACTTTTATTATAATCCTGGGAAAAATGGACTGTATGCCACAACAAGGAATATGTGAGCCTTTGTATTCGTCATACACTAATTACAATACAATGGTTCCTTGAGAAAAGGGAAAATCAGGAATTTGAGCGCAGGAAGGAACGCTTCCTGTGCTGTTAAGGGATAGATATTCTGTTCTATAATATATAGGAAAGAGAGAGTGTTATCCATTAATTATACCGAAGACAAGCAATCGCTGTGCATGGAGTACATGTGTTATAATTCAGCACTGCCACACTATGACACTGTAGTCCATCTGGACTGCATCAAAAGATTCCCTGTGACCTTGGAACAACTTGATGAGTCAATGCTTCTATGTTTTAGTGTAGTAACAAGAGTTATCTTTTGACATGTAGGCATATTAGGCCCCACTTATGAAAATGTTGGAATGTGTTGAGTACAGTATAAGCATATAGTTGTTAGGAATCTACGAATAATGTCTACATACACGTAGTCTTTGTATTTATGCTGTCACTATACTACTTACTTCGCACACATACCTTTCTTTACCCATATCTTTCAAGAAAACCTTTTTTTTCACAACTCTCTAATTGGGCTTATGGATATCAAAAAGAGGAGTTCCCCAACTAGGAGAGAGAGCCAAATCCAGCTCACTCAAGATCCACATGTGCATAGAACACAGAATGGACCCAAGATACAACAAATAAAGTTACCACCGTTGTCATAAAGTATTGAAGGCCTTACTACATATTATTATTACCGTATATACTCGCGTATAAGCCGAGTTTTTCAGCCCAAAAATTGGGCTGAAAAGTACCCCCCTCGGCTTATACGCGAGTTAGTGACGGTCCCTATGAGTATACAGCAGCCCCAGCATCCCAGTAATCCAGGGCCCCCCAGCCTTGCTCCGGTCACCTGTAAAGCAAAATATATTTATCACTGTCCCGCTGCCGTCAGCGCCCGCCGCTGCCGACATCCCCGATCCTCCATCTTCATGCGTCTTCTTCCGGTTTCCTGTGTTCGTCGCAGGCAATGACGTCATTGCCAGCGCCGAACACAGGAAGTCGGAAGAAGACGCATGAAGATGGAGGATCGGGGATGTCGGCAGCGGCGGGGCGCGGACGGCAGCGGGGACAGTGATAAGTATATTTTGCTTTACAGGTGACCGGAGCAAGGCTGGGGGGGGCCTGGATTACTGGGGCTGCTGTATATTACCGCTGGGGCTGCTGTATACTACCACTGGGGCCGCTGGGGCTGCTGTACACTACCACTGGGGCTGCTGTGGCTGCTGTATACTACCACTGGGGCTGCTATATACTACCACTGGGGCTGCTGGGGATGCTATATACTACCACTGGGGCTGCTGGGGCTGCTGTATACTACCACTGGGGGCTGCTATATACTACCACTGGGGCTGCTGGGGATGCTGTATACTACCACTGGGGCTGCTGGGGCTGCTGTATACTACCACTGGGGCTGCTATATACTACCACTGGGGCTGCTGGGGATGCTGTATACTACCACTGGGGCTGCTGGGGCTGCTGTATACTACCACTGGGGCTGCTGGGGATGCTGTATACTACCACTGGGGCTGCTGGGGATGCTGTATACTACCACTGGGGCTGCTGGGGATGCTGTATACTACCACTGGGGCTGCTGGGGCTGCTATACACTACCACTGGGGCTGCTATATACTACCACTGGGGCTGCTGGGGCTGCTATATACTACCACTGGGGCTGCTGGGGATGCTGTATACTACCACTGGGGCTGCTGGGGATGCTATATACTACTACTGGGGCTGCTGTATACTACCACTGGGGCTGCTGTATACTACCACTGGGGAGGCCTGTATACCACTGGGGGGGGGGCTGGAAACCACACTGCTGGGGGCTGTATACCTGTGCTGGGGTCCACCCTCGGCTTATACACGAGTCAATAGGTTTTTCCAGATTTTTGGGGCAAAAGTAGGGGGGTCGGCTTATACACGGGTCGGCTTATACACGAGTATATACGGTACTTTTAATTGTTGAAAAACATAATTCCAAAGAATGGAGGATGCTCAGGAGAAGTCTTGGTAGTAATTTGGTGAGGAACATATGAGTGTGGAGGAGAGAAGGAGATCTTGGGAGGATCGGAGAGTATGGATGGATGCATGGGTGGATGGTTGCATGGGTGGATGGATGGAGGCAGCAACAGATTAAGTGTCCACTTGTTGTAATCTCTGGGGTCAGAGTCATGGTGCACTGTATGACAATGATCTGCCGTACCGTGCACCCTGACCCTGACCCAAGAGACTACAAAAGTGGACACTTGATCCCTTGTTGTAGTCTCTGGGGTCACAGTCATGATACATGGTACAGCAGATCATTGCCATACAGTTCACCATGACTCTGACCCAGAGACTGCAACAGGGGATCAAGTGTCCTCTTGTTGTAGTCTCTGGGATCACAGTCATGGTGTACTGCATGACAGATCATTGCCACACAGTGCACCATCAGTGTAACCCCAAAGACTGTAGGAAGAGGACACTTGATCCCTTGCTGCAGTCTCTGGATGTAGTAGAGGCGATTGAGCGTCGTGGGACCATTGTTGTGGACTACGTCGGACGGTATGGAGTAATAAAGATGGAGTCTCAATTTGTGTTTATATTTTTTTTCTAATAAAAATAATATTCTCTGTGTGTTGTATTTTATTTATTATTTTCTAGAGATTCCTCATGGCCAGGTCTAAGATTGGTCCGACATTATTAGTGCCAGCTGCCAATAAAATATCTGGCATTAACCCCTTTGTTAACCAGTTTGCCACTGGCACAAGGGCAACTGGAAGAGTCTGGGTACAGCGCCAGAAAATGGCACTTCAATGCATGCGCCATTTTCTGGGGCGGCTGCAGGCTGCAATTCACGCATGGGGGGTCAGAATGCTAGGGCCTCTCCATGCTGAGGGTTCCCAGACCCCAGCTGCCTATTTGTACCTGGCTAGACACCAAAATAACAGCGAAGCTCCACATCATTTTTTTTTCAATAATTTCTATAACTACAAAAAATGGTGGGCTTCGCTGTATTTTTAGTTTGACAGTCAGGTACACTAGGCAGCTGGGGTGGGTGGCAGTCAGTAGTGCCAAGTTGTACCTGGCTCGCAACCAAAAATCGGTTGAAGCCCACGTTGTCATTTTAATTTCATAACAAAAAAATGACATGACGCTTTGCCTATTTTTGGTTGCCAGCCAGGTACAATTGGCAGGTGGGGCGGGAATCTCACACTGTGTATTGCAGCTACAGCCACCCAGAAAATGGGCACATTCATTAGAAGATGGGCTGTAATCAGACTCTTCCAGTTGCCCTGTGACAGTGGGCAAATGTTTAGGGCACGGGCTCTCCATACACAACAAGGTGGTCAATAACGATTGGGAGCTAATTTTCCATTCAAAATGTCAAATGGCCCAAACAGTGGTTTGATGACCACATTGAGGTATTGGTGTATCAGAGGAGAAATTGCCCAACAAATTTTAGGATCTATTTTATCCTGTTGCCCATGTGAAAATGAAAAAATTGAGGCTAAAGAATTTTTGTGAAAAAAAAAGTACTTTTTAATTTTTACGGATCAATTTGTGAAGCACCTGTGGGTTCAGTGCCACAAGCTTTGAAAGAGCCTTATGGGCCATCCATGTCAAGTGAACCAATGATTATTACCTCTATATTTTTAATTCTTTTAAGATTTTGTTATTTGATAGTAGCATGTCAGACAATGCAAAATGTGAAGAGAAAATTTAAAAAAAAAATGTATTTATTTTTTTAAATGATTTTCAAAGTTTGAAAAAAGTGCGAATTTCGGTGTTGCCTGCCTTTACATTTCTCCTCATAACTCAGGCTAGAAATAAGATAGAGAGGCAAAATAAACACCATTCTACTCAGAACTGTACAGGCTTTCACTAGATATGTCACAGGAGTATCTTTGCTAATATTTTACCCATGCGAAAGCAAATGCAAAATTTTAAAACTCATTTCCGAATGTACCAAATTTCAAGTTGGGATCGCGATGGGATCATATTTTAAAAATATTTTACTACTAATAGCGTCAATGGGTCATTCCATATCAAGTGATCTAAATATGAATATATTTTTTTACCTGATGTCTTTAGATTTTTTTTTTTCTATATGAAGTACAACTTTAGTTAATTACAAATAAAAAGTTTTGAATTTTTTTCTTTATCAGTTAATTTTTTACAGATTTTTAAAGTTTTAAAAAAGCGCGAATTTTGGCCAGGTATGGCTTTACATTTTCTATCATATCTCGGGCTAGAAATAAGATAGAGAAACAAAATAAACACTTTCTACTCAGAACTGTCCAGGCTTTCACCAGATATGTCACAAGAGGACCTTTGCTAATTTTTTACCAATGCGAACGCAAAAGCAAAATTTTAAAATGCATTTCGAAAAATTTGGCATAATTTAAATATTTCAAAAACTGCACAGGTGTCTGATGTGCTCTTAGCCACATCTGTACCAAATTTCAAGTTGGGATCGTGATGGGATCTATTTTAAAATATTTAACTATTATAGTGTCAATTCGAAAATCTTGAATTCAGATCTGTTCAACCTGTGGTCTAAAAGTGTGGGGTCTATATTTACCAAATAATCCATGATTTTTAGACATTACTGTATTATTTTGATATGTTACAGCTTGGAAGCAGGAGAGGACATATAGGAAAAGCATTTGTTAGGGCTCAACCTGAGAATGAACAATATTGTATTGAATATTGTACAAATCAGGACTACGAAGAGGAGGAGAGTTTGTTAAAACATCGGTTACAGGAAGCAGAACCCATCAAAGGGACTCAGCAATCCCACACTTTCATTACATGTAGTGAAACAGAAATAAAAACAAGGATTTTTTCATTCAGCAAAGACAGTGAAGTTCATGAAGTGGTAGAGAAGGCGGCACAAGATTGGCAATGGATGACATAACTGGCTATGTGACCTGTGAATATGATTGGCACTGGTGGCTGGCTACTGTACTCTCCAAAGATTGTGAAAAAGTCAGATAATAACTCAGTGACAGCCGTACATACTCTGACACAAAAGGAAATGGCGATTGCTAGTAAGCGCTTATGGACAAGATTACATTTCACCCACTAGAAGGGACAAATTGATGATAAAAAGCGACTTTAAAAACGTACTATTAATTGTTTGATTAGTTCATATTTTATAGAACGATGATTTAACTACTGTACTATTT
Organism: Allobates femoralis; assembly: GCA_033576535.1. Lineage (NCBI taxonomy): Eukaryota > Metazoa > Chordata > Amphibia > Anura > Aromobatidae > Allobates > Allobates femoralis. The sequence continues at coordinate 243,645,232 of JARQOC010000005.1, forward strand.
TTATTAAACGGACCAAACCATGTCAGAATGAACGCATGTATATAGGGGTTATACATTTTGGTCCTTTTGGAATCCTTGTTTATCAACAATTGACACTTTTTTTTGCAAGAATATTGATAACAGCAAACCGAAATTAAACAGTTTTAAACTTACATGATTTAGTACTTGAGGGCGTCTCCCTCGGGCTTTAGTACGAGAGGCTGTGTGTTATGCAGCCTGAGTGGCTTTCCTCCCCCTCCCTCTTGTTTGCAGGACGTCATGAGAAAGACGTGCACGGACGGGAGCTGCCTTGGGTGCCGCCCTACACCAAGATAATATCAGCGCTAATGTGACGTCCTGCAAACAGAGAGGAGGGGGAGGAAAGCCACTCAGGCTGCATAACACACAGCCCTCTCGTACTTAAAGCCCGAGGAGAGAGCCTCAAGTACTAAATCATGTAAGTTTATAAACTGTTATTTCGGTTTGCTGTTATCAATATTCTTAGCAAAAACATAGCTGCAATGGTGTACATAGGGTCCAGGGACATGTATTAACAGCTTATACACGTCATCTGAGGTGGTTGGTTCCCTTTAAACACTTCATAAATGACATGTTTAGTGATAGAATAGAAAACAAATTTACATGTATAAATAGGGGTTAACATTTTTGGTTCTTTTAATCTTGTTTAATCAAACATGAGGATATGATCACCTTTTTTCTTTTGGTTTGTTCAATGCATTCAGGTTGAAAATGCTGAGCGTTGTGTTCTGATGATTAAGATGTATTTATCCTGGCACTTACGGGATTTGTATTTTGTGTTTCTTTTTAGTTGCATATAAATGTTTTATTCAATAAGTTGTAATAACTCATACAACCATAAAATACAAAATATATAAATTTGACAGGTCCCAAGTTGAATCTCTGTACAAACATAACCAAGAACACAAGTAACACAGGCATTTTTTCACAATTTTCAAACTAACATTTATTTCACAATTGCGCATCAAAATTTTGAATTTGATTTTTCCCAAACAAAATATAAAAAAACATACTTTTGTGACATATCAAATGAAAGCTGTTACCATTCTGAGTAAAATGATGCCTCTCCCATTTCATTATCTTATTTCTAGCCCAAGATAAAAAAATGTAAAGCCATACCAGGCCAAAATTTGCACTTTTTTTTAAAACTTTATATATCTGTAAAAAATTAACTGATAAAGAAAAAAATTCAAAACTTTTTATTTGTAATTAACTAAAGTTGTACTTCATATAGAAAAAAAATTAAAAACAATCTAAAGGCATCAGGGAAAAAAAATATTCATTTTTGGATCACTTGACATGGAATGACCCTTATGGGGGAGCTCCAATGTTTGGGCGCACAGGGGCTCTCCATACATGACATGGTGTCCGCTATCAAATCTAATTGTTAGCAGACACCATGTTGTGTATGGAGAGCCCCTGTGTGCCTAAACATTGCAGATCCCCCACAAGTGACTTCATTTTGGAAACTAGACCCCCCAAGAAAGTTATCTAGATGCATAGTGAGCAGTTTGAACCCCCAGGTTCTTCACAAATTGATCCGTAAAAATGAAAAAAGAAAATTTTTGTGGAACAAAAAGTACTTTTTCATTTTTACAAATTAATTTGTGAAGCACCTGGGGGTTCTCCACATGGGGCTCTCCATACGTGACATGGTGTCTGCTAAAAATTTGATTAGAAAATTAGCTCCAATTGTTAGTGGACTCCATGTCGCATATGGAGAGCCCTGTGTGCCTAAACATTGGAGCTCCCCCACAATGACCCCATTTTGGAAACTAGACCCCACCCAAGGAACTTATCTAGATGCATATTGAGCACTTTGAACCCCCAGGTACTTCACAAATTCATCTGTTAAAATGAAAAAATAACATTCTTGTGAAAAAAAGTACTTTTTCATATTTACGGATCAATTTGTGAAGCCCTTAGGGGTTCAAAGTGCTCACTATGCATCTATATAAGTTCCTTGGAAGGTCTAGTTTCCAAAATGGGGTCACTTGTGGGGGAGCTCCAATATTTAGGCACACATGGGCTCTCCATATGCGACATGGTGTCCGCTAATAATTCCAATTGTTAGCGGACACCATGTTGCATATGGAAAGCCCCTGTGTGCCAAAATATTGGAGCTCCCCCACAAGTGACCCCATTTTGGAAACTAGACCACTCCAATATTTAGGCACACATGGGTTCTCCATACGTGACATGGTTGTTGTGAATTCATTAAGGAGGCATTCTGGTTGTGAGCTCCCTCCAGTGGTTGTTGCTGGTAATGCTGCTGGCTGTGTGTTGGAGAGTTCCACAGCTGATCTTGATGATTGGCAGTCAAGTTCAGATTGGAGTGGTTTGAAGCTGAACAGTTCTTACCAGTTGTGAATGTTCCTGGAGGTGTCCACACCTTTTCCTGGTTTCTCCTGGTCTACTGAGATCCTTGCAAGCTAAGTAAATGGTTTTTGTTACTTTGTGGTGCACATGTTATGTGCTTGTGGATCTGTTTTCAGTTTGTCTTGTTCTGAGTTGTGGGTTTGAAATTTAGTCAGCATATTTGTTTACCTGCTCTCAGTAAGGAAGTTTTCTTCCTGGACAGAAATTGCTATTCACTGTTATCTGCTATTTCCAGTATTGTTGGTATTGGTACTTGTTTATTCTTGTTTGATTGACAGACGTTTTGCAAATATAGAAGGCGGAGAGTCTTAGTGGACTCAGGGAAATTTTTGACACTATCTGCTGCTGGAGATTTTTTGATAGTATGTTAATACTGACCGCAATAGAATTCTATCCTGTCTTTACTATCTAGCTAGTGTGGCCTCTTTTGCTGAACTCTATATTCTGCCAGGGTGTGTGTCTTTTCCTCTCCTGTTTCCGAGTTAATATCTGTGGGAGGCTTGCTGCTCTTTTGGAGTTCTGCTCTGAGGCAAGATAGCTTTTCCTATTTTCATCTCTAGGGGTAGCTAGTTCTCCGGCCGTGTTGAGGTGTCTAGGGCATGGTTAGTTACATCCCACGGCTACTTCTAGTTGCAATATTTAGTCAGGTGTCGCAGTCAGCTTAGTTACCAACGACTTCTATGGAATCTTTATGTTACTCCTAAGTCATCGGATCATAACACATGGTGTCCTCTAATAACTGGAGCTAATTTTCCATTCAAAAAGGCAAATGGCGCTCCTTCTCATCTAAGCCCTGCCGTGTGCCCAAACAGTGGTTTATGACCACATATGAGGTATCGGTGTACTCAGGAGAAATTGCCCAATAAATTTTAAGATCCATTTTATCCTGTTGCCCATGTGAAAATTGCTGATGAACTTTGAACCCTTATAACTTTCTAACAAAATTTTTTTTTTCCCCAAAATTGTGCTGATGTAAAGTAGACATGTGGGAAATGTTATTTATTAATTATTTTGTGTCACATAACTCTCTGTTTTAACAGAATAAAAATTAAAAATTTGAAAAGTGCAAAATTTTCAACATTTTTGCCATATTTTAGAATTTTTCACAAATAAACACAAACATTTTCGACCTACGTTTACCACTAGGATCCGTTGAAGCTTTCCAGAGTTATTACCTCATAAAGGGACACCGGTCAGAATTGCAAAACATGGCAAGGTCAGTAAGGCCAAAATAGGCTGGGTGGTGAAGGGGTTAAAGAACAGGGCAAAGTGAAGGGTAACTCCAAGGCAGCAGACTTCTGGTACAGAGGAAAGTGTGATGTCGTCACACACACAGATATCTGTGCAGATATTGTTCACAAATCTCTAGTTGCAGTGAAATCATGGACACATTGCTCCATTTGTACACGGCCACAAAATGGAACAATGTGTCCGTGATTTCACTGCAGCCAGAGATCTGTGAACAATATCTGCACAAATATCTGTGTGTGTGACGTGGTCCTTAGTGATAGATAGATTTGGTAGAGAAGTTGAGTGGGATGGAATGAAATAAGATAAGTTTGGGTTTGTCTACATTGAGCTTTAGGAAATATAAGTAGAAGGATATGGCTGATAGACACTCTGGGATTCTGGACAGCAGAGAGGAGAAATCTGGGCCAGAAAGGTAGATCCGAGTGTCATCAGCATATAGATGGCCCTGGAATCAATGGAACTATATGAGTTGCGTCAGATCAAAGGTATAGATGAAGTAAATGGGGGGTTGCAGGACAGAGTCTTGAGGTACACCAACAGAAACAGGGTGGGATAAGGAGGTAGTGTAGGAATGAGAGATGTTAAATGTGTGGTTAGTATGGTTAAGAGGAGATTTAGCAAAGTGCATGGTCTTTGATGCCGAGGGAAAAGAAGATCTGTATAAGGGGGCCGTCACACGCTGCGACATCTTTAGCGATATTGTAAGCGATCACGTGCACGCGCGATCGCTTACAATATCGCTCACATCGCTGGTGAGATGTCACACAGACAGACTCACCAGCGATGTGGAGCCGCGATCTCGCTCGTTACTATGGTACACATCGGGTAACTAGGCGCCGCGCATCGCTTAGTTACCCGACGTGTACCATAGTTACCATCTCCCAGCATAGGCGCGGTCGCTGGGAGATGGATCATCGTGGTGTCATACACCACGATGATGCAGATCGTTGCATCGTTCATCGCTAGATCTGAGAACCGAACCTCAGATCAGCGATGTCACGATCAAGCGATTTACCATCGTAAATCGCTTGATTACATGCAACGATATCTTGCCCGATATCGCTTAAGCGATCAAAAAGGAGATCGCTTAAACGATATCGGGCAAGATATCTCACCGTGTGACGGCCCCCTTAGAAAGGAGAGATAGATTTTGTTGAAGCAATGGACAATTCTAGAAGGAGGAGTATAGAGAATGTATCTGATGCATTTCAGATCCCAAATGATCACCTTCCTGTTAACCAGAATGGCTAGTCATTCTGGTGAACCTACAGTAGTTCACCTTTGCATCATATGAATTGATCAATTATTTGAAATGATGGATTCCTCCCTCAATTTCTTTCCTTGACAACAGCTGATTGTTTGAGGTTAAAAAAATTGATCAGAGTACTAAAAAGGAGCATATCTTAAAGTAAGATATAAGGGTTATAATCATGTGAATGGAGTCAGTAAATATAGCCATAAATGTTTTGTATTTTAATTCTGCATAAAGTATAATTACATTCTAAGAAGTATATCCAGCGAAATGAATAATTACCAATGCTTTATTCAGTATATATTAATATCTACATGAATATAGGAAAAATATCCATCCACACATTTCAAGTGCACATTAAAGGTACCTTTACACGCCGCAACTATCACCGGTGATCGGTGGCAACCGAACGTGCGCGTGCACATCTTTGACGGTTGATACCAAACGCCGATGACGCATTGACACGCCGCAATTGCGCCCTCAACCTAAGGGAACGTGGCTACCAGGAAGTTGCCACAGAACCTGCAGGAAACATCAGGTTGCCTCCTGGCGCCGCTTCACACGCCGCAATCCACAAAGGAATGTGGGCGTACATGTTCAGCGCCGCAAGAACAGAGGCGTGACAGAGTTGTGTATTCCGCGCCCCAAACACGCTGATTAGACAATGCAATAGCGTCATGATTGGCCAGCCTGCGCAGGAAGGCTGGCTAATACATGACGGTATTGCAATTGTGTAGTGTGAATGGACAGCTCTTCAAATATGGCGCCCTGTGAAGGGACAGCCAATGGAAACACAGTAGCCCCCACCAATCATCGCTGATGGGGCGTGGTATCCAGCCTGCTGAGGCACGCCTCTGGGAAATCACTAGGCGACGCAGATTCCATCCCTATCGCCCGTTCACACGCCAAAACCAGGGCAATTCACCTTCTGGGTTGCCTCTGGTTTTTGAACAATGCTCTGAAACCGCAACCAGGTGCAACTTCGAAAATCACCATCACTTTACCCAATTACAAGCTGCAATTTCGTAGCAATTTCAAGGCAACCGTGACGGAAATCCCGATTGCCTCTCAGTTGCTACACCATAGTTGCGGCTTGTAAAGGTACCTTAATAGATGCTGAAATGCACTAATGCATACTGCCTTTTATGTCTGTTCAGACATTAATGGAGTTATCCATGATTAGACAACCACTTCTTAAAGGGAAACTCTGGGGAGATAATTATGTTTTGTACTGTCCCTGCCCTCCTACATGATGAAGCAGAGCTGGGCTGTACAGTTCTAGGATCTATAGATTGCTTATAAATCAAGAAAATCATCTGCTCCTCAGCTATCACACCCCCCTTAGGAGACAGAGAAATTCAGCCTCATGCTGCAGCAGTGACAAGAGGAGTGTTGGGAATGTGGACCCTCAGGGCTCCAGGATCATCTTACATTCCCTTCCCCTCTCACTACTGTATGGGCAGGGGGCGTGGCCGCCGATCCATGGTCACACTACAGTCCTGTCCCTAATATACCATCCTATGTAATGTTAGAACAGGGGTGTTCTCCCTTCAAATAGCAATCATGCCACCAAGCGGATATAAATACACAGTGATAATTTGCTGTACAATGATATGAGGGTGCATAATGTGTGCTGATATATATCAGACTAAGAGCAGAGGAAGAGCACTACATTGATTAATTTAGTGCTGCCATGGTCTGACCTCCCCCATATCAACTTGGTAGCTTCCTGTCCCCTGAAACATTAGCAGTATGCATGACTGAATTTCTCTGTCCCCGAAGGGAGGGGTGAGAGCTGAGGAGCAGGTATGATTTTATTGATTTATAAGTGATCTATAGCTCCTAGAACTGTAGGGCCGAGCTCTGCTTCATCATGTAGAAGGGCAGGGACAGTACAAAAATGTGTTATCTCCCTGGAGTTCCCCTTTTAACTGTTAAGTCCCACATAAAGTAAAACATATAATACAGCCTTTCAGTATCTTATCTAAGGGAAAATTTAATTTAACAAAATACTGAAAGCTGCTACTAATTGGCTGCGGTCGCGTTACAGAGTAATGTCAGGTGACAACTGGAAATGACTGTCATATGCTTAGATGGCGCTGACATTGCTGGATGTTGCTGTGTATATGTTTGTCTTTAAGAGCTGCATGGTTGATGGTTGTGAAGGTCCTTGCCTCCTGTGGTTGCTCCAGAACTGCAGTCACTATTATGTTCAATTGTTGGTTCAGGAGTTAATGTGTGATTCACCTGGAATCCCCTCCCCCTGGCTTTAAATAGCCTTCCCTCTACTCTGTCAGGTGCTGCTGGGCTAAAGTCTTTCCTTGGGAGTAGCTGTGATTCCTGACCTGTGGGCGGAGGTAGGGGCCTTCAGCCTAGGGCTAATAAGGAGTTTTAGGGTACAGGGTGGCAGCTCGGAACTCCTCACCATCAGAGATACCTCCGAAATCAGGGCGAGCCAGGGACCCCTGCATCAGGGTCAGATTAGACTCTCCTGACCCCCTTTTGCCCAATTCACCTACCTGTTACCTGATTCCCTTACCTCCCAAGCGTGACAATGATGGTGCCGACAGTGCCAGTCCATGAGGTTCGTATGTTTTTTTTTAAGTTTATGTGAGGCACACTTGCAGTTAAGAGAGGACTGTCCAAACCTTTAATATATCTTGAATATAACCTTGACGCCGAGTACTGAATTAGTTGGAAAAACGTCTTCAATTGTTGCAATGTGGATGGTCTGAGACCCTTTTCACATCTAGACCTGGTCTGCGTTTTGCTTCATTTGCGTTTCTATGTGTTTTTACTGCTAAAAACGCATTCAAAATGCATGCGTATCCCCATTGATTACAGTGGAAACGCATGCAAAAACACCTGCAAAAACGCATGTACATTTTCAAAACGCAAAAACGAATGCGTTTTATGCAAACGTAGCCCTAGATGTAATGGCCCACATTTTTGGCTGTGTTTGCAAAAACGCATGCGTTTTTGTGTTTTGAAAATGTACATGCGTTTTTGCAGGCGTTTCCACTGTAATCAATGGGGGCAAAACGCATTCGTTTTGGATGCGTTTTTAGCGGTAAAAACGCATAGAAACGCAAATAAACAAAACGCAAACCTGCATTAGATGTGAACTAGGCCTGACTGTCTGTGTGAAACTCCAGTGTAGTTTAGTGAGTTAAACATTATTTCTTATATGGCATGATTACAGTTGGCATAATTGTGTAATAGTTGCTTTATCCCTTTATTTCCAATCTGTTGCATTCAAATGTGTGTTGCTCTGTGACCACTCATTGTCATCTCTTCCTGGCATGTCAAATTGACAGCCATACAAACTCTTCCACATACAAGATGGATTTCTTGTTTTAGCTGAAAAACATATTAGTCAGTAACATGTAGCCTGCAGTAAGAAGCGAAAATGATTGATATTGTGCTCACAAAATAATTCAGAACATGGTATCTTTGTAAAAGATATCGATTCTAAAGTAAGGCCTCCCTGAGTAACTATATTTATAATTTTTTTCTCCTTTGTCCTATATTTGCTTGATAGATGGCAAATAGCACTATGTATACGATTATTTTCCAATATTTTAATTGGATTTTCATATAATTAAGAGAAAAGGTGTACATCCTTCATATTCACATACAAATATAGAATTTTGTACACGCAATAATATTTTTGGTACAATGTTAAATTAAGCATACTGAGAAAAACTAAATATAAAATAAAGGGCATGTGGGTAGACAAAATACTTAGACAACATTAATAATCATTACTAGTAACTAAGATATAGTTTGTATAGTATTCTATACAAGGGGTTGTCAAAAACAAAGTCTTGCTACAACTGTATCCAGTGTGTAGTGTAGGCCTTATGAACATATCATGACAATGTACTGTACAACTTTTGAGATATAGAGCTCAGATAGAATACTATGCAGTCTACATCAAACAACCTGGGCTCCATAGTGATAACTTTTCTGGGCAGGGGCAGGACTGGTCTCAGGTCTTCTTGCTTATCATGTTCTCTACTTACAATGCACACTGACAGTGCACTCTCTTGTAGGCACACTTTCAGTGCGCTTGCTAGAGCTGGAGAGGTGCGCACTATCACTGTGCATTGAAAAATAATATCACACAGTGACAATTGAGCTTGTACAGAGCATACGTCAGACATGACAACTGACGCATGCTCAGTAGAGTTGAGACTAGCTGAGCGCCTGGAAAAGACGTCAATGATGATGCTCCATTTCAGGGGCCCACTCACAAACTGGGAAGATGGAGCCCCTGATCAGGTCCCACTTAAGTATCCCAGCATTCAATGAGGATCGTCAAACAAAATGCCATCAAAATAGAAGGTTTAAAAAAATGCAATCACGGTAGAGAGAGAATGACTGGGACTTTTAGGGCACGGCCACAATGGCATGAAAAAAAATGGTCCGATTCTCATCCAGGAGAGTTGGACGAGTGACATTCGTTTTTCGATCCGTGTGGCATGCATGTGTTGTCCGTGTGCAATCTGTTTTTTTTCTCAGTAGCTATTTACTGTATAATCATTTACAGGAACATTTTACAGTTTTGTGAGCTACAGAATGATAATGTATCTGTTGAAAAATTGGATGCCACTAGGATGGTCCGTGTGCTGTCCATATCAGTCCGATTTTTTTGTCGGACCCATAGACTTGCATTGGCGACTCTCACGCGAGAATCACATACTGTGGCAGCGTGTTGCAACTTTTTTCTCATCCAGAATCTGGATGAGAAAAAAGCATTCGACACACGCTTGTCTGTTCTACACCATTAGCTAACATGGGTCCACGCATTGCAGTCGCCCGATTTTCATGCCAGTGTGGCCATGCCCTTAGTTAAACTATATTAGAAAAGCAATTAGTTTAAATAGACATTTAGGATTAAAATCGATGTTAGTTTCGGACCACCTCTTTAATGGAAGCTGTCACCAAATTTTTTGCCACCTAATCTGAGAGCAGTATAATGCAGAGATAGAGACATATTAAATCTGCTGACATGAAGTCTTCCATATTCATGAGTTCTATATAACTTCTCTACCACCACTGATTGGCAGCTTTCTGCCTATGAACAGTGTACACAGACAGCTGCCAATCAGGGGTGGAACAGGGATTATACAGTGTTCAGTAATCAGAGAATTGCTAGATCTGCAGCCGATAAAACAGATTATTTTTAATCAAAATAGCAACAAGAAGCCCTTTAAGTCATACACTGCTAAAATCAGGGTCTCTGCCCCTACAACACTGTTCCCAGATTATAATGCATTAGCATGTTACGGCAGTATATTTGCTTTCTATGTATTATTTACTTCTTTGTATTTCATTTCTTAAAATTATGAAAGCAAACAAGCGACATTTACTATATTATATACCGTATATACTCGTGTATAAGCCGACCCGTGTATAAGCCGACCCCCCTACTTTTGCCCCCAAAACCTGGGAAAATCTATTGACTCGTGTATAAGCCGAGGGCGGACCCCAGCACAGGTATACAGCCCCCAGCAGTGTGGTATATAGCAGCCCCAGAGGTATATACAGCAGCCCCAGTGGTAGTATACAGCAGCAGCCCCAGTGGTAGTAATACATGCAGCCCCAGTAGTATATACAGCCCCAGTGGTATATACAGCCCCAGTGGTAGTAGATGCAGCCCCAGTGTAGTTAAGTATATGCAGCCCCAGTGGTAGTATATGCAGCCCCAGTGGTAGTATATACAGCCCCAGTGGTAGTATATGCAGCCCCAGTGGTAGTATATGCAGCCCCAGTGGTAGTATATGCAGCCCCAGTGGTAGTATATGCAGCCCCAGTGGTATATACGCCCCAGTGGTAGTATATGTAGCCCCAGTGGTAGTATATGCAGCCCCAGTGGTATATACAGCCCCAGTGGTAGTATATCAGCCCAGTGGTAGTATATACAGCCCCAGTGGTAGTATATTGTGCCCCGCACGAGGTCACAAGGGTTGCAGCCATAAGGCAGCCAAAATCCTCTGACTCAGCAATGATCCAGTTAACTTTGAGATCCAACCCAACATGCAACACCTAGAACAGAGGGCCAATCATAGGTCCTGGGGGGTGGAGTGTTAGGGTAGTGTAGTAGAACACAATAATCTAAAAAAAAAAGAAGAGTCTAGAACTCAAAGAGGAAGGGTCTAGGACTAGAACTTGGAGAGGAGCGGGGGCTCCGCACCCCGTGCGGGCCCCTGGGCCATCACCGGTCGGGTGTCAGCACCTGAGGCCTTAACTACCGGGATTGGGCATTATCTACACGGGTTCCCAAAAGACTCCCGTGCCCACAACTCACAGCCGGTTCACTGGTACCGAAGCTGGCAGCAGTTCACCTCTGCCACGCGAACCAGAAGAGTGGAGGACCAGCTTTACAGGAGCACCCCACCACCAGCCAGTTTCCAGTCGTCTAACCAGCGGTGTACCCACTGAGGGACCCAAGGCTCCCCAAAGCATCCAGGACGTACATCATGGATAGGGCATTGAAGCAGCCTCCCCGTACCCGACCTGGTATTCCTGGGCGACACTGGCAAACAAGTTAGGTAGAATGGAGGAACACTGCGGATCTCTGAGGGACACTATCACTGCTGAGTCCACCCGGTCTACTACTCAACCACTGTATGCCATGTATTGCCTACTGGTTACAGTAAAGAACCGTTATAGAGACTTTCTGTGTCTGTGCTTCCTTATGAACTGTCCGTCCGCACAACAAGGTAACCGCAGCTGCCGCACAACATCTTGAGCAGCTCCAGCCTCCGGGGATCACCGCTCAGCCTGTGGGGAGCGTAACATCATGCTGCTGTCCATCCCCCGGGGGCTCCGCAGCGTCAGTAGCCCTTACCGAATCTACTCATAGGTGGCGTCACGAATAAATTAAAACCCCTTTAATCTGTTCCACCAAGACGTCTTCATTTTGATCTGCACTACACCGGGCCCCACTACCGGCAGGCGCGGTCCACCCGTGACAAGGAAGGAAGAAGAATCGCCTGTTTCAACCGGAGTCCCGGCCCACGGTGAGTCATATGCAGCCCCAGTGGTAGTATATACAGCCCCAGTGGTAGTATATGCAGCCCCAGTGGTAGTATATACAGCCCCAGTGGTAGTATATGCAGCCCCAGTGGTAGTAAACAGCTTATTATGGGTCCCCCAGCAGAAATAAACAGCCCCCCCCCTCCTTATCATGTTCCCCCCAGGCTGCGGCAGCTGTGAAAATAACAAACACTTTATACATCACCTTCCGGCGCAGCTCTCCGGTCCTCCGCTCCTCCGCTCGCCGGCTTCTTCTTCTTTCTTGTGTCGGCTTCTGTGACCGCGCGCAGGAAATGACGTCATCTCCTGCGCCCGGTCACATGACACCGGCACAACAAGGAAGAAGAAGCCGGCGAGCGGAGGAGCGGAGGACCGGAGAGCTGCGCCGGAAGGTGATGTATAAAGTGTTTGTTATTTTCACAGTTGCCGCAGCCTGGGGGGAACATGATAAGGAGGGAGGGGCTGTTTATTTCTGCTGGGGGACCCATAATAAGGAGTGGGGGGCTGTGTATTGCAATATGCACGGCATCCCCCCGCCGCTGATGGACGGGGGGATGCCGTGCATATTCATTGCACTAATGAGGCGGCCCCACGTGACCGCCTGCGGTCACTGCGGCCCCCTCCTGCCTCCTCCAGCCACCAGTCACAGCCCCCCCCCACAGCATACCATATGACTCGTGTATAAGCCGAGGGGGGGACTTTTCAGCCCAATTTTTGGGCTGAAAAACTCAGCTTATACACGAGTATATACGGTATATATTTTTTCCCACTACAGAAGCCAACAGAATACAATTTGCAAACTGAAAAAATACACAGCACATTTTGAATTCTTTAAACATAATGCAATACAATTACAGAAATATACAAAGGTACAAATCTATTGTGGATCTGTCTTCATTCCTGTGTCTTGTTTATTATTTAGGGTATAAAAAAGGAGCTGAAACAAAAATCAAAGTTGAGCCCATGCATGCTCCTCATTCCATACATTCTATTTAGTAGTGCTCAGCTTGCTAATGGATCTCCTAATCCTGCAGTCCATTAGGCTTTGGATCACTCCCTTTTCTGTTTCAGAGACACTTTAGTCCATGAAGCAGATGATTCACATTCACATTCACATCTTAGAGCCGCTTTACACACACCAACTTCTGTGTCCAACTTCTGAACAGATCTCTGGTTGCAGTGAAATCATGGACACATTGCTCCATTTGTACACAGCCACAAAATGGAACGATGTGTCCATGATTTCACTGCAACCAAAGATCTGTTCAGAAGTTGGACACAGAAGTTGGTGTGTGTAAAGCGGCCCTTAGGCCCCCTTCACATCAAGTTTTTTTGCACATCCGTGGTGATCCTTGAATTTCAAGGATCACACGAACAGTCATGGATCTGTGCCAACAGATGCCACTGATGCCCATGGATTCGTGTTTTCCACGGATCTGTCATCAATTAGCAGAGATAGGGCTGTACATTTCTTCTGAGCATGTGTAGTACAGCAAATCGTATCCATTTTACGGATCTGATTTTTTGTCAGATCCGTTTTGATCTGTCACCATAGATCTCCATGTTATTTGAAATGAAAAGCAAAGAATCCTTTTCTGTCCGATTCTTTCAAGGCAGGCAAAAATCGGAGCAGACTCCGATTTTGGGGAGGGGAAAAAGTTGACACAAAAGGATACAGCACAAAACTGACACAATCGGATGCCAATAAGGACCAATCCGTGCCAATAGGGATGCATGGAGACCAATTCAGATCCGTGGCTATCAGTTTTACAACTGTGGCACCCCTCTGGTGAGACGCCACAGGGAGGTACTGCACCCCAAAACAGAAGGTGTGGTGTCTTCGTAGTCGTGGATGAGGAGGAAACCCAGAGTCTGCACACAAGCACGCTCATAAGACATCATAATACAGGGGACTGGTAATTTAGTAGGTCCCAGGGTGGTGGAGCTTAGAAGAACGGGAGACGTGAAGTGACAGTGAGACACAAGTCAGTCAGACGGTGACAGAAGAGGAGAAAGGATGGACGCAGAGGACCCTGCAGCCGTGACAGGACGGCACTTCTAAGGAGAGAGGTGACCCAGACAAAGAAGGGGGACACTCCAGGTCTGGTCGGAGCTGTTTGGAGTGCCCAGGTAAACACTGGTATTCTGTAGCCGAGGCGGTTTGATAGGTTTATCCCAAACTGCAGACCAGCACGTTGTGGGCTCTCATTAGGGAGCCATGACACCCATCAAGGAGCCTAACCTCTGTACCAAAGCTAGGTCCAAGACGCCAAGAGATAACAAGGACTTAAGGCAACAGACCTGGGGACCAGTAACCAGACTCTAGTGTGGAAGAGAAGCGACTGGGAAAGTAACCGGAGTGACATCTCTGACAGACTCTGCAAAAGCCTCCAAAATCCACGACTACAACCCTCAGTGAACCCGACTGTACCATGTACCCCTTATCATCTGGTACCAGTAAAGAACTGTTTGAGCTAATCTGGTCTCTGCTATCAATTATTCATCACCCGAAAGGCCTCTACAGCACCAAAGAGCTGAGAACTACTTCTCCCCTCATCCACCCCGCTGCCCTGAGGTAAAGCTCCGCCTGTGGGGAGCTGTACTACCAAAGCTGCTTCACCATCACCTCAGCGGCTGGCTGCAGCGCTGGTAACCACATTATCAGGCACCACAGGTGGCGTCACGTTTCCCTATCCCCAAGTTCCCCCTCATCCCCATCAGCCAATTGAGTGCCCAGGGCATGGAATCGGGACCTGACCAGCCGTGATCCCCCACCGACGCCACCGTCCCGGTATCCTAGTAACCCCTTCCCTGCCGGCTCGACTCACAACGGTTAGACACAGATTCACAAAAAACGTGATGTGAAGGTGGCCTTACAATGAAAAACAGCCCCATGCAACAATTGTCAATTTTTGTGCTGGTTAATTAAGGAGGATGAGGGCACATCTGCCTTTAACTGTTATTAATCTACTGCAATTATCCATTCTAATATATGCCATAGAAGAACAATACACATAAGGTTCAGAATATGTTCACTCCACATTACTGGCTCTGTCGGAACTTACATCTGAAGCCTTGGAAAGTGGAATTCAGGCATATGTAGAGACAGGCACATTGACTGTAATGATGCAAACATAGTCACTATGTGCTCTGTCAGACATCATTTTTAACATATCCACCAAATTGAGGCAGGCTCCGAGACGTGTTTAACTTTAAGTGGTCAACTGCAGGTACAGACAAAAAGGATGTCCAACAGAGCACACAGTGTCACTGTCTGTATCATTACAGTACATGTCCACGTCTATGCCCTAATCCTGCTTTTCAGAGTTTCAGACGTAAACCCTGAAATGAGGTTGTTCAAAACAGTAGAATATTGTGATTGACTGACAGCTGGATTTTATATAATGGACACCAATGGTGCTCAACTGATGCCGATGACCTATAATGGATCCATTGGAATTCCAACACTCTGTCCGTTATTTTGCTACATGAGAGCGCTGTGTGCTTCTTGGTCATATGACAGTTTTTTTAAGAATTGGCTGAAATTGAAAGTGCTGCGTAATATGTTGGCGCCATATAAATAAAGATTAAATAAAGATTGACTGCAACAAAAGTGACCAATGCTACACCCAGCAGGCCTGTGAGAAAGTCACTGTTCACAGTAACTGTTAGCACCATAGAAACACCAAAGGTCGTTGAGATACATATCCTCACACTATGGGCTCGGACACATTGGCGTGAAACTCGGACAACTGCAATGCGAGTAAAAATCGCATTGCAGTTGGACCAATGTTAGTCAATGTCTGAGAGCATATTTTCGAGTGTCGGGCGTTTTTTTCTCGTCCAATTCTCGGATGGCAAGTCAGTCGCAACATGCTGCGACAGTATGCGAGTCTCAGACGAGCCAATGCAAGTGTATGGGTCCGACAAAAAAGACGTACCACACTCGGACCCCACATGGACCATCCGAGTCGGATCTGATTTTTAATTGATACATTACAATCAACTAAGACAACTGTAAACAATGCTCCTGTAAATGATTATACAGTCATAGCTGCTGAGTAGAAACCGGATTGCACTCGGACAACACATGGAAGCCACACTGACCAAAAGTCGGATGACACTCATCCAACTCTCGGCTCCGTCAATCGGACTGTTTTTGCACTCGCCAGTGTGTTTCCAGCCTATAAAGAATTCTACCTAAGTAATTGCTCCTGAAGACAGACCGGTGCTTCTCCTTCATTTTGCTGCTGGCTCCTGACATACTCTTCCAAAGGGATGCGGGGGATGTCACCGAACCACTGAAACATTATTTTCCACTTAGATGGAATTTGAAAGCTGCCGTCACAATATCACAATATTTTTTATTTTTAGATTTCTTATATTAAATATTAAAATCTTGTGATTTTCATTAAAAAAATGTGAGTAGATATTAGAAAAAAACATGTAATAAATTGGTGGTGATTGTTATTTGCCATAGTGACCATATATAATCAAAGCAAATATTCAATAAATCTACTGTGCATGAAATGATGCACAAAATAGATAAAAGCATATACAAAATAATCGATGTCCCAGTATCAGCACAACACGTAATTATTCTGTGTGGATGAATCATGAATTAACCGCAGTAAAATCAGGGGGCTTGCAGCAGGCGCATTCTGTAGCCCCACATTTATTACATAGACTATCTACTGTAGATAAACCAGCAATGAATGCAAAACTTGCTCCGACTTTAATATGTGCCTCCCTCTTTCTCTGTGATTGGCTGAGAATATTGGTTTCTGGCACCTACCGGTATCTGTCATGAAAAGAAAAGGAAAAAGCACTTCCAGATGTTCACCTCCTAAGTGCTCCCTGAGGCCACAGTGTGGCTCTGCCCTTTTGAGCAGGGTTCATTCATGGACAGAGAGCACAACTGCAGAACACCTGGGGTGCAGATCTCCTACTCCAACCATATTGCATACAGATGCATGTATGGGATATAGAAACACATGGACATACTGGTACACAAGCAGAGGATCTCACAAGTGAGAGATGGAGTTTCAAGTGTATATATTTGTATAGTAAAAATACCACTTTTAAACTCCACAAGTTTATATACACAGGTGAAAAAGCTGAGGATGTGTTAGACATTTTGGTGGTTTGAGCTGGTCATGTTTCGAGACTCAGTTGCTTGGCAGATGCCTATGTGCTTTATTTCGATTGATGCCATTAGCCTGTCTTTCTCACTTTCATCCCCTGTACTGTTTCTGCTTTCTGTCACACTTTGTATACATACGCATATTTTATAGGTTTTTTTTTCAGTATCTATTAATTATAAGCTGTTCGATAATATTGGGACTTAGGTTCTTACTCCATGCTGTGGTAGGTCGTACGTATAGAATGAAAACAGATGTGCCACTTTTCTTTATACAGGACATTCTTTTTCTTGTACTGATCCTGAGTTATAAACTGTGTAGCAGCGAGCTCCAGAGCTGAAATCCTTCAGCATTCTTGGCTGGCTCCATGAAGGCGTCATGTTTAGGCCTCATTCAGACATCAGTCATTTTCCTGGTATGCAAAAATAAATTAGTCTGAATATTATAAGTGCTTTGGATCGGAGGTTTATCAGTGATTGATTGGTGTGTCAGTTTTTATTAGTGATTTTTTTGTTGAAAAAATAAATTGCAAATTTATACCTACCCACAGGAGTGCTAATTGGTCAACAATGTGTGCTGCCCATGATTTTTCTGACCCACAGACTTGTATCTCACCTCCCATCCATCCCACTGGAGAGTCCTGATTTTGAGGGCTTAAGATTCTCATTCTCATCACATCTCATCATGCATTTTGTCCCAACTTCTTCAGGGATGGGGCCTCCTCTCTGTGCAGTGAATGAATTAATTTTATGTTTTTCCCTCCAGAGTCTTGAACTCATAATGCTGTGTCCAGAGTCAGCAGCTCTGCCACTGAGCCACTGCACAGATTAAGAGGTATAGGAGTATTTGGTTATGTTGACCTGTATTGCAGGCAGAGAACCCAGAAGCACAGTTTACATAGAGGTATGTTGCATTTTAATAGCAGTGATCTACATATCTCTGCATTCTAGAGATGAAGAAAAAGTCAGATATTAGTTTCTTATAAAACTACTATAAAATATTGAGGGAATTACAAACTTTATTTTTTTTTCAATTGCACCCCCTCACTGGGACTTGAACCACCAACCTTGAACTTAGGACACAGGTGAATGGAAAGTCACTGGGAGAATTCAGTCAGTGCAGCCTCTCATACCACAGACAAATCACACTGACATAGAAATACACCTATGGCCACCTTCATATCATGATTTTTTCCTGTCCATGGGGATCCTGTTTTTTGCAGGACCCCATGGACAGGAACAGACAGGTCCGGATGTGTACCTCCAGATGCTATTTCTGTGTCTGAATCCATGATTTTGAGGGATCCGGACACAGAAAGAGCTGGGATGAGTCCGAGCCAGCACAGGCAAGTGGTGTCGGTGCTGTTATGGCACACGGGGGGAGGAAGAATTCTGTGTTCCTCCTCCTGTGTGATATGTCAGGGCTGAAGTTTTGCTTTCCCACTATATCTACATACACTGTGAAAGCAAAATAAAAGAGAAAAAAATGTATGCAAAATAAAAAAAAGAAATGCTCATCTGTCCAGGACAGACTTCTTCCCAGGAGCCACGGATCCACAAAAATCGTGATGTGAAGGAGGCCTCAGTGTTTTATTCTAGAGAGAGCATAAATGAATGAATTTCACCTCGAAATGTGTCTGACGAGCCTCAAGGGAGGTTTACATGTAACGCTTTTAAGGACATGTATGTTTGAATAAAGACTTTGCTTCTTTAACATAAGAGGAGTGGCACCAGTTTCATCTTCTGTTAGGCTAGGGTCACATCTGCGGTTGGGCTTGCAGATCCTGATCCAATTTTGAGCATTAAAAATGCTCAAGAACGGATCTGGATCCGCAGCCATAGGCTTCAATAGAAAAACCGGATTGCACTATTTACAATCTGGTTACCGGATCCGGTTTTGGAGCCTGTGGGAAAAATCATGCAGGCAGCGTCTATCGCACCGGTTCCAAAACCGGATCTGTTTTCTTTATAATGCGAGTCTATGGGAACCAGATCCGGTATCGCAAGGTACATAAATGTACCATGCGGTACCAGATCCGGATCTGGTTTTTAAAATTGCAAAAACCCACATTCCAAATCCGGATGCATTAATGAATCCAGATCCAGAATGAGGGTTGCAATTTTACTATCAAATGATAGTATGAAGGCACACGGTAAAACCGCATCCGGTAATGGATGCGGTTACCGGATTGTGCCTTTTAAGTGTGACCCTAGCCTTATACTAATATTGTGTAGTTTGGTGCAGACACCTGGAGAAAACAAAAAAAACATATTATTTATGCAATGTGTGAACACGGCGTTAAAAGCAACATGTCATAAATATATTGAAGCTTAATAAAGATGAGAACGTTTTAGCCACTACAACTGAATAAATAGACAGTCCTGAGCATCTGCTGAATGTCTGTCACTTCCAAATGGGTGTGGCTAGGGGCGTGACCAAAATTTACTTTGCACAATTTGTCCCTCTTTCTGTTCTTCAAAAGTTGGGAGGTACAGTATGTTGTATGATTGATTTCGATCCATGAACCAGCTCTAAAATGCTAATTTTTTAAATTTTTTTCAGCAAGACATTTAAGGGGGTGGTCATGTTACTGCTCTCAAAAATGCTGACCACCAGTGGCGTAACTTCAGGCCCAGGGGCGCCGATGTGAAAGCTCCAACTGGGCCCCAATTATTGCAAATCTTTAATAGTATTAGTCTTTTTCTATAGGCCAAAGGGACTTCTGGGGCCCCCCTAGGCTGTAGGACCCGGGATCACAACCCCTGCACCTATTGTAGTTACGCCCCTGCTGATCACACCGGCATAATATAATGTTGCATGTAAAGTGTTTCTGTATAGTGTAAAGTATTGTAATGTATAAGATGTAGCAGAGTTGAGAATGTTATTATGTAGAGATGTAGTAGTATTGCTAATGAAATGTATGTATACTGGTATAAGGTGTAAAGTTATAGTAGTGTATAATGTAGAATGCTTAATAAAGGATCTTCTGCCTATTCAGACTGAGTAGGAAAAGCAATTCTAAATTGGACCCTTTCAATAATCTGTGTAATGTTACGTAATCCTGCGGTGAGGTTTACCCCTTCATGACCAAGGACATATACAGTGTTGGCCAAAAGTATTGACACCCCTGCAATTCTGTCAGATAATACTCAGTTTCTTCCTGAAGATGATTGCAATCACAAATTCTTTGGTAATATTACCGTATATACTCGTGTATAAGCCGACCCGTGTATAAGCCGACCCCCCTACTTTTGCCCCCAAAACCTGGGAAAACCTATTGACTCGTGTATAAGCCGAGGGTGGACCCCAGCACAGGTATACAGCCCCCAGCAGTGTGGTATATAGGCCCCCCCAGTGGTAGTATACAGCAGCCTCCCCAGTGGTATGCAGGCCCCAGCAGTATATACAGCAGCCCCAGTGGTATACAGCAGCCCTTAGGTAGTACACAGCAGCCCCAGAGGTATATACAGCAGCCCCAGGGGTATACACAGCAGCCCCAGGGGTGTACACAGCAGCCCCAGGGGTATACACAGCAGCCCCAGGGGTATACACAGCAGCCCCAGGGGTAGTACACAGCAGCCCCAGGGGTAGTACACAGCAGCCCTAGGGGTAGTACACAGCAGCCCCAGGGGTAGTACACAGCAGCCCCAGGAGTAGTACACAGCAGCCCTAGGGGTAGTACACATCAGCCGCAGGGGTATATACAGCAGCCCCAGGGGTGTACACAGCAGCCCCAGGGGTATATACAGCAGCCCCAGGGGTAGTACACAGCAGCCCCAGGGGTAGTACACAGCAGCCCCAGGGGTAGTACACAGCAGCCCCAGGGGTAGTACACAGCAGCCCTAGGGGTAGTACACAGCAGCCCCAGGGGTATATACAGCAGCCCCAGGGGTAGTACACAGCAGCCCCAGGGGTGTACACAGCAGCCCCAGGGGTATACACAGCAGCCCCAGGGGTATACACAGCAGCCCCAGGGGTATACACAGCAGCCCCAGGGGTAGTACACAGCAGCCCCAGGGGTGGTACACAGCAGCCCCAGGGTTAGTACACAGCAGCCCTAGGGGTAGTACACAGCAGCCCCAGGGGTAGTACACAGCAGCCCCAGGGGTAGTACACAGCAGCCCCAGGGGTAGTACACATCAGCCCCAGGGGTATATACAGCAGCCCCAGGGGTGTACACAGCAGCCCCAGGGGTATATACAGCAGCCCCAGGGGTAGTACACAGCAGCCCCAGGGGTAGTACACAGCAGCCCCAGGGGTATATACAGCAGCCCCAGGGGTGTACACAGCAGCCCCAGGGGTAGTACACAGCAGCCCCAGGGGTGTACACAGCAGCCCCAGGGGTAGTACACATCAGCCCCAGGGGTATATACAGCATCCCCAGGGGTAGTACACAGCAGCCCCAGGCCCCCCTCACTGTTTGGCGCCCCCACCTCAGGATGGAGCCCCCCCGCACGCAGCGCTGCGCTCATACATTACCAGCCTGTCAGCTGTCATCCTCCGGTGGCGGATCGCGGCTCCCGGCTCCGGCTTCCATCTTCATCTGTGTCTTCCTGCAAGTCACATGACCGGCCGGCGTCGCGATGACGTCATCGCGATGAGCCCCGGTCACAAAGCAGGAAGACACAGATGAAGATGGAAGCCGGAGCCGGGAGCCGCGATCCGCCACCGGAGGATGACAGCTGACAGGCTGGTAATGTATGATCGCAGCGCTGCGTGCGGGGGGGCTCCATCCTGAGGTGGGGGCGCCAAACAGTGGGGGGTCCCGTATATACTCGCGTATAAGCCGAGGGGAGACTTTTCAGCCCAATTTTTGGGCTGAAAAACTCGGCTTATACGCGAGTATATACGGTATCTTCATTTAATTTGTCTTCAATGAAAAAACACAAAAGAGAATGAAGCAAAATGCAAAACATTGATTATTTCACACAAAACTCCAAAAATGGGCCGGACAAAAGTATTGGCACCCTCAGCCTAATACTGAGTTGCACAACCTTTAGCCAAAATAACTGCAATCAACCGCTTCCGGTAACCATCAAGGGAGTTTCTTAGGGCCCTTTCACATCAGCGTTTTTTGAAATTTGCGGCAGATGCGGTGAAAAAAAACGCATCTGCCGCAATTACCGCATACCGGCTGCACTTGCGGCGCGGTTGCGGTAAACGCCATGCAAAGTATAGGCGTACTTGCGGCAGGTGCGGCAAGTGCGGTTTTGCACTTGCCGCAAGTGCAAAACCGCACTTGCCGCACCTGCCGCAAGTACGCCTATACTTTGCATGGCGTTTACCGCAACCGCGCCGCAAGTGCAGCCGGTATGCGGTAATTGCGGCAGATGCGGTTTTTTCACCGCATCTGCCGCAAATTTCAAAAACTGCTGATGTGAAAGGGCCCTTACAATGCTCTGCTGGAATTTTAGACCATTCTTCTTTGGCAAACTGCTCCAGGTCCCTGATATTTGAAGGGTGCCTCTCCAAACTGCCATTTTTAGATCTCTCCACATGTGTTTCATGGGATTCAAGTCTGGACTCATTGCTGGCCACCTTAGAAATCTCCAGTGCTTTCTCTCAAACCATTTTCTAGTGCTTTTTGAAGTGTGTTTTGGGTCATTGTCCTGCTGGAAGACCCATGACCTCTGAGGGAGACCCAGCTTTCTCACACTGGGCCCTACATTATGCTGCAAAATTTGTTGGTAGTCTTCAGACTTCATAATGCCATGCACACGGTCAAGCAGTCCAGTGTCAGAGGCAGCAAAGCAACCCCAAAACATTAGGGAACCTTCGCCATGTTTGACTGTAGGGACCGTGTTCTTTTCTATGAATGCCACTTTTTTTTCCCTGTAAACTCTATGTTGATGCTTTTGCCCAAAAAGAGAGAACATTCTTCCAAAACATTTTAGGCTTTCTCAGGTAAGTTTTGGCAAACTCCAGCCTGGCTTTTTTATGTCTCGGGGCAAGAAGTGGGGTCTTCCTGGTTCTCCTACCATACAGTCCCTTTTCATTCAGACGCCGACGGATAGTACGGGTTGACACTGTTGTACCCTCGGACAGCAGTGCAGCTTGAACTTGTTTGGATGTTAGTCAGGGTTCTTTATCCACCATCCGCACAATCTTGCATTGAAATCTCTTGTCAATTTTTCATTTCCGTCCACATCTAGGGAAGTTAGCCACAGTGCCATGGGCTTTAAACTTCATGATGACACTGCGCACGGTAGACACAGGAACATTCAGGTCTTTGGAGATGGACTTGTAGCCTTGAGATTGCTCATGCTTCCTCACAATTTGGTTTCTCAAGTCCTCAGACAGTTCTTTGGTCTTCTTTCTTTTCTCCATGCTCAATGTGGTACACACAAGGACACAGGACAGAGGTTGAGTCAACTTTAATCCATGTCAACTGGCTGCAAGTGTGATTTAGTTATTGCCAACACCTGTTAGGTGCCACAAGTAAGTTACAGGTGCTATTAATTACACAAATTAGAGAAGCATCACATGATTTTTCTAAGGGTGCCAATACTTTTGTCCACCCCCTTTTTTATGTTTGGTGTGGAATTATATCCAATTTGGCTTTAGGACAATTCTTTTTGTGTTTTTTTCATTGAAGACAAATTAAATGAAGATAATAATACCAAAGAATTTGTAATTGCAATCATTTTCAGTAAGAAACTGAGTATTATCTGACAGAATGGCAGGCCAACACTGTATATATATATTTATATATACGTCCTTGGCCATGTCCATCCCCCAGATGTCAGCTCCCGTGCTGAGCTCACATCTCCATCACAGCTGATCTCAACAGCTGAGATGTGTAGCTAACAGCATCGATTGGATCAGTGATCATGTGGCACCCTGGCACCTGTTGGGCACCACAGAAATCCTTAGGTACAATGGAGTAAGTAACAGCACAGCAAAACCACAACACAAACAACACTTAGAACACCTGGTTTCACCCCGAGCCTCTAGGGGGAGCTACCACTGGTCACTTGAGCCAGTTCCCCCTATAAAAAGAGTCTTGGAGGGAGAAACTTC
Source organism: Allobates femoralis (assembly GCA_033576535.1). Lineage (NCBI taxonomy): Eukaryota > Metazoa > Chordata > Amphibia > Anura > Aromobatidae > Allobates > Allobates femoralis. Next base: position 243,669,337 of record JARQOC010000005.1, read on the forward strand.
AGAGTGTGGTAGACGCTACAAGAGCTGCCTGCCTGTGTGAAACCTCCACCCTATGAGGAACACACTAGGCCCTGCTAGCCTGTTAGCCAGTGGGAGTCCCTGCAATTGGGACAAGAGGAAGAAGGAGATCACCTCTCAGGAATACAGAGTTAATCCAACTCTTTCCAAATCATCCGGTTACTGGAACCGAAGCTGTGGAAGCTACAAAGCCCTCACAGAGAACCAGCATACTTCACAGGGAGTCTAGCCCCCTGTTCACCTGTCGCACCTACCAGCGAGAGCCCAGGGAAGAAGGTAGAATTATCATCACCCTTTTACAGTGCCCTCAGTGCTGACAACCAGGTGAAATCCGTTCCATTGAACAAACTGCCCGGTCCGGAAGGATTCCATATCCACCCGACCTTAGCACCAGAAGTAGAGAAAGGAAGCCTAACACTGCTTGCTGTGAAACTCCAGAAGTGCCAACTTCACTATCCCGGTCCGAGTGTACCTGACTACCCACCAGTAAAGGTACCTAAAAGAGACTTTGTGTGGTTGTCCATTACTCCTGGGTTCAGCGCGCAGCATCCCGCAGCTGCCTCACAACATCTTGCGCAGCTCCCGGCTCCGGGGATTCCCGCTCATCCTGTGGGGAGCGTTCCATCTCGCTGTGTACCATCCCCCGGAGAACCGAACAGCGCTGGTACAGTTACCAGAACACCCGCAGGTGGCGTCACGAAGACAAATCACCCCCACTGTTCCGCCATTCCCCTATTGATCTGGACCACCGGGCCTACACCACCGCAGGCGCGGTTCCGTGACAGGAGGAGAAACAACGCCCGCTACGTGTACCCCCGGCTACGGTGAGTCAGAATTTGGCGTCACGAACAGGATATGAGCAGGCCCGTTATCACGGGTATTGTGTGCTATTTATTGACTGTAAATATCGAACTGTACATTTGGTCCGCCATTGCTGCGCGAAAAGGCGGGAAAAGAAGGGGCGTGACTCTGCAGAGGGCGCGAAGATTGGCCCCGCCCCCACGCTCTGACGACTTCCCCTGTACGCAGCAGGAACCGGAAACTCCCGTGGTGCCTCACTCCTCACCGCGAGGCCGACACTTCCGTTTGAAACCGAGGGAAAGGCTACGCTTAACTAAGGGGGAGCGACCATGAGTAACCCGTCTCCCGATCACGCGGCACCCCCGCTAGACCAAGCGGTACCTCAAAACATTCCTTTTGATGGACAGCAACAAATCGGCGGTATGCTACCACAACCCGCTCCGATTATGCCGATGTCTCTACCCTACGTTCCTAGTGCGACCTGGTTACCCAAGTACAGCGGTGTACCCAGCACCTTGGAGAACTTCCAGAGGAAGATATGCCAAGCCCTGGACATGTACCCGATGACCGGTAAGCAAAGAGCTTCAGTTATTATGGGACAGTTAACCGGTGCAGCCGAACTGCAGAGCCGCAGCTGGCCTATAGAAGTTCAGGAATCTGTGGAGCAGATATTTGCTAGATTGACTCGGGTCTTTGAGTGCCATACAGAAGCTGGATTAAGACTGTCATTCTATCGTTGTAACCAAGGGGCACAAGAAACTGTCCTTGATTATTCACTGCGCTTGCAAGAAGCATACAGACTGTTAAAACAAGTCGATCCCGATAGTGCTCGAGATGAGAACAAAGCGTTAATTGGACAATTTATTGTGGGCCTTAAACTGTCTGAGGATAGGAAGCAAGCAAGCTGGTGGTCCATACAAAACCCAGGCGCGGAGTTTGATACCTTGAGAGATTTAACAGTCTGGGGACAACGACTCGCTGAAGTACCCGATCCCGCTTCACCGCAGCAGCAGTACACTGACACCCCTTCCGTGCCGGCAGCAGCATCTCCAATCCCTGCGATTCAATCCAGTGCACAGACTGTAACACCTGACCGGTTTGAACAACTGTGTGCTAATGTCGAGCAGCTGATGAAGGACGTGGCCAAGCTACAAGCTGGGAGAAGACCCAAGACAGATGCAAGGCCATCGGACAAGATTCAACTCGCCGACAGTCCAGACGACGTTCCGTGGATGAGGAGAAAGACACAGCCGTCGCGAGGAAAACCTGCAGACCGCCGCAGTCCTGACAGACGCCGCAACAGTCAGCAGAACGACTTAGGAGGACGCAACGTGCAATCCCGTCCTTTAAACGAGCGACCCCTGGGCGAGAAGGGCCAACCCCAGGAGTAGACTGTGCAGGCCCTACGTCCAGTTGGGAACACAAGTATGTGGGAGACTGTCCATACTTACCAATCGTCATTGATGGCATCGCTATCTCCGCCTTGATAGACACTGGATCCCAGGTGACATCCATCCCCAGTACCCTTTACAAGCAGTTCTGGCCAGATGTTAAGCTAGAACCCCCTAATCCCGAGATGAACCTTGAAGCCACTAATGGTATACCGGTTACCATAGAGGGACAGTGGGAAGCTACCGTAAAGGTGGGGAGGGTGCAGTTGAAAAACCAGGGTATCTTAGTGGTCCAGGATAAGCCTAACCACAAGGATCCATATGTCATATTGGGTACCAATGTTATGATCAAATGTCTCGATGAAGTGTTGTTTTTACTTCAACAGAGTGCTGAAGCCGGTAAACCCAGAGAAAAGAGGGCTATCCAGAAGCAGATCAGAGCTCTGGTATATCAACAACAGGTAACCTTGTCAAATGGTGAGATTGGCAGAGTAAGGGTCACAGATCCCATTCCAATTGTGGTACCACCCAGAAGTGAAATGATGATCTGGTGTCGAGCAGCCATAGGCCTCAGAGGGCAGGACTACCAAGCTGTAGTAGAACCTGTAATGTCCGACAGTAGTCCTACGCTCTTGACAGCCAGAGGGTTAGTCGATGTAAGAAAGGGGAGAGTCCCCGTACGCATATTAAATTATGGTGATGACGAAGTCAGACTGCCAAGATATGCAACTGTTGCTAAATTGTACCAAGTAAAAGATGATGCTGTGATTGATGTAAAATCCTCAAACCAAATAGTCACTGATGAACCCCCTCACTCCAAAGATCAGTTAGAGAAATGGTGTCAAGACCTCAGTGTAGGAACTGACAATACACCCTCTCACCAGAAAAATGGAGTATACCGGGTGGTTCGGGAGTACGAGCAAGTGTTCAGCAAACACCCACTTGACTTTGGGAGGATTAAAGGGGTACAACATCATATCCCCACAAACAACCATGCACCTATCAAAGAAAGGTACAGGCCTATACCACCCACTCACTACCAAAAAGCAAAAGAGATGCTTCAGGACATGAAAAATGCAGGAGTCATTAGGGATAGCTGTAGTCCCTGGGCCGCACCACTAGTCCTGGTTAAAAAGAAAGATGGTAGTATGAGGATGTGTGTAGATTATAGGCAAATCAATAAAGTCACACACAAGGATGCATACCCGTTACCCCGCATAGAAGAGTCACTAGCTGCACTCAAATCTGCCAATTACTTCTCCACATTAGATCTTACTAGTGGGTACTGGCAGGTTGCCGTTGCAGAGGAGGATCGTGAGAAGACAGCTTTCACTACTCCCATGGGCTTATGCGAGTTCAACAGTATGCCATTCGGTTTGTGCAATGCCCCAGGCACATTTCAGAGACTTATGGAATGTTGTTTGGGCCACAAGAACTTTGAGACTGTCTTGTTATACCTTGATGATGTCATTGTCTACTCTCAGACCTATGAAGATCACCTCCAACACCTGAGTGAAGTGTTCGAGTCACTGTCCAAGTACGGGATGAAACTGAAACCGTCCAAGTGCCACCTGCTGAAACCCAAAGTCCAATACCTAGGACATGTGGTCAGTGCTGAAGGCGTAGCACCGGATCCGGATAAGGTCACCGTCATCAAGGACTGGCCAGCACCCATCAACCACAAAGAGGTACGTCAATTCCTAGGACTGGTCGGGTACTACCGACGATTCATCAAAGGCTATACCAAGATAGCCGCACCTATGCAAGATCTCTTAGTAGGTCAATCCAAAAACGGCAAGATCAGGGGACCCCGTTCCACTGGGGCCCAGAGCAGGACAAGTCCTTCCAAACGTTAAAAGATGCTTTAACTGGAGAAGAGATCCTGGCTTACCCTTACTACAATCTACCGTTTCTGTTGTACACTGACGCAAGTAATGAAGGTTTAGGAGCAGTCCTATCTCAACGTCAGCAGGGCAAGGAAAAGGTGATAGCCTACGCAAGCAGAAAGCTCCGTCCCACCGAAAGGAACCCGGAAAACTACAGCTCCTTCAAGCTGGAGTTCCTGGCCCTGGTCTGGGCGATCACAGAGCGTTTCAAGCATTACCTGGCATCCGCCCCGTTCACGGCTTTTACAGACAACAATCCTCTAACACACTTGGAGACTGCAAAGCTGGGAGCCCTAGAACAGCGTTGGGTAGCAAGACTCGCTAACTACGACTTCACTGTAAAGTACCGGGCAGGTCACAAGAACGGCAATGCTGATGCCCTGTCCCGAATGCCTCATCTTTTTGAAGAGGGAGAAGACATAGATGACCTAGAAGAGATTGAACTACCTGCTTTCCACCGTTCCGGTACAGCAACATGTCATCAGAGAAACCAGACACGTGTAGAGAGGACTGTGAACCCGTTACCTCACCATGACTGGAAGGAGGCTCAAGCCAACGACCCAGATGTCAGCCTGGTAAGGGATCTCATCACTCAAGAACACGCCAACATGGACTCTGATGCCTCACCAACTGCTAAACGCCTGTGGAAGGAGAAAGGAAGGTTGTTCGTCTACCAAGGTAAACTATGCAGAAGATACCTCAATCCGAGAACCCATGAACTAATCTGGCAGATTGTAGTTCCCAAGACTGAAGTCCAAATGATCCTTGAAGCATACCATGAGGATGCCGGACACTTTGGATGGAAGAAGCTGGAGAGACTCCTGAAGGATCGGTTCTACTGGGTCGGTATGAGAGGCTCCATTGACAAATGGTGTAAAAACTGTGGACCATGTCACCTTCGAAGAAAAGACCATCTAACTCAGAAAGCTCCGTTGCAACCAATTGTTACCACCAAACCTCTTGAAATAGTTGCTCTCGACCATGTGAAGCTTACCCCAAGTCGAACCGGGTACACCTACGCTCTCACCATCGTCGATCACTACTCAAGATTCCTGGTAGTCGTTCCAGTTAAGGACTTAACTGCTGAGGTAGCAGCCAAAGCGTTCCAGAGTTACTTCTGTCGCCCCCATGGGTATCCAGACCAGGTCTTAACTGATCAAGGACCAGCCTTCGAATCAGCTCTTTTCCAAGAATTCTTAGGGCTGTATGGGTGTAAGAAAATCCGCACAACACCTTATCATCCTCAAACGAACGGTTTATGTGAGAAGATGAACCACATAGTCATTGACATGCTCAAAACCTTACCAGTTGAAGAGAGAAATCAATGGCCAGAGAAACTTCCGGATCTCGTGGACATCTACAACCACATACCTGTCAGTTCGACGAATTACACACCTGCTTACTTGATGAGAGCAAGACCAGGTAAACTGCCTATTGATTTGCAGATGGGAACCGTTGAACCCACAGAAGACTCTTCCGACGAAGACTGGGTCAGCCAACGCCAAGAAAAGTACAGGAAGGTACAAGAGAGTGTTGAAAGGAACCTTGAAATCAGTAGGACCAAACAAGAAAAAGACTTTAACAAGCATGTCTCAGCTGAACCGCTAGCTATAGGTGATGTAGTGCTGAAAAGAAAAAGAAAAACAAACAAATTGGATAACAGTTGGGAATCCATACCCTACACCGTTATGCCGTCACACTATGATAACTCAAAAACTTGTGTTATTAGCAAAGACAATGGGAATACTATTGCGACTGTTTCAAGGGATCATTTAAAGAAATGTCCGCCACAGTTAATCCCACAAGCAACCAGTTACCCTACTGTAACTACAGATGAAGAAACCAAAGAAAATCTAGTCCTTACAGAAATTGGATACTTACCAGCTGATTGGCCACAAATAGGTGATGCATTCCTCATACCAGTTATGCACTTCTACCAGCCTACAGAAGGTCAGCCAAAGCCAAATCCAATTCCACAAGTCCAACAAGAAGAAGTCCAAGTGCAAGAATTGCAGCCTGTTATCATGGAACCAGAGATTCCTGTAATCGGTCAGCCTGCTAGTCCCACAGTAAGAGAAGCCATTCCTAATCAACTACCTACAGAGGTCAGTCCAGTTGATAGACTCCGCACTTACTATGGTTTACCACAAAGCAGACATAGAGAAGTACCAACCACTTCGTACACTACACAAACAGTTTTGGAAACACCCACACTACGCAGATCCACCCGTAGTACATTAGGCCAAGCCCCAACCAAACTTGGAGAATGGGTTTAGAATGTAGTGGAAAATGTAACCTGTAAGTGTTGTAAATAATTAACCAGTTTTCAAAAACCTGTAAAAAGTAGTGTACAGAAGGGTGGAGGAACTGGGCTATGTCCCAAGTATACTAAGTTGGGGACAGAAAGCGCCTGGTAAGGTATAGAAGGTTAGTACCGGCCTCCCAAGCAGAGACACCCGTAGGGAATGTATAAAGTTTACCGTGTATCCCTGGACTTTACCTTTTTCCTTTTCACAAACTTTGAACAATTGTCACAGGACTTGTGTGACCACTAACTTTACCTTTTTCCAGCCTGCGGCAGAAGGACTAGTGCCGTACGGACTGCTTTTCACCTTTTTCCACATTTTTCACTCCTTTTCAGTGATTTTTGTGCTGTTTCTTTAAGACTTTGTAAATTGAATGTTATTAATATGCTTAGTGTTAAGTTGTAAAAATGACCTTTTGCTCAGCCGGGAGAACTGAGTTTAACTAAGGGGGAATGTGGCACCCTGGCACCTGTTGGGCACCACAGAAATCCTTAGGTACAATGGAGTAAGTAACAGCACAGCAAAACCACAACACAAACAACACTTAGAACACCTGGTTTCACCCCGAGCCTCTAGGGGAGCTACCACTGGTCACTTGAGCCAGTTCCCCCTATAAAAAGAGTCTTGGAGGGAGAAACTTCAGAGTGTGGTAGACGCTACAAGAGCTGCCTGCCTGTGTGAAACCTCCACCCTATGAGGAACACACTAGGCCCTGCTAGCCTGTTAGCCAGTGGGAGTCCCTGCAATTGGGACAAGAGGAAGAAGGAGATCACCTCTCAGGAATACAGAGTTAATCCAACTCTTTCCAAATCATCCGGTTACTGGAACCGAAGCTGTGGAAGCTACAAAGCCCTCACAGAGAACCAGCATACTTCACAGGGAGTCTAGCCCCCTGTTCACCTGTCGCACCTACCAGCGAGAGCCCAGGGAAGAAGGTAGAATTATCATCACCCTTTTACAGTGCCCTCAGTGCTGACAACCAGGTGAAATCCGTTCCATTGAACAAACTGCCCGGTCCGGAAGGATTCCATATCCACCCGACCTTAGCACCAGAAGTAGAGAAAGGAAGCCTAACACTGCTTGCTGTGAAACTCCAGAAGTGCCAACTTCACTATCCCGGTCCGAGTGTACCTGACTACCCACCAGTAAAGGTACCTAAAAGAGACTTTGTGTGGTTGTCCATTACTCCTGGGTTCAGCGCGCAGCATCCCGCAGCTGCCTCACAACATCTTGCGCAGCTCCCGGCTCCGGGGATTCCCGCTCATCCTGTGGGGAGCGTTCCATCTCGCTGTGTACCATCCCCCGGAGAACCGAACAGCGCTGGTACAGTTACCAGAACACCCGCAGGTGGCGTCACGAAGACAAATCACCCCACTGTTCCGCCATTCCCCTATTGATCTGGACCACCGGGCCTACACCACCGCAGGCGCGGTTCCGTGACAGGAGGAGAAACAACGCCCGCTACGTGTACCCCCGGCTACGGTGAGTCAATCAGTCTTTCACTGACAGAATGATTCAAAGCCCTACGGCGAGGATCACACCATTCCCTGCTGTGATCAGAGGTCCCGTGATGTGATCACAGTACCTCCATCCATTACCTTGACAGCCTGGTGTCATCAGATGGCCCCGGAAACTGTCTGCAATCACTTCCTTCTGGAGATCACCCAGTGACATAATCGTCAGGAAGTGATCATTTCCCCTGTGTTCAGATATGCTGTATCCCAGCGGAACACAGGGGAAGCAATCGGACTGTAGAGCACTAAGGCCTCCTAGTGGGCAAAGTAAAATAAAGAAAACATTTTTTAAAAAAAGCTTGTAAAAATCTAAAATAATATAAAACATAAAAGTACACCCTCTTTTTCCATATTGAAAATAAACCTGTTAAAAAATTTTAAAAAATATCTATCAAGATATAAACTCAATTAATCAGATCTGTAAACTGTGTAACGGAATATAAGTTCATACGCCAAAATAACCTTTTTTTTGGTTGCAATAATAGGCAATCAAAACAGCACGTCTACCCAAAAATAGTATCACTAGAAACGTCAACTCAAGTTGCAAAAATTAAGCTGTCACACAGCCCCAGATCCCAAAAAATTAGAATATTATGGGTAGCAGAAAATGGCGCAAAAGTGCAATTCTTTTTCTTTAAAAACTTCCAAATTTTTTTCACCACTTGATGAAAGTAAAAGTATGCATGTTTGGTATCTACAAACTCGTAATGACTTGAGGCATCATACCGACACATTAGTTTTACCATATAGTGAACATAGTGATTAAAAAAAAACAAAAAGTAAATGTGCAATTGCACTTGTATTTGCAATTTCACCACACTTAGAATTTTTTTGTACACTGTTGGAAAAATTTCATTCAAAAGTACAACTTGTACCTCAAAAATCAAGCCCTCATATGTCTATATTGACGGGAAAATAAAATAGTTATGGCTGTTGGAAGAAGGGGAGGGAAAAATGAAAAATCACCCGGCAGTGAATAGGTTAATGTGTTTTGCATCATATAACAGTATTACCTGCATATCTAGGTGTCTTCTCTTTTAAGAATCCAGTGCATTGTGGATCAGCCCTCAGCTCTGCTGTGTAATTTGCAGCCATTATAAGACCTATTTAGAAAGGATTTCATGCATAGCACATGTTGTCTTCCTCCTGTGTACTTTTGGAAACCCCACCATCCTTGTAGATGTATATCTGGAGAGAGATTTACTCCTGTATATGTGTTTTATACTGTAAAGTCTGTTGCTAGGTATAGAGTAATCATTTTTTAATATAGTTATATCTGTTAGGAATTTTTATGTTTACATTTAAGTCTCCATCTTAGTTTATGATCTTCTGTACTGTACACTTTCATAGCTGTTTATATGATATATGTACCCAACACTCATTTATGCTCTCTGTATTGTTTTATCACTACTGTTTTCTGTGATATGCTCAATGCTGATTTGCATTATTTGTATTTTTCTTGTTTTATTGCACTTAAATGACCTGTTGACTAATAAACCTTAAGGCTACTTCACACACTACGATATCGTTGAACGATATCGTTAGCTATGTCACGTGACCGCAATCGTTTCTACATCGTTAGTGCGTTGTCACATGCATGGATATCGTTAATGATCTTAAATTTGGCAACGCGCCAGCTACCTTGAGAAGAACTAGTGAACGATGTTACAAAGCAGCAGGAATAGGAGATTTGTGAACGACATTGGTCAAAAAGGTGTCACACTGAACGATGTTGCTTGTTCACAGAACGTTAATTGGACGACGAACGATAGATTTGAGGTCAGAATCTCACATTTTTGATGAACGATCCAACGATTTCTTGTTACACGCAACGATGCACAAGCAACATCTTTCGAATGATCAAAAAAGCGTGACATTTCAACGATATCGTTAACGTAGCGTGTGAAGTAGCCTTTAGACTACAGAAGGAACAGTCTGTTTGCTTGGAATACAGAAAAGGTTTATACTGTATGCTAGCGGCTAATAAATTAACATAATAATGTATCCGGGTGCCAGAGCTTGGACCAGGGAGGATGGTAGCTCTTAAGGATGTTTATTAGTAGCAATCACAACGTGTTTCGGCAGTAGTGCCCACCTTCATTAGGTGATACAAGCTATTGCCAATGATGGGTATTTATAGGGGGAGTCATTACAACAATTAGGAACAATATTAAACCCTTAATGTCCATTCTAGTGATGGTTGATAACAGCGGGTTATTACTTGTTTTAAAACAATACATTATCACACTTATACAAAAAAACACATCCTAAAATTAATAATAAAAAGCAAAATAAAAGGCAAGATTTCCTCCTCCAAAGAGAAAAATAACACAATCATTTTATTTATTTAAAAATGACAAAAATAATAATAAAAGCAAAAAAAAATCATATAATTAATGCAAAAAAATTAGTTTTTTTGTATACAAATATGTATACAAAAAAATTTACATTTTTTAAAAATGTATTATTAAAAATGTATGATAAACACAGTAAAAAAAATAGAGGTAATAAATTATGTGTATATATGTAAAGTTCGTAATAATATGAAAAAATTTGAAAAATATGATGACAAATATACTGCATAATTCATGAGTGTTATTTTGTATTTAAAGGGATATTTCTCCTTTTATGTATATAATTTAATGCTTAAAATCAAATGGTAATATTCTCCAGACTCAGATTTAAACCCTCTGTATGCAGGGTTCCTAATTTGTATATCCAGTAATTCTCCTTATTTGCCAAAGTTTTTAATCGATCGTGCACAGTATCAATCATGTGATCTATAATGGTACCTTTACACGCCGCTACCGAAGGTTAGAAACCACCGGGTGTCACACGTTCACGCGCGCATTTCAACGGTTCCTAACGCTACCTGATACCGCAATTACACGTCGCTACAAGGTGCTCCACAGTAGGTTTTTTAAATCATGTGATCTAAGTTCTCGGGCAGCGCGCATGGCACATTCATATTTCCCAGGGGGCAATGTGCCTAGGAATTCACTCTCTGCTTGCTAAGAGCCTGGCCGTGTCATGAAAGGGGGCGGGGCTCCGGTATGACGCGATTTAGCCCCACCCCCTTTCATGATGCAGCCAGGCTATCAGCACTGCAGCAAGCAGAGAGGGGCGTGCATAATTACAAGGGAGCAGCAGACAGGCACGCCTCTTACGGCTTCCTCAGAAACAGAGAACTCACACAGGACGAGGTAAATATAACCTTTTCTCTACTTTACAAAATCGATTTTTTTCTGCAAAAGGGATGGCTAGAAATGATAAGAGGGGGTGCAGGGACAGGTAGAAAGATGCGGGGGGGTCAGTTTGTGGGTTCAGGATCACATTAAGCCTTGCAAACATGGTTTGGATGGTCCTCTCATTTGAACGCTTTATGCTAGTTCTCACACTGCATATAATGTGAGGGAAGGCAAAACAAGGTAGTATAAGGGCCCTTTCACATCAGCGTTTTTTTAAATTTGCGGCAGATGCGGTGAAAAAACCGCATCTGCCGCAACTGCCGCATAACGGTTCCACTTGCGGCACGGTTGCGGTTTTTTCCATAGGAAGTATAGGGGGACTTGCGGCAGATGCGGCAAGTGCGGTATTGCACTTGCGGCAGGTGCGGCAGAGAAAAAAACCGCAGTAAGCCGCGGTTTTTTTCTCTGCCGCACCTGCCGCAAGTGCAATACCGCACTTGCCGCATCTGCCGCAAGTCCCCTATACTTCCTATGGAAAAAACCGCAACCGTGCCGCAAGTGGAACCGTTATGCGGCAGTTGCGGCAGATGCGGTTTTTTCACCGCATCTGCCGCAAATTTAAAAAAACGCTGATGTGAAAGGGCCCTAAGTGTTATAAGCAGGCAGATGAAAGGTAAATCTTCCCAGCAACAGGCAGTTGACAGCTGGGATTAGCTAATAGGGGAGGAGATATTGCATAGGGAGAGAGAAATCGTTTCTGTGGAAACATCAGTTAGGGCCAAGCCTAGGTCAGAAACAGACTTCAGATCTGAGGAGCAGCAAAGCCACTTGCTCTAGGTGACTTGCTACAGAAGAGGTGGGCTTTCTGAGAGCGCAGGGGGTGTAGGCTGAGTAGTACTGGTGTGGTGGGCCACTGGGAAGGTGCCAGATATTGCAAAGGGGCCAGCTGGGATATGTAGTTCCACTGGCAGCAGATTGTAATGTTACAGTAGCTGAAGTGGGTTGCTGGACCTGTGGCGCCCCTGCGTCCAGGAGGCCACAAAGGGAACTGCAGCCAGGCAGGTAGGATGACAGTTGCACATCAACACCCTCACAGCCCACACAATCCACGTATAGTAGAGGGCAGCACCCAACCCGGAGCCTAGGAATTGTAAGCAGGCAAGGGGTGGTGGTTTTAGAGCAGTGGGTGGGCAAACACGTAGTCAGGTGACAGACAGTAGAAATAGTGAAGGGGGAGGAGGAAGGAGTCAGTAGGCCGAGGTAGGCTGAGATGAATAGACTGAGATCACACGTCCTGGACAAGTGGGGAGTAGGAGCGCAGAATCTGAACAGAGACAGAGAGTGTGAGCCGCAGACAGAAAGTACGTCCAAAGCCAGCACCCCGGGAGTGTGAGGGAAAGAGAGGGACAGTGACACTGGTCCCTAGAACTACAGCCGAGACGACCAGACTGCAGGCGGAGTAGCCCTCCTATGATACTTGAAGACACAGTAGAGAGAGCCTGGTAGAGCCTCACATGGGAGGACTGCTGGAGGCTAGGCTGAAGTAGAATGTCGGCTCTAGAGGGGACCGTAGTTTCACTCGGCATCCCCAGACAACCGACGGGGACCACAGCTACACGTTAGAGTCCCTACCCCAAAGGACAGGCAGCTCAGTGGCAACCCGGAGGGCTCACAGGTGTCCGAGCCACCGCACTACTGTCCGGAGTCACACACAACCAAGTGAACAGAAAGAGAGAGTCAACAGCCTGGGAAGGACACAGAGACAGAGTGAGGGGTCACAGAGAGGAGAGAACCTGGCTGCAGGGAGTAAAGGGAACCCGGAAGGGAAAGTGTGCCCGTGTACTGAACTGAACTGTAAGAACTGTACTGAACTGTAACCTGAACTTGAGAACTTGAGAAGTAAACACGGTGAACCCTGAATACGACTCCCTTGTATGTCTCTGCCTGAATACTACTCCTTCCATACAGGTTTGCAGTAGCCCTACAACTGGAGAGCCACAGCGTGCAGGCTCCAACACTGAAGGAGGATTCCTGCAGCATTTGGACAGTAAGTGTACTGCACTCAGCACCAGGCCTGCACACTACACAATAGACTCTAATCATCACTGCCCCGGAGAATACAGTTCTGCCTACGGGAACTATTCCACCTCTGCTGCCATTACATCATCCCCGGAGGTTCTGCGGCAGCGACGGCCCCATTACTGGCAGCACACAGTGGGTGGCGTCACGACTGACATTTCCCCTGTAAATACCCCTTATTATTGCCAGGCCCGGGACACGGTCCGGATCAGGACCACGCATGACTTCCCCAGTAGCAGACCCGGTCCGGCACTGAGTACCCCGTCCCATTGGGCTCAACAAACCCCTATACACCTCCACGTCTCCACAACATTTGTCAAAGCGAGAGGTTGCATTTATAGTGATGACTAAGGATGAGCAGGTAGTGAAATATTCGGATTCGCTATACTCGTAACGAGTAGGTCCTAATACTTGGGTACTTGGTACGAGTAGTGAGTCCAATGTAAATCAATGGGAAATGTGAGTACTTTCGCAGTGTAGCTATATACACTGCGAAAGTGAAATAAAAGTTAATAAAAGGTGTTAAAAATCAAAAAATAACTTACTCACCTATCCGATGGCTGTCCCGGGACCCAAAAAGAACACATCCGATGGGCTGCCAGGACCTTAAGTCTGATGGCCAGTCAGGTGTTCGATATCGATCAGGTGGTGTGTGTCGTCACGAGCCACGAGGCTCGAGTAGGGTGGCCAAAGGTGGGCACCTGAACTGACTCCTGACAGAGGATTATAGGCAAAGGGCTGCAGGTATAAGAGAGAAGGGACTCTGGAGGTGTTACCAACCTAGAGCTGAGGACCCTGGCCGGGAGCAGACAGATGCTCGTGCAGTTTTTGAAAACGACAGTTTGGATACCGACCTCTGTCTGAGAGGATGGACGAATAACTGCACGAGGGATAAAGGGAGTGTTGAATACCCAGACAATCCCATTTTAATCACCACTCCCACAGTAAAATAACAATACTTATACTCACCTTTGGTGCCACCTAGGGATGGGCGAATCTACTCGCTAGGACTCGTTACTCGGCGAGTAGTAAGGGACTCGCAGGACTCGGTACTCGGCGAGTTTCCCAGTGATTACTCGCACGAGTCCAATGCAAATCAATATCAATCCTAGTTTTGTCAGAAACGCTGACAGAACTAGGATTGCCATTGTTTGCATTAGACTCGTGGGAGTAATCACTGGCTACTGTGCCAGTGATAGCAGGGAAACTCGCAAAGTAACTGCTGTTTCTTTGCGAGCCGAGTCCAGCTGTCTTCTCTGTGCAGCTCCAGGGTCCTAGAGCCCGCCTGCTCACAGAGATGATGTAGCAGTGCTGAGATTGTTCTCAGTCTGCTCATTCCCTTTGCATAGACATCTATCTATTCACAGGGATGAGCAGAGAGGACATCGCGTTTTGGACTACGTCGGACGGAAGAGGATTTTTTTAATTAAAGATGGAGTCCCTAATGGCTTTTTTTTTATTTCAAATAAAAATTTTTCTCTGTGTTTTTTTAACCCTTTATTGGAGATTCTTAGTGGCTGGGTCAAATGTGGCCTGACATTAAGAATCTCGGGCTTAATACCAGCTTGTATAACAAAGCTGGTATTAACCCCTTTATTACCCAGCGTGCTACCGCCAGCAGGGCCGCTGGAAGAGCGGGGTTCAGCGCCAGAGGATGGCGCTTCAATGAACGCGCCATCTTCTGGGGCGGCTGCGGGCTGCAATTTGCAGTGGGGGGTGCCCAGAAAGCTTGGGCATCCCTGCGCTGCGGATTCCAGCCCCCAGCTGCTTAGCTGTACCTGGCTAGACATAGAAATTGCGCGGAGCCCCACGCATTTTTTTTAAATTATTTCATGAATTTCAGAGTCAGAGTCTCAGAGTCAGAGTCAGAATCTCAGAATTTCATGAAATAATTTAAAAAAAATGCGTGGGGCTCCGCGCAATTTCTATGTCTAGCCAGGTACAGCTAAGCAGCTGGGGGCTGGAATCCGCAGCGCAGGGATGCCCAAGCTTTCTGGGCACCCCCCGCTGCAAATTGCAGCCCGCAGCCGCCCCAGACGATGGCGCGTTCATTGAAGCGCCATCCTCTGGCGCTGAACCCCGCTCTTCCAGCGGCCCTGGTAGCGGTGGCACGCTGGGTAATAAAGGGGTTAGGGCCAGCTTTGTATTATCAGCTGGCCCTAAGCCCAAAATTTATGGCGGTCACGCCAATATTAGACATGACCGCCATGAATTTCTATTAAATTGTTTTAAAAAAACACAACACAAAGAAAATTTTTTATTAGAAATAAAAAAAAAAGCCATTAGGGACTCCATCTTTAATTAAAAAAATCCTCTTCCGTCCGACGCAATCCAAAACGCGATGTCCTCTCTGCTACATCCCCTGTGCATATATATAGATCTCTATGCACAGGGAATGAGCAGACTGAGAACAATCTCAGCACTGCTACATCAGGCAGCAGGCAGGCTCTAGGACCCTGGAGCTGGGGCAGCCAGAACACAGAGAAGACAGGATCTTATCTGTGCGAGTCAGCGATTACTTACAAAGTAAACGAGCAATGCAAATAAATGACAAAACTAGGATTTCTTCAGGCTGAAGCTTCCGAGACACATCTGCGATTTGTAAATCTCACACTACTCGCTATTACTCGCTTCCCCATTCATTAACATTGGTACTTGCTCTACTGGGGATTACGTGAGATTGTTATGTCACATAATCCTTGTGTCCAATCAGAACTGGCTTCACTCACCCTGCCTTTGGACGTATCAGACATACCCATATTGCAAATTCATGTAGGAATGCCAGGGCACTTTACTGAGGAGTATACCTGGCAAGAACTACAAAGTCCCCCCTGACATCCCTTACAACTACAGCCGGGCAACCACGCCACTGGTCCATACTGTCAATTAATCAGGAGCACTCCAAACACAAACACGCAGGAGGCTGTAGAGCACTGTGTGACTGAAAACAGAAAATGGGACAACCCCTTTAAGCTCCACATACACATTACAATTAAAACCAAAAAGAACAATTTCAACCAAAATGATTGTTTCTTGAATAAAAATGTAAGAACAAACAATGGTTTCATTTAAGCATAAGCTGTCATCGATTTGAAATGACTGCGTTTAACTTTTTCAGCTGACAGATCTTTTGTTGAAAGAATAATCCCAGAAACGTCATCTATTTGTTGTCCAGTGTCACTGACCACCGGACTAAATATGTATGGCTGTGTTGGCATTACGATTGTTGAACTGCAACATACTTTAATCCAATGAGTATGGGATGCGTTTGCAAACTAATGTGATGTAGGAGGAACTGGTAATGTATTTTAGGAGCTGAGATGAGCTGTTAAGGGCGTGTCTGCCAACAAACTTGTGGTTGAGTGTTTCCTACAGTTTGGGTTTTCCTAAAATAGAATGTCTAAAAGAACATGTGAACAGAGCCTTACACGGTTGGTTCCGTTCAGCTATTGAATATCTGTGGCTGCAGATTATTTTAAAGAAACAAACTGAGCAGTACTTACCTTCCCCAGGTCCAATGTAAGAGTCTCTGCCACTGCTGCCAGTGTCCGATATTGGCTGTAACAATGGCATCATGTCGGCAGCGCATTAGCGAATCAGTGCATCTATGGTTGAAGTGGGCAATCGGTCTACACTGGCAGAGCCGCTGAGCTCATTGATTGCACTGCTGTCAACAAAAGGTCAGGGCCACAGCCAATACCAGACACCAGAAGCAGTGGCCGAGACTTGGCCGTGGACCTGGGGAAGGTGAGTACGGCTCGATTTGTTTCTATTAACCTGCATCCTGGTGACATTAAAGGGGTTTTACACTACTCGGAGAACCCCTTATCATTGACCATGCTTGGCTCCATTAAAATAATAAAGTCTATACTCTCTTCCCATGCAGGTGCCATTCCTGCAGGGTTCACATGAGGTTGTGAAGTCACACAAGCCCCCTACTCAATCACTGTCGGCTTCTTTCTCCCCACCTTCAGATGTATGAGTTAATCAACAGAAAGTTAGATCTGCAGCTGGCGCTCATTTCCTGTTGATCACTGATGTCTGAAGGCAGGAAGAGAGAAACTGAGGATGATTGGGCACGGGGCTCATATGATGTCACAACCTCACGTTAGCCGCTCAAGAACAAGGGCTGTAGAGTCAGAGTCGGTGCCCATTTTGGTGGCGTTGGAGTCAAAGTTGGAGCCGGTATAAAATGGACCAATTCCAACTCCTAAAATATATATTACATTAGGTACAGTAGTTCAATGCTAAATAAATATCTTGATTATTGTATCATAAGAATAATTAAAAGCTTGATGTTCACATTGTACTACAATAAATTTAACACTTGAACATGAGACGTATATGAAGCAGTCAATGTAGTGGAGTCAGAGTCAGGGAAATTGAGTCTGGGTCAGTGGTTTGGCTTATCGATTCCCCAGCCCAAACGATGCCCACATAGGAGCTGATAATTGTCTTTTTTATTTTTATTTTTTATTTTAATAGTGGCCAAACTTGGTATATGAGAAGGAATTGCCCTAGTAGTGGGAAACTTCTTTTTTTATTCACTGAAAAGGAAAAACTCCTTCAAGCCCCTATACACTTTAAGAGCTGTCGGCTGAATGATGGTTTGGCTGAGAGCTATCTCGCAGACATAATAAATTCTTTAAGTCGAAGTGATATTAAAAATGTTGTATACAATGGCCCCTTACACATGAGACCAATGTCTACCGGACTTGCTGATATTGATGGATCGGCCAAATCTAATGTGCATGTTGGCAGGGCCGGTTTTAGACCAAGTGGGGCCCTAGGCGAGATTGAGAGTGGGGCCCCAAACTATGAAATAAAAATAGTACCCGTACAGTTGTATACAGTATATACAGCAGCCCCAGTGGTATATACAGGCCCCAGTAGTATATACAGCAGCCCCAGTGGTATCCAGCAGCCTCCCCAGTGCTATATACAGGCCCCAGCAGTATTACAGCAGCCTCCCCAGTGGTATACACAGGCCCCAGCAGTATTACAGCAGCCTCCCCAGTGGTATACACAGTCCCCAGCAGTATTACAGCAGCCTCCCCAGTGGTATACACAGGCCCCAGCAGTATTACAGCAGCCTCCCCAGTGGTATACACAGGCCCCAGCAGTATTACAGCAGCCTCCCCAGTGGTATACACAGGCCCCAGCAGTATTACACAGCAGCTCCCCAGTGGTATACACAGGCCCCAGCAGTATTACAGCAGCCTCCCCAGTGCTATATACAGGCTCCAGCAGTATATACAGCAGCCTCCCCAGTGGTATATACAGGCCCCAGCAGTATATACAGGCCCCAGCAGTATTACAGCAGCCTCCCCAGTGGTATACACAGGCCCCAGCAGTATTACATCAGCCTCCCCAGTGGTATATACAGGCCCCAGCAGTATATACAGCAGCCCCAGTGGTATACAGCAGCCTCCCCAGTTGTATATACAGGCCCCAGCAGTATATACTGCAGCCCCAGTGGTATACAGAAGCCTCCCCAGTTGTATATACAGGCCCCAGCAGAATATACTCAAGCCCCAGTGGTATACAGCAGCCTCCCCAGTGGTATATACAGGCCCCAGCAGTATTACAGCAGCCTCCCCAGTGGTATATACAGGCCCCAGCAGTATATACAGCAGCCCCAGTGGTATACAGCAGCCTCCCCAGTGGTATATACAGGCCCCAGCAGTATTACAGCAGCCTCCCCAGTGGTATATACAGGCCCCAGCAGTATATACAGCAGCCCCAGTGGTATACAGCAGCCTCCCCAGTGGTATATACAGGCCCCAGCAGTATTACAGCAGCCTCCCCAGTGGTATATACAGGCCCCAGCAGTATATACAGCAGCCCCAGTGGTATACAGCAGCCTCCCCAGTGGTATATACAGGCCCCAGCAGTATATACAGCAGCCCCAGTGGTGGTGTATACAGGCAGCCCCAGTCAGTGGTGGTGTATACAGGCAGCCCCAGTCAGTGGTGGTGTATACAGGCAGCCCCAGTCAGTGGTGGTGTATACAGGGCCCCAGTCAGTGGTGGTGTATACAGGGCCCCAGTCAGTGGTGGTGTATACAGTGCCCCAGTGGTGGTGTATACAGGGGCCCCGTTGGAGTATATACAGAGCCCCAGTCAGTGATGGTGTATACAGGGCCCCAGTCAGTGGTGGTGTATACAGGGGCCCCAGTGGTGGTGTATACAGGGGCCCCAGTGGTGGTGTATACAGGGGCCCCAGTGGTGGTGTATACAGGGGCCCCAGTGGTAGTGTATACAGGGGCCCCAGTGGTAGTGTATACAGGGCCCCAGTCAGTGATGGTGTATACAGGGCCCCAGTCAGTGGTGGTGTATACAGGGGCCCCAGTGGTGGTGTATACAGGGGCCCCAGTGGTGGTGTATACAGGGGCCCCAGTGGTAGTGTATACAGGGGCCCCAGTGGTGGTGTATACAGGGCCCCAGGGCCCACTGGTGGTGTATACAGGGCCCCAGGGCCCACTGCTGCTGTATACAGGGCCCCAGGGCCCACTGTTGCTGTATACAGGGCCCCAGGGCCCACTGCTGGTGTATACAGGGCCCCAGGGCCCACTGCTGGTGTATACAGGGCCCCAGGGCCCAGTGGTGGTGTATACAGGGCCCCAGGGCCCACTGCTGGTGTATACAGGGCCCCAGGGCCCACTGCTGGTGTATACAGGGCCCCAGGGCCCACTGCTGGTGTATACAGGGCCCCAGGGCCCACTGCTGGTGTATACAGGGCCCCAGGGCCCAGTGGTGGTGTATACAGGGCCCCAGGGCCCACTGCTGGTGACTGTGTACAGGGGCCCCCTCCTCCCCTCCCTGTAAAAGAAGACACACACATCATCATACTTACTCTCTGCCGCTGTTCGCCAGTCTGCACCGTGCTCCGACTTCTTCCTGGCTGCTTCCTGTTGTGACGACTGTGCCTGCGGCTGCGCCCGGCGCCGGTCAAGCTGGATGAAGCCGGAGCGTGGTGCAGAGCACTGTCTGCAAGCGGCCGCGGCGCTGCCGCGCCGGCGGCGCCGTCTATCATCCCGCCGGGCCAGGGGGCCCTCTGAAGCTTGGGGGCCCTAGGCAAATGCCTAGGATGCCTGCCCCTAACGCCGGCCCTGCATGTTGGACCCTGTCCGATAATTTCAGAGCAAATTTCTGAAATTTGGAAGTTATCCTGTATCCAGGGAGTGGGGAATAACATTTGGATCACTGTGTAGTGAGGTGACTAATTCAGATTGTATCATAGAAATGGATATAGAAATGAACTGTGCACAGTCCGCTACTGCCCCTTGTGGACAAGTGCTAAAACAAACTGGGAAATTCCCTTTTTCAGCAAATGTGTTTACTCAGGAAGTCAGTACAGACACAGAGTTGAACCAGAGAAGATCTGCCTGTGGATGTCTGTTGAAAGAGGGCTACTTTGCTACACCTTGCCGGAAAAATCACCCCGCAGAAGCCCCTGTGACTGATCCTGGGCCACTGGACTTTGGTGCTGTGACTCTGGCCGCTCTGCAAAACCTTGCCCACCGATCACCCAGGGTGCATGTGCAGGGGCCGTGACCGACTGAGAGAGACTTCTGTGCTGTTGTGATCTCCCTTCTGCTGCTGCTCTGTGTGCCCTGAGACTGGGAGAGACATTAAAAGAAAAATTCTGTTACCTGCGGAAGGAGACCAAAGAAGAAGACTGAGGAGATCCCCAGGTCTGCTACGTGGGAGCGACATCTTCTTCTGTGATAAGACTGGTACGTGATTTTAGGGAAAGTTAGGGAAAGATACCTTCATTGTTGTGTTTTTTTCTTGCTGCGTACCCGGCAGAAGTGAAGATTCAGAGACTCTAATACATACAAGTGCGCATATAGTTTGGTTGACTGTGTTATAAACATGTTTTACAGTAAAGAAATGTTACTACCGGTTAAACCTGAGTATGGGGATTCTGTTGAGAAAGATCATACACACACACCCGCGGCCTTACCACCGGTCGCTACATCTGGCGTAGTCGGCAGGATGTGTGATCAACAGAATCTCCTCCCGGTAGTAGCTTATAACCAGACTTATACTATGGCCTGCAGGTCCATATCCGGTGCCAGCACTCCGAACAGTGACACGGAAGAATTGAAGCAGATAGTAGCAGAGTTGCAGAAACAGATACTACAGCTACAGCTCATGCTAGACCAACAGGCGGACAGGCAAGCGAGACAGCAACCCAGTCGGCCTATGGGAAGGTGCTGGACATGCGGCGACCCCCGCCATAGGGCAAACCGTTGTCCGCATCCTCCACCCGTGGTCCGATATACCAGAACCAGCAAGCCATGCCCCACAACAGCAGCCACCTTTAAACTAGACGCCCCCGCCAAAGCGGCTCGCTCGGCAGGGGAGATCAGGGAAAAGGGTGTGAAGAGACAGAGCCAGACCGATAAGCAAGTACTGGCCACTCGGGTCCAGGGGACGGTGAAGTGGTTTAATGTCCGCGATGGATATGGCTTCATCAACAGGAATGACACAAAGGATGACGTGTTTGTACATCAGACTGCCATAAAGCGTAACAATCCTCGTAAGTGCCTCCGCAGCGTTGGTGATGGGGAGGTGGTACAGTTTGATGTTGTGAAGGGAGAGAAGGGTACAGAGGCCGCCGACGTCACCGGTCCTGGGGGTGTTCCCGTTAAAGGAAGCAGATTTGCCCCCAACCGGCGCCGCTACCGCCGGCGATCCTACTCTCCCCGGGTAGAAAACGTGACTGAGTTTATTGGAGATATTGTGAGCCCTGAACAAGGGAGCGAAGGTGAACGGGGGGATGACGGTTTCTCCCAACAGAGGTCCCTACCCCGCCGGAGATCAATCCCTGTGATATCCACAGCCATCACTGCCTTGGAGCCGATGGTTGTTGACAGGGACTGTCAACCTTTAAGTGGGGGGGTATGTAGTGAGGTGACTAATTCAGATTGTATCATAGAAATGGATATAGAAATGAACTGTGCACAGTCCGCTACTGCCCCTTGTGGACAAGTGCTAAAACAAACTGGGAAATTCCCTTTTTCAGCAAATGTGTTTACTCAGGAAGTCAGTACAGACACAGAGTTGAACCAGAGAAGATCTGCCTGTGGATGTCTGTTGAAAGAGGGCTACTTTGCTACACCTTGCCGGAAAAATCACCCCGCAGAAGCCCCTGTGACTGATCCTGGGCCACTGGACTTTGGTGCTGTGACTCTGGCCGCTCTGCAAAACCTTGCCCGCCGATCACCCAGGGTGCATGTGCAGGGGCCGTGACCGACTGAGAGAGACTTCTGTGCTGTTGTGATCTCCCTTCTGCTGCTGCTCTGTGTGCCCTGAGACTGGGAGAGACATTAAAAGAAAAATTCTGTTACCTGCGGAAGGAGACCAAAGAAGAAGACTGAGGAGATCCCCAGGCCTGCTACGTGGGAGCGACATCTTCTTCTGTGATAAGACTGGTACGTGATTTTAGGGAAAGTTAGGGAAAGATACCTTCATTGTTGTGTTTTTTTCTTGCTGCGTACCCGGCAGAAGTGAAGATTCAGAGACTCTAATACATACAAGTGCGCATATAGTTTGGTTGACTGTGTTATAAACATGTTTTACAGTAAAGAAATGTTACTACCGGTTAAACCTGAGTATGGGGATTCTGTTGAGAAAGATCATACACACACACCCACAGCCTTACCACCGGTCGCTACAACTGGACCCACCATCCTGAGCACTGGAGCTCTGAAACGCCTTGGGAGGATGGACAGTTCAATCACTTGTAATGAGACTGCTGGAGATTGTTGTGTAGTGACCCTGTCCAGACTTTTTCTGTCCTTTTAAGTACCCCTTAACCTTGGGTAGCCATGCGCACTACAGCTCACACCTGAGCTAGCTCTCTACTATTACAGTCATATGAAAAAGTTTGGGCACCCCTCTTAATCTTACTCATTTTTTTTTTTAATTGTTTTTTTGCAACAGCTATTTCAGTGTGATATATGTAATAACTGATGGACACAGTAATATTTCAGGGTTGAAATGAGGTTTATTATACTAACCAAAAATGTGCAATATGCATTATTTCAAAATTTGACAGGTGCCAAAGTATGGGCACCCTTCTGATTTTCATGATTTGAATACTCCTAACTACTTTTTACTGACTTACTGAAGCACTAAATTGGTTTGGTAACCTCATTGAGCTTTGTACTTCATAGCCCGGTGTATCCAATCATGAGAAAAGCTATTTCAGGTCAAGTTGTTCTCCTAGTTGCATCTTCTCTGAGGAGTGAAATCATGGGCTCCTCAAAACAGCTCTCAAATGATCTGAAAAATAAGATTGTTCAACATAGTTGTTCAGGGGAAGGAAACAAAAAGTTGTCTCAGAGATTTAACCTGTCAGTTTCCACTGTGAGGAACACAGTAAGGAAATGGAAGACCACAGGGACAGTTCTTGTAAAGGCCAGAAGCGGCAGGCCAACAAAAATATCAGAAAGGCAGAGAAGAAGAATGGTGGGAACAGTCAAGAACAATTCACAGACCACCTCCAAAGACCTGCAGCATCATCTTGCTGCAGATGGTATCACTGTGCATCGGTCAATAATACAGCGCACACTGCACAAGGAGAAGCTGTATGGGAGGGTGATGCGAAAGAAGCCGTTTCTGCATGCACGCTACAAACAGAGTCGCCTGAGGTATGCAAAAGCACATTTGGACAAGCCAGTTTCATTTTGGAAGAAGGTCCTGTGGACTGATGAAACAAAGATTGAGTTGTTTGGTCATACAACAAGGCGTTATGCATGGCACCACAAAAACACAGCATTCCAAGAAAACCACTTGCTACCCACTGTCAAATTTGGGGGAGGGTCCATCATGCTTTGGGGCTGTGTGGCCAATGACGGCACCGGGAATCTTGTTTAAGTTAAGGTTCGCATGGATTCCACTCAGTATCAGCAGATTCTTGAGAATAATGTTCAAGAATCAGTGTCAAAGTTGAAGTTACGCCGGGGATGGATCTTTCAGCAAGACAATGATCCAAAACACCGCTCTAAATCTACTCAGACATTCATGGAGAGGAACAATGTTACAATGTTCTGGAATTGGTCATCCCAGTCCCCAGACCTGAATATCATTGAACATCTGTGGGATGTTTTGAAGCGGGCTGTCCATGCTTGGCAGCTATCAAACTTAACAGAACTAGAATTGTTTTGTAAAGAGGAATGGTCAAAAATACCTTCATCCAGGATCCAGGAACTCATTAACAGCTATAGGAAGCGACTAGAGGCTGTTATTTTTGCAAAAGGTGGATCTACTAAATATTAATGTCACTTTTCTGTTGAGGTGCCCATACTTTTGCACCTGTCAAATTTTGAAATAATGCATATTTCACATTTTTGGTTAGTACAATAAACCTCATTTCAATCCTGAAATATTACTGTGTCCATCAGTTATTACATATTATCACACTGAAATAGCTGTTGCAAAAAAACAATTAAAAAAAAAAAAAGAGTAAGATTATGAGGGGTGCCCAAACTTTTTCATATGACTGTATTAGTGAGTGTTAGATATTGTAGTTCAGTTAAATCCATTTATATTCAATGTAATTTTGATGTATTTCTCAGGTATTTCTCATTTGTTGTGTTCCAGCACCATCTGCTGGTAAAAATGTATGATTTATATTACCTTGCATTGTCAGAATCTGACATGTAAATTGAGTGTTGTTTTATTGGCCGGAGACCCAGTTATATGGCTCAACATGTTGAGCTACTTCCAGTTCCTGTCTTTCTAGACAGAGAGAGATGGAAATTCCCCAGTCTGGTACAGGATGTTGCAGAGAAAAGAGCTCATGTGAGGACCCTCCTCACTACCTCCAGGCCCAAGGCCTGGAAGTTCTTCCTTTTCCTCACCAAAAAAGTTCTTGTCCAGGCCCAAGGCCTAGGATTCTTCCCTGTCTTCAACAGACAGCATACTACAAATATTTTACCTTGGATCCTCGCTGTCCGGATTTACACATGCAGAACCTACCATCCGTGTGTTGGGAAAGATTGAGGGTCTTTCGTCCCACCGTAACCTTACGCTATTTACGTCAAGTACCGTACCTTTGCATGTGCCGTGACTTGTTGTGAAATTAACCCAGGATTCCCAGGTCTGTAAAACTTTCTCGCTACATTTAATCTTCTGCACTATAATCCACCAAAGACGCTGAACTTTCTTATAACAGCATACACATACTACATCTAAATAAACTGTGCTCTTAAAGTTCCAGAACCCCAATTTCATGTCAGTATTCAACTCTGAACTGTACTTGTTGTGGCCTGCTCATGTGAAACTGTGAAGTGTTTACTCCATGCTGGATTTCTCCGTTCCTGCGATAGTAAACGCCACTGTTCCTGAGACCAGTGTCTGTGGTCATTCTCGGCTGCGGACGCTGCGTGGGGGTGGATAACAGGGACGATAAGCATCATTGCAGTTGTGTGTAGCATTCCACCGGTCTATAGCATTTATAAAAATAAATGGAGCCGAGGTATGCATTATCAACCATTGCTCCAGTCATGCTCCAGTCATATGGAACTCTTCATGGCCCTGATTCCCTGGATTGGAGAATTCCACAGCAGTCGGACCCCCAGCGATGATGATGTTATCTCGTCTCATGGATAGAAGATGACTTCCATAATTGAGAATAACTCTAATGCCCAGTGTCGTAACTTCAGGCCCAGGGACCATGATGCGAAAGCTCCAACGGGGTCCCCAATTATTGGAAATCTTTAATAGTATAGGTCTTTTTCTATAGTCCAAAGGGACTTTTGGGGCCCCCTAGGCTGCAGGACCCCGGTGCGATCGCAACACCTGCACCTATTGTAGTTATGCCCCTGCTAATGCCCAACATAATCTGCCTAGGGACCTATAATAGGCTATGCGCCAACTAGTAAATACTGCTTCAGATTTGTTGCAGTTCCGCAGCAAAAATGTGGCAAAATCCGCATGGTGGGCACATAGGCAATGGTAGATGGAGATGGAGATGAGATGGAGCTCCTGTGGACAGGCAGGGTGAGCACAGTTATGTCTGAGGAGATGGACATGAGCCCTGTGTGATGTCAGCCATAGTTCTATCTCCATAGCTGAGAATTTGGGAGGGTGCAGAGGGCGGCCCCGTGTGAGGGCTCCTGGCATGTAGTGTGGAGCCGGGCATTCCTCACATCGTGCACACAAAGTTCCTCATCCTGCGTCTTCCTGGCAGCGCTGAGGGCGGAGGGAGGTCCGGTGACAGCACAGCCGGGGGTGGGAGACTACAAGTTACACGTAGCCTGCCATCGCCCTGACAGCAGCCCGGCATCCCTCTCACGACAGAGCAGGAATGTCGGGACATAGCGGTACCGGGAGGACGGCGCCTCCTCAGCGCGGATCTGTCGGGATGTGCTAGAGAACTTCCCACACTTGGAGCCGCTCGGATACAATGTCCTGTGTGCAACTGATCCGGGGACGGAGAGCAGGGATCTAATTACGGCTGCCACAGCTGGGCACATCGAGGCTGGCACATCAGGGCACATCGGGGCTGCCACATCTGGGCACATCGGGACTGCCACATCAAGGCTGCCACATCAGGGCACACCGGGGCTGCCACATCAGGGCACATCGGGGCTGCCACCTCTGGGCACATCGGGGCTGCCACATCTGGGCACATCGGGACTGCCACATCAGGGCACATCAAGGCTGCCACATCAGGGCACAGCGGGGCTGCCACATCTGGGCACATCAAGGCTGCCACATCTGGGCACATCGGGACTGCCAAATCAGGGCACATCAGGGCGGCCACATCTGGGCACATCAGGGCGGCCACATCTGGGCACAGGGCTGCCACATCTGGGCACATCAAGGCTGCCACATCTGGGCACATCGGGACTGCCAAATCAGGGCACATCAGGGCGGCCACATCTGGGCACATCAGGGCGGCCACATCTGGGCACAGGGCTGCCATATCTGGGCACATCAGGACTTCCACATCTAGGCTAAGGGCTGCCACATCTGGGCACATCAGGACTTCCACATCTAGGCACAGGGCTGCCACATCTGGGCACATCAAGGCTGCCACATCTAGGCACAGGGCTGCCACATCTGGGCACATCAGGGCGGCCACATCTAGGCACAGGGCTGCCACATCTGGGCACATCAAGGCTGCCACATCTAGGCACAGGGCTGCCACATCTGGGCACATCAGGGCGGCCACATCTAGGCACAGGGCTGCCACATCTGGGCACATCAGGGCTGCCACATCTAGGCACAGGGCTGCCACATCTCTGCACATCAGGGCTGCCACATCTAGGCACAGGGCTGCCACATCTGGGCACATCAGGGCTGCCACATCTAGGCACAGGGCTGCCACATCTCTGCACATCAGGGCTGCCACATCTAGGCACAGGGCTGCCACATCTGGGCACATCAAGGCGGCCACATCTAGGCACAGGGCTGCCACATCTGGGCACATCAGGGCGGCCACATCTAGGCACAGGGCTGCCACATCTGGGCACATCAAGGCTGCCACATCTAGGCACAGGGCTGCCACATCTGGGCACATCAGGGCGGCCACATCTAGGCACAGGGCTGCCACATCTGGGCACATCAGGGCTGCCACATCTAGGCACAGGGCTGCCACATCTGGGCACATCAAGGCGGCCACATCTAGGCACAGGGCTGCCACATCTGGGCACATCAGGGCGGCCACATCTAGGCACAGGGCTGCCACATCTGGGCACATCAGGGCTGCCACATCTAGGCACAGGGCTGCCACATCTGGGCACATCAGGGCTGCCACATCTAGGCACAGGGCTGCCACATCTGGGCACATCAAGGCGGCCACATCTAGGCACAGGGCTGCCACATCTGGGCACATCAGGGCGGCCAATCTAGGCACAGTGCTGCCACATCTGGGCACATCAAGGCGGCCACATCTAGGCACAGGGCTGCCACATCTGGGCACATCGGGACTGCCACATCTAGGCACAGGGCTGCCACATCTGGGCACATCAAGGCTGCCACATCTAGGCACAGGGCTGCCACATCTGGGCACATCAGGGCGGCCACATCTAGGCACAGGGCTGCCACATCTGGGCACATCAAGGCTGCCACATCTAGGCACAGGGCTGCCACATCTCTGCACATCAGGGCTGCCACATCTGGGCACATCAAGGCGGCCACGTTGTGCCCTCCGGTTGGGATGTGGGAGTCGGGTGCGCAGCGGGCTGAGGATGGCATCGGCTGTGTTTGAGGGCACCTCCCTGGTGAACATGTTTGTGAAGGATTGCTGGGTGAACGGCATCAGGAGACTCATCATTAACCGCAAAGGAGACGAGGAGGAATTCTTCGAGATCCGGACAGAGTGGTCGGACAGGAACATCCTCTACCTTCATAGGAGTTACTCGGACCTGGGGCGGCTCTTCAGGAGACTGCTGGAGTCCTTCCCGGAGGACAGGGGGGAGCTGGCACAGTCATCTCTGCTGGAAGGTGGGTTCCATGCATACCTAGAATGGGTGGGCATCGGCTGGGCAGTGATAGACCTCAGGGCCTGCATGTATACCTAGGATATGTGGGCCTGAGCAGGGCACTGATTGATCTCAGCACCCAGTGTCATGTATATCTAGGATGTGTGGACATCGGCTGGGCAGTGATAGACCTCAGGGCCTGCATGTATACCTAGGATATGTGGGCCTGAGCAGGGCACTGATTGATCTCAGCACCCAGTGTCATGTATATCTAGGATGTGTGGACATCGGCTGGGCAGCAATGGACCTCAGGGCTGTGTATACCTAGAATGTGTGGGTATCAGCTGGGCAGTGATGGCCCTTAGCACCATGTACACTTAGGATGTGTGGGCATAGTTTGGGGAGTGATAGACCTTAGCACCATGTATACTTACGATGTGTGGGCATTGTTGGGCAGTGATAGACCTCAGGGCCATGTATAACTTGGATATGTAACCATCGACCGGGCAGCAATGGACCTCAGGGCCATATATACCTAGGATGTCTGGGCATCGACTGGGCAGCAATGGACCTCAGTCAGGGCCATATATGTTTAGGATGCCTGGGCATCTGCTGGTCAGCAATGGACCTCAGGGATTATATATACCCAGAATGAATGAGCAGCAGTTGAGCAGTATGGACATCGGCTGGGCAGTGGTAGACCTAAGTGTCATGTATATCTAGGATGTGTGGACATCGGCTGGGCAGTGGTAGACCTAAGTGTCATGTATATCTAGGATGTGTGGACATCGGCTGGGCAGTGGTAGACCTAAGTGTCATGTATATCTAGGATGTGTGGACATCGGCTGGGCAGTGGTAGACCTAAGTGTCATGTATATCTAGGATGTGTGGACATCGGCTGGGCAGTGGTAGACCTAAGTGTCATGTATATCTAGGATGTGTGGACATCGGCTGGGCAGTGGTAGACCTAAGTGTCATGTATATCTAGGATGTGTGGACATCGGCTGGGCAGTGGTAGACCTAAGTGTCATGTATATCTAGGATGTGTGGACATCGGCTGGGCAGTGGTAGACCTAAGTGTCATGTATATCTAGGATGTGTGGACAGCGGCTGGACAGTAGTGGACCTCAGGGCCATATTCACATAATGCGGAAAATTTCCCAGCTCCATTACTAAGCATTGAATAGGGTGACAGAGGGTCTGCTCCATCAGTCTCATCAGTAATCTGGGGCCATTAGACAGGAGCGTGGGATCCACCATCTACCTCCTGTTATACGCAGCTCTTCTTTTGATTAGCCTGTCTGGTGATACCACATCGTTACATACATATAACGTCACACCAGGTCGGCTAATTACAAGAAGAACCACAGGTGATGGAAGGTAGGAGGTTTACAGGGCTCTCATTCAGGAGCTAGAGATTATTGTCTTGGCTGATGGATCGGATTATGTAAATCAATTCTCAATAACTCCAATATCTAATTCACTTACAGTCATGGCCAAAAGTAGGGATGGGCGAACCTGAACTGTAAAGTTCGGAGTCCGTACCAAACACCTAGTGTTCGGGTATGAACCCTGAACATGGACTTCCCTGAGAAGTTATTGATACTGTTCAGGTTTGGGGGCTGGGAGGGCTGTCAAAAGAAACAAAACATTGGTTAAACATCATCTCATACTTACCGGGTCACACTTTGGTACTTCTGGGGCTGCTCACTAACTTCCTGATTATTCACTAGTGAGGGGCGCAACAGCCAATCACAGACGGTAGATGCTGGAATGTATGGGCTGTTTCCAGGTTAATGTACTGGCTCCAACAGCCAATCACAGACACCCACTCTCTGTGACAGCATCTGTGATTGGCTGTTGCACCTCTCACTAGTGAATAACCAGGAAGTTAACGAGCGCCCCCGGAAGTACAAGTGACTTGACCCAGTAAGTATGAGCTGATGTTTAATCACTGTTATGTTCCTTTTATAGCCCCCAGCCACCATTTCATAATTTTAAATTCCGGGTTCAGGTTTCAAACTCAAGTTTCGGTCTAGTCTGCTCCTGAACTCGGACTTTAAAAAACATCCAGCTAGTTCTGCTGAACCCCAATATTGGCAGGTTCGCCCATTACTACTGGGGAGAAGTTATTTTCTCTAATAAAACCCCTTTTAGACTGTTTGGAATAACTTTAAGAATAATTGTTTGGAGAAGAAAAGGTGAGCGCTACCATGAGCTACAGACACTTGTGGGTCACAGTCACTTATGGGTTACATTCACTCATGTTTTGCAGCTGCAGATTCTTGTCGGTCAAGGAGACATACACTAGTGGGTCACAGTCACATACACTAGTGGGTCACAGTCACATACACTAGTGGGTCACAGTCACATACACTAGTGGGTCACAGTCACATACACTAGTGGGTCACAGTCACATACACTAGTGGTTCACAGTCACATACACTAGTGGGTCACAGTCACATACACTTAGTGGGTCACAGTCACATACACTTGTGGGTCACAGTCACATACACTAGTGGGTCACAGTCACATACACTAGTGGGTCACAGTCACATACACTAGTGGGTCACAGTCACATACACTAGTGGGTCACAGTCACATACACTAGTGGGTCACAGTCACATACACTTAGTGGGTCACAGTCACATACACTAGTGGGTCACAGTCACATACACTTAGTGGGTCACAGTCACATACACTAGTGGGTCACAGTCACATACACTAGTGGTCACAGTCACATACACTAGTGGGTCACAGTCACATACACTAGTGGGTCACAGTCACATACACTTGTGGGTCACAGTCACATACACTAGTGGGTCACAGTCACATACACTAGTGGGTCACAGTCACATACACTAGTGGGTCACAGTCACATACACTAGTGGGTCACAGTCACATACACTAGTGGGTCACAGTCACATACACTTAGTGGGTCACAGTCACATACACTAGTGGGTCACAGTCACATACACTAGTGGGTCACAGTCACATACACTTAGTGGGTCACAGTCACATACACTAGTGGGTCACAGTCACATACACTAGTGGGTCATAGTCACATACACTAGTGGGTCATAGTCACATACACTAGTGGGTCATAGTCACGTACACTAGTGGGTCACAGTCACATACACTAGTGGGTCACAGTCACATACACTAGTGGGTCACAGTCACATACACTTAGTGGGTCACAGTCACATACACTAGTGGTCACAGTCACATACACTAGTGGGTCATAGTCACATACACTAGTGGGTCATAGTCACATACACTAGTGGGTCATAGTCACGTACACTAGTGGGTCACAGTCACGTACACTAGTGGGTCACAGTCACATACACTAGTGGGTCACAGTCACATACACTTAGTGGGTCACAGTCACATACACTAGTGGGTCACAGTCACATACACTAGTGGGTCATAGTCACATACACTAGTGGGTCATAGTCACATACACTAGTGGGTCATAGTCACGTACACTAGTGGGTCACAGTCACATACACTAGTGGGTCACAGTCACATACACTAGTGGGTCACAGTCACATACACTTAGTGGGTCACAGTCACATACACTAGTGGGTCACAGTCACATACACTAGTGGGTCATAGTCACATACACTAGTGGGTCATAGTCACATACACTAGTGGGTCATAGTCACGTACACTAGTGGGTCACAGTCACATACACTAGTGGGTCACAGTCACATACACTAGTGGGTCACAGTCACATACACTTGTGGGTCACAGTCATTAGTCTGTTGTAGACACTTGTGGATTAAATTCACTTGTGAGTCACAGTCACTTGTTTCAGTCACAGTCTCTTATGGGTCTTAGTCACTTGTGTGAGAGTAATTTATGTGTCGATGTGTAACCTAATCATCATTAGGATCATTACACTTGTCCTGCGTCTTGGCAGTGTTATGTTGAGCAGCCACAAAACACAAAAGCCCCGGCCGTATTCTAGATTACTCCTTCCTACCCACTGCTTTATGTTATACCTGATGCATCTGTGGGATGTAATCCTAAAATCAGTCTTGCTTGTATAGCTCGAAGCCATTAGAAGTATAATTAATCGTTGAACAGATAAGTTAATAATGATTGCGGTGTAAAGGCCTAGTTACTGGACTGTGAGCTAGGAAGGGTTAAGGAAATCAGGAATCCATTTTGCTCCTCATGTAAAGGGCTGGATCAAACAGGTGATATTTCCAATACTTTATATAATAGTGATTAGAGGTAGCCTATTACTGATGGTGCCTACACGCTGGACTATCAATACAGCAAGATCTGAACAGCAGGGGACCCAGGTATAAGAAACCGGAATGCCTCAAGAGACTAGAAAATGTACTGTTATAGAGCTGCTAGCGCCCTTCCCCCATGATGAGGAGGAAACAGTCATCTGAAGTGGGGGTGGATGATGTGCTCGTGGTGGGAGAAGTTCTGCATTCAAAAGAATCCTAGTCCCGAATAGTGAAGAATATGTTCTGTCTAAT
Source organism: Allobates femoralis (assembly GCA_033576535.1). Lineage (NCBI taxonomy): Eukaryota > Metazoa > Chordata > Amphibia > Anura > Aromobatidae > Allobates > Allobates femoralis. Next base: position 243,702,461 of record JARQOC010000005.1, read on the forward strand.
TAGCATGTCTACATGTATTAGAAAGTTTAGTTTTTAGTTGATCTTAAGTCCTAAAATTCACATTCGGTATAATCAGACACCCCTTCCCGAAAAGTCGTGATACTTTTAAATGCTTGTTGGATGACAGATACCTTTTCCAGATATATCATACCTTCTGTATGCATTCTCAGTTTGGTTGAGATTGGGCAGAGCAGATAAAATACTGACATGCACTTCTCGTGTCAGGCTTTCGCCAGGGATATAATTTATTTTATTCACTTAAGGCAACATTATTTTCCACTTTGCTTTAAAAACATCATCATTAATGATGAGCAAAATTTTAAATTCTTGGGGGCTCGGTCCTCGAATCGAGCAGGTCCAATGCTCCACTTAAGAAACAAGTGTGTGGCGCCCCTGCAAGCAGGGTGGCCACAGGTAAGAACTGCAGCCAGGAAGGTGGAGACAGTTTTGCACAAACACCTTCAAAAACACACCCACAGACACAAGACCCAACCCGAAGCCCGGGACTCTAGGCGGGCAAGGGGTGGTAGGGCCAGTCACAGTGGGTGGGACGTAAGCAAGGTGACGGAACAGGTACATAAGGGGAAAACCAGGAAGTAACAGTAGTAGGCCAATGGGTGCTGAACAGTAAAGACGTAGTAGGTCAGAGTGTGTCGAGCAGTAAAGACTGAGGAGAACTGAGCACCGGACCAGTGCAGCTGGGTCCAAGGAAAACGGCAGCGCTGCCAGAAGACGACCGAAGGGAAGGATTCCCTATGTATGCCATAGTCACACGGGTAGGAAAGGGCCTGGTGCTCCCCTGAAACATAGGGACATTGGAAGGCTAGGCTGGAACCAGAGAGTCGGCTCTGAGGTGACCGTAGCTACAAGCCGGATCACAGAATACTGACGGGGAGCTCAGATTCCAAGTCTGATCTCCTAACACACGTGGAGGTACAGTGACATATAGGGCTCAGAGCTTGCTACCCACACATAGGGAGAAGCCAAACAAGAACCCGAGTCACCTAACATACAGCACACTGGGGAAGAACAGTTTAGAAGAGCCTGAAAGGGAATCAAGCAGGAGAAGGGTCTAAGGCAGGGACCTGGCTGCAGAAGGGTTAATTGACTGTATGGAGCTAACTGTGTGGAACAGCTTTGTGTACCGGCTGAACTGTGAACTGTACTGTGAAGAACTTGAGTAAAACCCAGTGAACCCTTCCAGTGTCTCCAGAGTGTGTTTTCCTGCATGTTTAACTGTTATATTCACCCTGTCAGGAGCAGCCCGACCTACGGCGGGTTCATCCCTCCGGCTGCAGCCCCGTCCATTCTCCTGGCAGAAGTAAGCAGCAGCGGTGGTCCCCCATTGACCACAACCCGTGGGTGGCATCACAACTATCCCTGTAAATAGCCCCTTTTACTTGTCGTCTCGGGACACGGTCCGGACCAAGGACCGCCGTGATAACCCCGTGATACCCCGGTCTGGTACCAAGTACCCCGTCCCGGTGGGCTCAACAAGTGGAATGGAAGTGAATTAGTGATGTCTTCACCTACATACATCCAACCATAAACCGAGCATTTCCATGGGATGGTGGGCATTTTTTTTTACACACAGCATCTGGACACATTGCTTTGACCCCCAGTGAGAGCTATTCAGAGACTGTAAGTGGATGTCACTGGGATGCCGACTCCTATCGTTTACTGAAGGAAGCTGGCTTTTTGTGTTAGATCATTCACAAACAACACAACCGAGCACCCGCAATACTCGATCGAGTACTGAGCATACCCAAAAATCCTGATGTTCATTATTACCGTAATCATCATCACTGTCCCTTTGGGGCTTACAATCTAATCTACCCTATCTGTATGTCTTTAGAGTGTGGGAGGAAACCTTAGGAGAACAGCTTGCAGATGTTGTCCAAATGGATCAGAATTTTTAATTCAATATCTCCAATATCATTGACTGGGAGACATTAAAAAGATTTCCACTAATGATGAGCGACCGTGTTTGATACTGCTTGATACTTGATTGAGCATCGGGGTGCTGGGGTACACTTGGTGCTCAATCGAGTATTGCGGGTGCTCGGATGTGTTGCTTGTGAACGATGGGAGCCAGCACCCCAGGGAGAGCCACTTGCAGTCTCTGAATGACTCTCACTGTGGGTAAAAGCATTATGTCCAGACTACCGATCACTAATTGACTTCCATTATAGTCTTTACTTGAATAAAGCTTGTCAGATCTGCTCGATTCAAGTATTGAGCATTTTAGTGCTTGCTCATCATTAGTTTCCACTACTATGATATTAATGAAAAATACTTGACTGAGGTGATAGCAACGATTGGCAGGGGTGCCCGATTTCAGACTCCCAGCAATCTGATATTGATGACTTCTTCTAAAGATAGGTCATTATTATCCCAGTCCTACAAACCCACTTTGAATATGAAAACATGTTTATTTATTACTAGATGGTTGACTTGATGCTATCGCACAAGGAGGGCAGTGACATCATGATGGAGGCAGGCTCTGTGGCGCTGGGGGTGGCGGCTGTCTCTCCCCCCGTGTGCTCTCCCCCCTGTCCGCGTGCTCTCTCCCTCTGTGTGCTGTGTCTCTCCCCCTTGTGCTGTCTTCTCCCCTCAGTGCTGTCTCCTATGACATGTATTCCCCCCGTGCTGTCTTCTCCCCTCATGTGTCTCTCCTTTGAGCTGTCTGTCCCCCCATGAGCGGGCTTCTTCCTTCATGTGCTCTCTCCTTTGGGCTGTCTTCCCCATGTCCGCTCTACCCCCTGTATGCGGCCTCTCTTCCCCCTGTGCTATTCCCCAAAGTGTGCTCTCCCCTTTGAGCCGTCCCCCCTGTGTGCTCTCTTTCTCTCTGGGCCCCTGTGTGCTCTCTCTCTCTTGGCCCCTGTGCGCTCTCTCTCTGGGCCCCTGTGTGCTCTCTCTCTCTGGGCCCCTGTGCGCTCTCTCTCTGGGCCCCTGTTCGATCTCTCTGCCCCATGTGTGCTCTCTCTCTCTGGGCCGCTGTGTGCGCTCTGCTCCCCTGTGTGCTCTCTCTCTGCCCCCCCCATGTGCTTTATCTTTACCCCCTTGTGCTCTCTCCCCTCTGTGGTGTCCAAAGATGGTGCCTGCCCAGAGTAAGTGCGATGTGCGCCGGGTATACACATGCATACTTTCTCAAGTGGTGATGTGTCAGCGGCAATATGCCAGTACCACACCATGCCACCACCATATTTGTATACCCAACTTGAGCATGAGTAACTGTGCATGCATGTACCTGGTGCGCAGGTGTGCAAAGATGGCAGCAGCCTGAGTAACTTCGCCTGCCCACACCGGGTACATGCAATCACAGTTACTAATTCGATGACAATGGTCCCAGTGCACAATGGGCCAGTAATGCCAGCGGCAGCCATATTTCCACACCCATCAGTTGGTTGTCTTGTTGTGTTGGTTGCCCCATCACATTGGATGTCTGTCTGCCAGCCATAGCTGCAAACGCTACCATCCATAGGTGTGCTCGTTTTATTCATATGTTCTCCAGCTACCAAGTGTCATGTTGGCCAGCAGCTTATCTCCGGTAGAATAATGTGATGAGCAGACCGAAAGCGGCCAGCTCCCCTATGAACATTAGACTGTCATTCAAACGCGTCAATTCGTTGGGTTCAGCCAACATTAGTTTAATATGTATGGGGGAGTTTAAAAGTCTTAAGTCATTGTGGGTGACTGAAGATTTCTGAATCCTTGTAGCGGGTCCACCGCACACTATCAGGATTCTCTGGTGTTGCCAGTGAGAATGGGCAGTCACGTGTCACAAAGTATACAATTAGGTTAGTTGAAGCTATGTGCTGATTAGGTGTGCTTGCCCTCATTGTATATAAGTGAACTAAATAAAGCCAAGTATGTCTAGTGGCAATGTGGTTCTGTGGAAGTATGAATGTTGCATATTTGCAGTCACATGACCGCCGGCTTGAAACACTGGTGAATCCTGACAGTGCAAGGTCCACATGCTATATTGATTCAGAAAGAGTAAGTAGCAGAAGACAACCCCTTTCAGGTTTTTCGTAAATAAACTTTCTAATGAATGCTTTCCCACAGGGGGCACATGGGATAGGGCTGGGAGTGTCATACAAGCCATACCCTAGAATTTGATTTGATGTATTCCGACTAAAATATAACAAATATAAAAAAACTATAATGGACTCTAAATCAAGAATAGTGCTAAAATAAAAAGTAGCCATAAGTCTCCTTGCTCCAAAGCCAATGCCTTGGTGGTGCCTGTTTCCTTTGCTGCAGCGGTGACATGCAGGTGATGTTGCCATGTGCCTGCTGTAGTCATTGATTGATGGATGCACGTCATTGCTGCAGCAAGGTAATGAAAAATGAACGATGATCACCAGAGCATTAGTGATTGAGTGCAAGGGAAGGGAATAGGCGAGTTAGGGGTGTTCTTTTTCTTGTTGATATATGTGCACATTTCCTACTGTTGGTAAGGTATCTCACTACCTATTTAATGATAAAACCTGTCCTTGTTTCCAGTGCCTGACATCTTTACCTAGGATTGCTTATAGCTTTTTGCTTAAATGCTATCACTTCATACAATGGAGATAGGGAAGAACTATATTACTGTGAAATCCTCTCCTTGTTATACTCCGAGGCTTCTTCAGATGGCTAGTACATACCCATATTCATTACATATGCAGCTAGGGATGTCACCACAGGTATGGTCCCGTGCAGTTTGTAGTGTGAAGCCAGCATTAGACTATTGTGGAGCCCACTGGGACGGGGTACTCGGTACCAGACCGGGGTACTGCTGGAGATATCACGGAGGTCTTGGTCCGGACCGTGTCACAGGTTCCACTAGTAATGGGGGGAATATTTACAGGGGAGTTTGTCGTGACGCCACCCACGGGTTGTGGTCAGGGTTACCACTGCTGCTGCAAAACCTCCGGGGATGATGTTTGGCAGCTGGAGATGGAACGGCTGTCAGCAGGTAGATTCCCCGGGGCAGTGATAGTTAAATTCTATGATGGATGCTATAGATGTTGCAGGATAGGGATGATAGTGGAGGTGGTGGCTGCTTGTGAGGGAAAGTATGGCTTGAATACAAGGATCACACACACTCACGGTTTTGAAGTTTTCCAAGACTTTACTGCAGGTGTTGGTAGCAGAGTATTGTCCACGGAGTCTGTACCGGGGCCGGGTTGCTCCCACCCTGACCAGGTCCTCAGCTTCCTTCCCACTGCTGCGTTGTGTGTGGCACTCTGCTGCTGCTTTAGCTGAGCTGCTGGCACTGTCTCTCTTCACAGGTACCCCCTTTGCTAGGCAAAGGGGGTACATGTGTCTTTCTGTGTCTTTCCATGTGCTTCTGGCCCCGCTGTGTTGCTTCGCTGAGGTACAGTGTAGATCTACAACCTCCACTATCCCGGTGTTTTCTGTGCTGCGTGTTTCAGTCACAGATTCGGATCCGGTATCCGGTCTGTGCGCTCCTCCAAGGCAAGTTATGAGGTAACTCCATCTCCCAGGTGTGTGCCTCTGTTTCTTGTACTCCTTCCCTCAGACCCTTGCTAGGCCTGGAATCAAGGAGCAGACTGTAGAGAAGCCTGATGCAGCCCCTTTACACTACAGTCTCTCTTCCTCAGTTCTCCCAGGAACTGAACTAACTACTTCTTCTTGACCCAGAATATATAAGGGAGCTGCATGAGCTCCCCCTTCTCGCCTAGGGGTGCTAGTGCAGTGTCAGGTGTTGTGTGGGGAGTTAACCCTTGGTGATGTTTCTGTGGCACTTTAACCCCTGGGGTGCCACACTACCCCACTTGTGAATGACCTATAGTAGAATGCTTATTAGTAAGATTTTATAGCCTATAACCACCTCTAGCTGCTCACTGTTATGGAATGATAGTGCACAGATGTGTTCTTGCCCTTCCGAGGTCAAAGTCTGACCTGTACCATATGACTTCCTGTTTTCCAGGCAGCAAGTCGTCAGTATATGTTGTATCAAGTGCTGCCTGCCTGTTTTCCTGACCTTTTCTGGAGACGTATCATGCTGGCATGGAAAGACAAAATTATAGGAAATGGGAACGTCATCTCTCCAAAACCATATATCCGCCACAGAAAATTAGCGTAGTACCTGGACACCTCAATTTTTCAGGCTGAAAAAAGATGTACCGTATATACTCGTGTATAAGCCGAGTTTTTCAGCCCAAAATTTGGGCTGAAAAGTCCCCCCTCGGCTTATACACGGGTCTATACAGTAGACCCGTGTGGTGGGGGCTGTGTCCGGGGGCTGTGGAGGCTGGAGGAGGCGGGGGGGGGGCTGCTGCTGTATGAGCGGCCCCGTCACGTGGGGCCGCTCATTAAATATGCACTGCATCCCCCTGTCAATCAGCGGCAGGGGGATGCAGTTCATATAGCCCCCAAAAGCTGGCACTGTCCCCCCTTGTAAGGGCCCCCCCCCTGGTGCTTATACATTACCATCCCGGTGTTCTGATCGGCGCCGCTCCTCGGTGCTTCTTCATCCTCCCGTCCTCGCTGGCTCCATGTGATCTCCGGCTGTCGCAGCGATGTGACGTCATCGCGCGACCGCTGGAGAACCCGGATGCAGCCAGCGCGGGAGGATGAAGACGCAGCACGGAGGAGCCGCGCTGATCAGAAAACCGGAATGGTAATGTATAAGTAGCGGGGGGGGGGCCCTTACAAGGGGGGACAGTGCCAGCTTGTGGGGGCTGTTGGTACCCCCTGGGGGCTGTTGGTACCCCCAGGGGGCTGCTGGGTACCCTCTGGGGGCTGTTGGTACCCCCAGGGGGCTGTTGGTACTCCTAGGGGGCTGCTGGGTACCCCCTGGGGGCTGCTGGGCACCCCCTGGGGGCTGTTGGTACCCCCAGGGGGCTGCTGGGTACCCCCTGGGGGCTGTTGGTACCCCCAGGGGGCTGTTGGTACCCCTAGGGGGCTGCTGCGTACCCCCTGGGGGCTGTTGGTACCCCCAGGGGGATGTTGGTACCCCCAGGGGGCTGCTGGGTACCCCTGGGGGCTGTTGGTACCCCAGGGGGCTGTTGGTACCCCTAGGGGGCTGCTGCGTACCCCCTGGGGGCTGTTGGTACCCCCAGGGGGATGTTGGTACCCCCAGGGGGCTGCTGGGTACCCCCTGGGGGCTGTTGGTACCCCCAGGGGGCTGTTGGTACCCCCAGGGGGCTGCTGGGTACCCCTGGAGGCTGTTGGTACCCCCAGGGGGCTGTTGGTACCCCCAGTGGGCTGCTGGGTACCCCCTGGGGGCTGCTGGGTACCCCCAGGGGGCTGCTGTATAACCCCTGGGGGGTGCTGTATAACCCCTGGGGGGTGCTGTATAACCCCTGGGGGCTGCTGTATATACTGCTGAGGCCTGTATACCACTGGGGCTGCTGTATATACCACTGGGGCTGCTGTATATACCACTGGGGCTGCTGGGGCTCCTGTATACTACCACTGGGGCTGCTGGGGCTCCTGTATACTACCACTGGGGCTGCTGTATACTACCACTGGGGCTGCTATATACTACCACTGGGGCTGCTATATACTACCACTTGGGCTGCTATATACTACCACTGGGGCTGCTATATACTACCACTGGGGCTGCTATATACTACCACTGGGGCTGCTGTATACTACCACTGGGGCTGCTATATACTACCACTGGGGCTGCTGTATACTACCACTGGGGCTGCTGGGGCTGCTATATACTACCACTGGGGCTGCTATATACTACCACTGGGGCTGCTGTATACTACCACTGGGGCTGCTATATACTACCACTGGGGCTGCTGTATACTACCACTGGGGCTGCTGGGGCTGCTATATACTACCACTGGGGCTGCTATATACTACCACTGGGGCTGCTGTATACTACTGCTGGGGCTGCTATATACTACCACTGCGGCTGCTGTATACTACCACTGGGGCTGCTGGGGATGCTATATACTACCATTGGGGCTGCTGTATACTACCACTAGGGCTGCTGTATACTACCACTGGGGAGGCCTGTATACCACTGGGGGGGGGCCTGTATACCACACTGCTGGGGGCTGTATACCTGTGCTGGGGTCCACCCTCGGCTTATACACGAGTCAATAGGTTTTTCCAGATTTTTGGGGCAAAAGTAGGGGGGTCGGCTTATACACGGGTCGGCTTATACACGAGTATATACGGTACCTCTAAATACATTTGATTTACATTTTACAAAAGTTTTAAAAGGGAATCCGTTGCCAAGTTTTTGCCGTATAGTTTAATAATAATATTTATTCACTTATATAGCGTCATAAATTCCACAGTACTTTAACATGGATGATTATCACATCGCAATGCTCAAACTGGCCGGTGGCTCTCCAGACCCAAAGTGTGACAGCTTCATAGAAATACATGCTGTCAGGAGAGCCCAAAGCCAGTCCAAGCATTGTGATGTGATCATCATCAGTGTTAGGCTACATTCACACGCTGCGCTATTGGTCCGCTTTGTACCGATTCACTATTTGCAGTGGAATGCAGTGATGTTCTCTGTCCCAGCCAAGTCAATGCATTTCAGAACGAGCACGGGTTAGTTAACGAAGGCACACCAAGGGTTCCACCATACCACCTGGGATCCACTTGCAGCCACCCGTTAAGCTACCTGCTCTTGTAACATCTAAATGCTGAACCGTGAACTGTAAATGATGCTGCTACAAGTTGACAGTAAAGTACCCGGGAGAAAGTGACTTTGCCTCTGCGAGTATTTTCCTTCTTCAACCTGTTCCCTTGTAGGAACGCTGCCCCGGAGGAACAGCCCTGCCTGTAAGGGGCTTCGCCATCCTAGCAGCAATTCCATTCACCTCCGGTGGACTGTGGCGGTTCTGCTGACCCGTCACCAGAAAACTACAGGTGGCGTCACATGAACTGTATATAGAATCCCCTGTAAATATAACCCCTTTTTGAAGTGTCACCTAGGACACGGGATCAGGCGCGGCCACCACTCCCCGTGACACAGCAACGCTACTCCTGGAGCCTGATACCTGAGTATCCAAAGCCTGGGGCTCGACATGTCGTTCTGGCGCTCACGAACAGGATGCCGTGCCGGTATTACCGGGTACTGTGTGCCGTGATTTCGACTGTAATGAGAGACTGTTTAAACTACGTCGCCATTACTGCGCTGAAGAGCGGGAAGAAAGGGGGTGTGCCGGCCTGAAGAGCGCAAAACTGAAGCCTGCCCCTCGCTCAGCCGAGCCTTCCCGAGCACCGCGGCCTAGTATGGAAACTCCCGAACTGTGTAACTCTTTAAGAACTGGCTGTAATTCACTAGGGGGGCCTCCAACATGTCGGCCTCCTCCAGCGACAACGAAAGTGCGTTCGCTGACCCTAGGAATTACCCGGAAGCCACCATGGCTGCCTCCAAGAGCACCACCAGCGCCACAGGTGGCGTCACGTGAACTGTATATAGAATCCATTGTAAATATAACCCCTTTTTGGAGTGTCACCCAGGACATGGGATCAGACGTGGCCACCACTCCCCGTGACACAGCAACGCTACCCCTGGAGCCTGATACCCGAGTATCCCACAGCCTGGGGCTCGACAGGAACGCCAAAGCTCATCATGTATTAGACGATCTATGGTGTCACGCTCCTGTTCCACCCTGTCTTGCCCCAGCTCTGGCCATTTTAACAGACTTGGGTGAAACTGCCTTGAAGACGTCAAATGCTACATTTTTGTGCAAATCCGCTGTGTGAAAAATGTTTCCAACTTTACAAAGCAAATTACGTCAGTATCCCAGCATCATTGCTTTGATGAATCAGAAGCTTTGTGTTCAAATCATCAAAATTAGTGCAAAATTCACAAAGTAGTGCAAAATCTGAAATTAATAGGGCTGGCAACTTAATGTGTAAAGTTCAGAAATGTGTCATATATGTGCAACTGTATAGTCTGTGCCACTGTCCTGTAACATTTTTTGGTTGGTGAAGTCACTCTCCTCCATTTTAACCTCCTAGGTTGTCTGCAGAACAGTCCCATCTATAAGGCCACGTGCACATGCTGAGTATTTGATGAGTTTTTTACCTGAGGATTTGTAGACAAAACCAGGAGTGGAGCAATCAGAGGAAAAGTGTAAAGGTACCTTCACACGCCACAATCTCGCCTAGCAATCCTAAAGGCGATATGTCGCCCTGGAGCAATCGCCGTGAAATTGCTTCACAGTTGCGGCATGTGTTTGGGGAATTTTGCGGCGATAAATTGCCTCTCACCTGTCGCCTGATTCCTGAACAGTGCTCAGAAATCAGCCGCAACCATGAAGGCGATATTTCCGTGTTGTGGCGTGTGATAGGGCGATAGTGATGGAACCAGCGTTGCCTAGAATTACCCATAGGCGTGCCTCAACCGTTTTGTAGTCCACGCCCCGTCTGCGATGATTGGTGTTGGCTACCGTGGTCTCAATGGCTGTCAGTTGACAGGGTGCCATATTTGAAGAGCTGTCCATTCAGCAACACACACATCTTCAATGGCGTCATGTATTAGCCAGCCTTCCAGAGCAGGCTGACCAATTGTAACGCTGTTGTGTTGTCCAATGAGGGTGTATGGGGAGCAGTGTAAACCTCTGTGGCACACCTATCTCCTCGCTGCACTGAACATGTACGCCCACATTGCCTTTGAGATTGCGGCGTGTGAAGCGGCGATGGAATGAGGCAAGATTGGTTCAGCTGTAGGTGAGGCGATTTCAGGAGCGACACATCGCCTTACTTGCAGGGCGAGATTGCGGCGTGTAATGCCTCCATCAGCGATCTGAGGAGACCAGGAAAATCATGCACGCGCACGTTAGATCGCCTCATATCACCAGGCGAGATTGCGACGTGTGAAGGTACCCTATTAGAAACACCTGCACCACTTCTGTATTTAATCATCCACTCCTGGTTTTGGCTAGAAATCCTGAGGTAAAAAACTCATCAAATACTCAGCGTGTGCACGTGGCCTAAAAGGACTACTGATGACCAAGCCAAAATCTACCTCTTTCTATGTTTTGACACATGACTATGGGGCATTGCCGAATAGGACTGAGCTACTGAACTACCTCAGTCCCTGCAGCAAGGTAACAAAGTCCACCTAAGTGATGGAACATAGATCACCTCCACCCAACATTGAGCTTATACGGGGGCGGCCATACCCTGGGATGGGACATGAAAATAGAGCACATAAATAGTAATGACATTCAGCTCTCTTATTTATATGCCCTAAAAGCTCTTCTCTCACTGTTTTCTCTGTTGTTGTGGACTTTAGATTGTCTCAGTTTCTCTTTAGCCTCACATTACTAATTTGTGTTGTCCCTTCTCTGTCGCCTTGAAAGCGATCTTGTATGCTTGGCACAGAAGATGCCCTAAGTTGCCAGCTACTGACAGAGATCCTCTGTTTGCTCCCTGCAGCTTGCCTGGGGACGCTCTTTACTCCTAACTTCAACTTTGGCCCGTTAGTCTTTTCAGAGCCGAAGGCTATTCATGCCGCTCCACTGGACCAGATGTTTTTTGGATGTATTTAGGGTTAATGTCTCACTCAGTACTCAAGAGATGACGATTATCTCCATGTATGTTCCATCTTTATACAATGTGAATCTGCTGAAACTTTCCAATGCATGTGTATTACAGAGAAGAGGTTATCCAGCATCTCTCTCTTTAGATAAGGGGGTGAGGGGTGCAGCTCAAATGAAGCCCTTCAAGCATTTGACAGCTGTCTTGCGGGCCGGGTCAGTACAGTGCACAAGGTTTTTGATACGTATCAAGCAGTTGACAGATGTCATGCAGCACATTCAGATGCTGAAGTGAGAGGTGCTGGATAACCCCTTTAAGGATACGTGCCAACCCTGAGTATTTGCTTGCAGATTATTCTGCACCAAGTCGGCATCTTGTGTAAAAAATAAAAAAAATGGACCAAAAACACGTTGCAGAATTGGAGCGTTTTTTGGTGCCGAATTCTAAGGGCGGGAGGGCTGGAAAAATGCTGAAAAAGTCACCTTATGAGGTAATGCGGCTTCACTTGGACAAAGACAACAAATAAGAAATCTATTATATAATCACGAATGGGTTTTTGCCCCTTTGAGTCCGCTGCGCGCTGCGAGTCAATGTCGTCATGTGGATACGTCCAAAGCATGCCGCGCAGCGGCCATTGCGAGCAGTTCTAAGGCGACTCGCTATGCCCGTGCAGCGGCCATGGCGAGTCGCCTTAGCAGCGCGAAGCATTGGCGCGAAGCGGCCTTAGCAGCGCGAAGCATTGGCCGCGAAGCGGCCATTGCGAGTCAGAGACTCGCTCTTCTAGAATCCCGATGCATCTGCATCGGGCACCCAGCTAGTCATATATAATCGAGTATCAGATTAATACGTAGTTAAATGAGCACAGAGGTGACTGTTAGGAAAAGAGTAATGGAATAATGGTATAGTAATGCGGTGTACAGTGATTAAGTGAAGCACTGATAGGGCAGTGCACTGGTTAATGCATGTGAAATGGGTGGATTTGAAGTTTGGAAGTGACATTACGTGTATATTAATGAGGTTTGAAGTGGTCGGTATGTCTAAATTCTTTTTAACTTACTGGGAAATTGTAAAAATCATTAAACAAATTACTTAAAGGGAATTTGTCAGCAGGTTTTTGCTATGTAATCTGAAAACAGCAGAAGAAAGGGACTGAAACACAGATTTCAGCGATGTGTCATTTATTAGGCTAAGTTCTGTTGTTTATTTACAGTGGAGGTTTTATCAGTAGGACATTATCGTTGCTGGGGCTAGCTGCTTTGTGCCAAGTTATCTGACATGCCCCGCCCTCTAATAAGCAGCTCACCGTCAACAGACAATGTACACAGAGAGCTTGGTGTGGGCGGGGTTAGGTTTCTGAGCTCTGCTACATCAGATAACCTAGATTGTGTCCCAACTTTTCTACCCAGTGTAATAAATGATATATTGTTGGAATCACGGTCTACATGATGCTGATCTTAGATGAAGTAGCAAAAAACTGATGACATATGCATTTAAAGAGGACCTGTCACCAGGTGAAAACTAGCCATTTTTTGCTCTTATTCCTTTACCCACTGCTTTCCTGAATATTCCTTTTTTTTTTTTTTTAAATCCACTATGTGGTTACAGACATATGGGCCAATTTAATTTTCATTTTTATTGTCTTTGCTAAGGGAGTGTGGCTCACAGGATCATCTGGGGTGTGTCTTTGGGCTGCTCTGCAGTATATGTAAACTCTGCCACCTTAGTAAAGACCATAGAAAATTATAAGTTAAAAAAAGGTTTATACTTATGGAACCGTATGGAGAAATTAAAAAAACAAAACAAAGCAAAATGTAATACTCCAGAGAGAAGCCGTAATACAATAAGAGCAAGAACTGGTCACTTTTGACCTGATGACAGATCTTCTTTAAAGAGGTTGTCAAAGACCTTGATATTTATTACCTGTTCTTATGACAGACCATTATTATCAAACCCACAATTAGCTGTTAGCAGTAACCATGACCTCAGGAAGTATTTGGTGTACATAGATGGAAGGTCAGAGCTCACATACCGTAAAGTGACCATTTTTGGACCATTAATAATTACGGTAGTTTAAAAATTGACCATTGGAGATAAATCTGCATCTTCACTCTGTGTGACCTATTTCAGGTTAGTATATATACTGATAAGCAAAAGGGTAACAATGTTTGACTTTCAGGCTCCATCTCTCTTTATCCACTACAGTTTTGATCGTCAGTCTACCTTCATTTTATAGACAATCATCTTGGCTATGTCATAGTCTTAGCAATTTAACCTATGATTAGTTATGCAGACCCTTGGCATGTCACTACATTGTTACAGTTATGCTCCTAAACTTACATTTTTATTAGTTTTTTAATACTTTGTAAATTCACCTTTGGCTTTCACCACTGCCTGAATATTTCTGGGCATGCTCATGATCAGATTCAAGCATGTCTCAACCGAAATCTGATCCCAAATCTCTTCTACATGTTCCCAATGTTAGTGCAAATGTAAAGACCACCGGCCAGGGGCGGGCTGGTGCACCCGACTCTGGACTCTGGTATGGGGGGGGTGGTTCTGGTGATGCTAGTGGAGCTATGCGAGGTGAGGAGCAGGGGGGGGTATATGCTAGTGGAGCCTTGTGAGGTGGGGGGGATGGTAGTGGAGCTTTGCGAGGTGAGGGGCGGGGGGGGGTAGCCATGCTATCTGCACACTCACCACGCTGCCCAGCGCGTTGCCTGGCCGGCTGCTGTGAAATTAGCGGCTGTGGCCGCAAAGCAGAGCCGGACCGGCCCATTTCAGTATGGGGGCGGCCCTGGATGAGACCATTACAGCCAGCCTGGGGGGCACTTGCCCCCCTGCCACCTGGGCCAGTCCACCCCTGCCCCCGGAAACGGCAGGAGTAAGATTCCATTATGATACAGTGATGCCACTGACAGGAAAAATGAGCTTCCAAAACGGTGGTAAAATAACAAGATTTATTGTAACAAAACTCACCAGTGTTTGTATGGGGAAGAAAAGTAAATAAAATAAACAGTGAAATTTTAACCCAACAATTATACAAAAGAATTGTGTTTTATTTTTCCTACCAGGAGAACAGCCACATATCCCTGGTCCCAGTAAGGGGATGTCTTCCCTTGGGCCAATAATGACACCCCCCTCCTCTAAATATGTGTCCAGACTTAAACAGGGCTAGTTCCTAAGGAGCAGTCGTAATATGTGTCTTTTCTCCTGGTTCACAATCTTAACACTTTCCAATCATTAAACTTTCTGGGATCTCAATATGACCAAACTCAGCTGTACAGCTAGGCGGATTACAACCCAAGTTCACCTAACAAGAATAACATAAAATAAACAACCATATTCAATTCCCAGTTACAAGAACACAGATGATGGCAAATGCATTTGATTAGCATCTCTGCGGGAAAATCCAATCCAGACAGGTGGGTGCCTTGGGAGCTTCACCACGGACTGTGGCCTTTCTGAACTTTGCACCGCGCTATCAACAGTCGCTGACAAGATGTACACAGTTCGTGTCCCACTGACACCGTCCCATAGAGATTAGTTATTTAGCTTGGTCTAAACACCTAGCTGACCCCAACTAACTCATTGGACCGGTCAGGGAAAATTTAAAATAAGAAGAACATGAGGTACCTCATCCTTGTTTAAAGCATTGGGTGCTTTACCCTCCGCGGGTGCCGTGTCACACTTCACAAGATGGCCAGCTCTTTTCAATGTTGTCCCACTGTTGGGCTTCCCGCGCTCTCCACCGAACAAAAATAGAGGATTATTGTTCCAGACGTCACCAATCACAGGAGCACGAAACTGCTTCACTCCAAGGGGGAACCAGGTTTGTCTACTCTGGACCTTCCTTTCTCCCTCATCAATCGGGAGCTCCCCCGATCATGCACAATCCGTCTCTGTGGCAACCAACTCCTTTCCCACCAAACAAACTTTATCCATACTCAGCTTGAGTGGCAGATCAATGATGCAATAAAAGTATTTTATAAATCAAGCAGCAAAATTGCATTTTCACTGCACAGATCATTTATTATTACATCGCAGCATTCATAAAATTATTCAAGTATTTTTTTGTTACCACTTAATAAAATTTTAAAACAACAGTGAGTGTCACTGACATCTAGTGGTCAGATGTCATCATTACAGGTGTGGCTTTTACTCATAGTCATCACCAACACGCATATCTCTATACACTCTATTACACATATGGCTCAACTCACTTGGGTGTATATATACAGCTGTTTCTTCAATGCTGCCCACAAGTGTTTGAAAGAGTTGAGGATTGGGGGCCAATCCAGCACCTTTGCTTCATTGTCATTGAACCATTTCTTCGCCAAGCTCAACATATGCTTTGGGTAGTTGTCTGATGGAACACTATGTTGTCCTTTTAATACCCATATTACTTGAGTGTATGAAGTAACTCGTGTTGTAGGATACACACATATGCTCAGCATTGAGACCATCACCGATACTGGTCAAGTATCCAATACCTTTGGTTGAGAAACAACCTCATATCTCCACCAAACTTGACAGGTCCTTCAATTTCTCAATCCGTTAGCCCCTTTTCCTCTTGTTTCTTCCAGATCCATTTGCACCCATCAGAGTCTATTGACTTTCATCTCATTGCTCCGAATCCCCCGTTTCCAATCTTCTACTGTTCACTTTTCAGATTTTGTTGCAAGTGTCAGCCGACACTTATGACAATATTGATGTTGAGATGTCTTCACCTTTTTTTAGACCACCGTTTCAGACTTGTGTAACATGTAACATGGTGCCTCCATGGACATTTGTGATCTTATTATTACGAAGCATACAAACTACCACTGCTGTGTTTGTGGTGCCAGAACGGATTGACCTTGTCATGAGCTCACTTGTTGACTTCAATATTTTGCTTGAATGTCCAGCTCTTGGCAATTTTCTTGGCCTAGAGACCTCTATCGATGAGCTGGATAATACTGTTTCTCTTTTCTTGGGAAATCATCATGGCTGTTCCTCAATTCAAAGCAGTGACCTTTCACTAGGAATCAACCTAATAACACTGAGCTATTAGGGAATGTGAGGACAGGTTTTAATTTGTAATATACAGGAAAAAAAAAGATTTTTCTAACACCAGGATCAAAACAGTGACAATGCAGTGACATGATAAGAAACTGTGTGGCGCCCTGTGGCTAGGCGCCACCGAGAGGTATTACACTTTACAAATATATGTGTTCCTCTGTAGGTTATGGGTTTAGGGTTTAACCTATGGAGTCTGTTTTCACACACACACACACACACACACGACCATGGCCACTTTATAGTAAAGGGACTGATTATTCAGTAGGTCCAAAAAGGGGGTGGAGCCTAGGTTAGTGCAGAAAGAGTTGAGTGACAGTTAGTCAGTTGTGCTGGGAAGGCAGCCAGATAGGACGTGCCTGGCAGGCTGCTGAGAGGAGGACACCTCTCTCCAAGAGGGGACCAGGACAGTAGAAAATGGAGCAGCAATGGTTGGAGCCGGCTGGTAACGTTTGGGGAACACCAGCAACACGGGAAGCCGAGGCGGTCAGCAGTTTATCTCTGGCCGCAAACCGACGAGCTGCGGGCCCATAATCATCGGTAGCCGTAAGCGTTACAAGAAGGTACCTCGCCCCTCAGGCCCAAAATAGGTCCAAGATCACAGGAGCATCGGCCCGGATTTCGGTGGCGGGAGGATTTACTATTTACCGCTCCCGTCCGTACCGGTAAAGGAAACCCGTGCTCCACCGTAGGAGACCAGGGGACTGGCGCGAGAGCTCTGCAAGGGTGGTTAAATAGGGAGAAGAACAGATTAGACCCCGAAAGACTTCAGAAGGAACATCTGGAGACTCTATAGGGGGACCATAAACTGGCAACAATCACCTGTTAAACCAGACTGTACCGTGTTTCACCTTAACATCTGCCGGTACCAGTAAAGTGGAATGGAGTTGAACTGGTCTCTGTCTTTCTTCCCGCCAGCGCCCGGAGAGCCTCAGCATCACCAGCATCACACTGGAGGGGTAAGAACAACTACTCCCCTCATCCCCCTCATCATCCTCCACCACCGCTGCCCTGAGGTAAAAGCTCCACCTGTGGGGAGCTGGACCACCCTGAGCTACACCCATCATCACCTCAGCGGCCGGCCTGCAGCGCCGGTATCCAAATTACCAGAATCCACAGGTGGCGTCACGTACTCTTTATCCCCTGTAAATATTCCCCCCCCTCCTTTAACAAATGACAGCCAGAGCACGGAATCGGGAACCTGACTACCCGTGAATTCCCAGTTTATTACATCAAACCAAGGCCCGGTATCCAAGTACCCCTTGCCCTGGGCTCATCATCTGCATAACTAATTATACGCTAAATAGTTTCAAGTCAAATTTATGTACGAGATGATTGTCTGTAAAATGAAGGTAGTCTCACGCTCAAAGCTGTAGTGGATGGTCATATAGGGCGCCTGGAAGTCAAACGCTACCCTTTTGCTCATCAGTGTATATGAATACTACTATATAAAATTAAGACGAGTCATTAATGTGCATCGCCTTTACAGCTGCTTACTTATTGCTTACTATTAGGGTGCCGTCACACCTGGCGACGGTACCGCCGATGTCTTATGCGATGTAGGGGCGTGGCCTATCGGCGCCGATATCGCCCCTGCGTCACCTGCCTCTGAGTGCTCGCCTGGTTTCACATCAGTGATGTGAAACCAGGCTGCCGATCTGGGACGATGTGTACACATCAGCCCATTTAAACGGCTGCCGGCAACCTGATAGGCGATGGGAGCCATAGACTCCCATTGTACTGCATCGCCGCTGGGGTTTTGAGACACCCCGATGGCGATGCCGCCTGTCAGCTCGCCGGGGCATCGCCGGAGGTGTCTCCCCGTGTAAACGGCGACGCTGGCGGGGCGCCAAAAATATGCGCGCTCCCGCCAGTCGATGCCGACATCTCCGGTGCCGTCACCAGGTGTGATGGCACCCTTATGGCCCCTTTACATGCGGCTACATTTCTAGCTTATCCACAGGTAACTTACTGGTTGCAGTGAAATCATGGAGACATGGTTCTATCTTGTTGCTGTGTACAAATGGAATAATCTCTCCATGATTTCACTGCAACCAGTAAGTTACCTGTGGATAAGCTAGAAATGGAGCCGCGTGTAAAGTGGCCATTAGAGTTTATAAAGGTTCCCATACACATTAGATGAGGGTAAAAATTAACCCCAGGTGATCATCTAATGGGAATAGGACTGTTATAATCTCACCCAAGAGCAGATTGGAGGAAAAAGGATTCATACTGTTGTCTTTCAGCCTGATCCATTGTTCTCACAGGAGACAAGCTTTCTTCTGAGGTATCGAGCAGCTGACTATTCCATTCTCCCTATTGGTTGAGCAGAGCTAATGTATGTGAGGCCACCTATAGCAATTCTCATATATTGCTGTAATGAGACAAGGTTTTGGGGTCTTTTGTCTCCCCTCAAACTTACATATATACAAATACCTTTTTACATCTGTTCAGTTCTGTATCCTAATTGAGGAAAAAATACCTTCAGTCTACAATGCCAGTCTCCTCATGTAACCATGGCACGTTATGCAATGCAAGTTTTGGAAGCATGATGTCCATTGTGTCAGTGGAAATGTAGAAATGCTATATTTAGTGTCTGGGAAGTTGTTTTTGTATTCCTTTCAGCGTGCCCATGCATGATTTACAGAGCCGCAGGTCTTGGCTATCGCCAAATGTATGATAATTAAACCTGCTTTATAACTTACTTCCAAGCTACTGAATAATTTACATGGAGTAATCTACCCCTGCACAAAGGAGAGTGAGATGTTTTCACTAAAAGTCAATTGATAAACAGTTGTATATTTTTAAGCCAAGGAAGATGCTTCAAGAGGATACATAGCTTGGAATCGGAATAACTTGTGGCATTCAATGAAAAATACTTTGGGGCAGTGTAATATGTAATTCACTAAGGAATATGGACGGCTGGCAGGCTCCTGTTAATGTCTATTACATAAGTAACACTATTTTGGGTGCTTATATTTCTTTCATGACATTCCTAAAACTACCAAAAGTTGGGCAATTTCTGATTTGAAGCCTGATACTCCTGTGTCCTTTGACCAACATAATGTCTGTGACCTCTCCTCCTGTGTCAGAGTGAGTCTGACCGAGGCCAAAGGCAGTTGCATGCTTAACATGCAGGTCAGCCAACGGCTATTTCTCCCTCCTCCACCATAATAATGAATCCTCACTGTACCCTAGGTAGGACGGGGCATGACATAATACATATAATACACTCCTCTTTTTGCTCCAGCATCTACCATAGTAGCCCACCATTCACATGAAGGGCTGACATTATTTTCAAGTCCATAAAAGAGACTACCTTTTTCTATTTTTACTACCTGTTATCCATTTACTGTATTACTTTATTCCCTTCTCACTACCTATGGCATTCCATCTGTTAAAAAATACAACTCCCAGCATGCACAGCCAAATATCATTTTTGTAGTTTTTCAACAGCCAAGGGACCACAGGTTGGGAGCCACTGAATCTGACTATTTACAGGTAGGAAATATGAAGGGGCAGATTACGGAAAAGTGGGGAAAATGGTATTTTCCCTTAATATGATATATAACACATTTTCATATATACTGATGCACTTCTGCATTAAAGAGGTTGTCCAGGACTTAGCAATTGACATATCTGTATGCAATAGCCTGGTAATGGGGCTATCCCGTTCCTAGTTATCCACCTCCACACAGCATCCATAGTTGATAGAATGACCACAAACATGGAGTAAATAATGAAGAGTCTCGTGGATTGTCCATGGCAAATACACTTTACCGTTGGATGCTGAGATGGAATTGGGGTCTGGAGCCGTAAGAGCACAGGTCAGAGTCTCTTGATAGTTTGAAGAGGAAGGTCGATGCAGTAATGAAATGTTACAGGCCTGTACTCCGGGATTAGTTCACCACAGTTAGTTGCGGCACAGGCAAAAATACTTTTAGGTGAATGTAGGAAGTTGTGGTGGATCCAGCCAGAAAGACTTTAGCATAATGGCTGTACAGATTAGAGAGGGATCCCAGGCTCTTAGGCCTGCAGGAAATCTTGTAGTAGAAACAGCCTCCACGTGTGTTCACTTCTCACTGAAGGCCTGGCAAGGATTGAGAGGAATTCCAGACATGCCTGAACAAGCCTGGACGCAGCTCCTCCTATTAGCCATGTGACTGGGTACTGGCCAATAGGACACCGAATTCACATCTCAGCTCCATACAAAATGAAATAATTACAAGTACCATTAGATGGTGCTATGATACCGCTAATGAGATTTACATTACCAAAACCCGTTGTAATGAGGGATCGCTGATATTTGGATATTTTTCTTAAAGCTCACTAATACTCATGGGAAGGGATTCAAGAAGTGAGCTGTAGTGTACAGAAACTACTCATGGTCCAGGGATACTTAAAGGGACAGACATTATCTGGACCAGGTCACTTCATGTAGGTCATCCATATATCAGTGGGGGGTGATGACTCATGTTGATGACTTATTCCATGGATTGTCCAGCAATTGTTAAGCTCCAACATCCCCTTAAGATAGATCCAAATAAAGCTTTGCAAATGTGCATAATATGATGGATATTATTTGCAGTCATTGTTCACAAGGACCCTTTATATAACACCTTCCAGTCTCTTGTAAATGTAAAACATTTCAAATCAGGCTGTGGAATTCAGAGATTTTGTAGGGGGCTCTTTTCTAACAGTATCTGCCAATGGTCAGTGGAAATACTAGTCTCACATTTCTGATTTTGGAATGCCAATCATATATTGTCTCTTGGAGACATGTCTGGTGGCGGCTCTCCCATAGAAAGCAGAGGACAGCTTGACAGACAGAACAAGTGCTCCTGTGTATGGGAAAGCCAGCCGAGATGGCTGCTGACCAAACTAATCTGTATGGCAACTATTAAAATGTATTTGTTCCAAAAGGTTACAAATTGCCACAAACAAAACTTTTAAAGCACCACAGCAACTATAGTGGTTCTTCAAATGTAAGTCCCCTGCCACAAGTGTTATACACTCCTTTCATTGTCTTCATCCTTATCCAGCATCGCTCCGATGCTAGCAGCTCCAATGTTTCATGAAGTGAGTCTGAAGTCTGTTTTACATACATCTCTATGAGAGCCTCATTCGTGCTCCCATAGATATGCATTGAGCGCTTGTGCCATAACATCTGACTTCCGGCCTGTCAGAAATTTCAGATAAAAATATCAAAGAGTGAGTATAAGACTAGTGGCAGGGGGCTTACATTTAAAGCACCACTCCAGTGCTGAAAAACAATGCTGTAGTGGGCTATTCCTATCATATGAGAGATATTTTTTACTTTGAAGAAGTAGTCTAATATTTTGAAAACTTTTCATTTTTCTACTAAATATTGTATAAAAATGTACAGAGTTGAAAATGATTTACCGGTAATACTTTTAGAACGAATGACTATTCTTCATTGAACTTTTGCTAAGTGTACCTATCTCTTAATCATTGTATGAATACTATCTTTTAGGGCTTATCACAATTAAGGATTCTCATGAAATAGAGGCAAGACTCAATGAAGTGGAGAAACTATTGAAGACTGTGATCAACATGCCTTGTAAAGTATGTATGGCATCACTTTAGGAATACTTGATATGAAAGAATATCTAACATGACATAGAATGATAAAGTGGAAAGAAATGACACATCCTAAAGCATTACTGATAGCCACTGGATTATGTAAGGGAAATGTATAGTACGGTATATTATCTGTATAGTATATTATCTAATCTTCAATCTTAAATAGTTAAAAATTCATATTATTTTCAATATGAAACAAGTATTTCCATAGAAGAAAAAATCCTAAAAAGTTAAATGTTAACAGCAAATTCCTGCCTTGCACTTGGAATTTCTTTTGAGCTCTTTTAATGTGTTTTATACAATATGATTACTTTTTGGGTTCAGGTTCAAAGGATCTACCAATAGATGAGGAGATATTTTATTTTATATATATAGTTACATAGGTTAAAAAAAGACTGACTTAGGTCCATTAAGATAAAAGAGAAACTCCGGGATTTTTCAAAAGCTAAAAAATTGTGCCCCAGCACTAAACAGGCAAGTAGTTGCCACCTGACATCACGCTGACTAACAGCCCGCTCCCCCAAACAAGTAGTGGGGAGCCAGATGTCTAACAGCATAACAGCAGCTATGTGCCCACTTCCATAAGGTCATGTTCACACGTTGAGTATTTGATGAGTTTTTTACCTCAGGATTTGTAGTCAAACCCAGGAGTGGATATATACAGAAGTGGTGCAGGTGTTTCTATTAGACTTTTCCTCTGATGGCTCCACTCCTGGCTTTGTCTACAAATCCTGAGGTGAAAAACTCAGCAAATACTCAGTGTGTGCACGTGGCCTTACACAGAGCGGAAAGAAGCCTCTGCTCATCCACCCTGCTCTGTTTATCCCACCATGCTGTCCCGGTCAGGAGCAGTCTGTGTCCGCTCTGTGTCGGGGGTGAACAGCGTGGACTGGCACCAGTCACAAGAGGCAGGTAGGTGGCAGCTACCTGCCTGTTGGTACTCGAGTACTATTTTTTTAATAAAAAATCCCGGATAACCCCTTTAAAATTTCTTCACCATTATATATTCTGTCACTAAATTATATCTATAACCCACAATGCCATTTTTGCTAAGGAAAGTATACATTTACTTTTTAAAAGCTGTTATAATATCTGCCATTACTACCTCTTGTGGTAGGGCTTTGCATAGTTTGACTACTCTAGCAGTAAAGAACTCTTTCCTATTTAGTTTCTTGAATCTCTCTTCTTCCACAGTGAGTGCCCCCTGGTCTTTATTATTCTCTTTGGAAGGAGTAAGTCATGTGCGAGTCCATATATTGGTCACACATGTATAAATGACTAGTTGAGAAGAGAAACCGGGCACTGACCTTGTTGTATTGAAGTCCTGTGTGCAGAGGCATTCATGGATCTGGGTTGCTCAGCTGTAGATGCAGGGTTCAATTAAGAACTTAAGAAGAAAACAGCGGCACGCCAAGATCCTTTATTCCATGAACAGCTTTATTCAAAAAAAGTTTACATCGGTGGGTGCAGGGAAGGGAGGACGGAGGGACGACGGTGACTGTTTCACGTGCTCTGCACGCTTCAGCGGGTCCTCCGTCCTCCCTTCCCTGCACCCACCAATAAAAATTTTTTTGAATAAAGCTGTTCATAGAATAAAGGATCTTGGCGTGCCGCTGTTTTCTTCTTAAGTTCTTAGGGTGCTTTCACATCAGCGTTTTTCGTAATTCGCGGCAGATGCGGTGAAAAAACCGCATCTGCCGCGTTTGCCGCATAACGGTTCCACTTGCGGCACGGTTGCGGTTTTTTCCATAGGAAGTATAGGGGGACTTGCGGCAGATGCGGCAAGTGCGGTATTGCACTTGCGGCAGGTGCGGCAGCGAAAAAAACCGCAGTAAGCCGCGGTTTTTTTCTCTGCCGCACCTGCCGCAAGTGCAATACCGCACTTGCCGCATCTGCCGCAAGTCCCCCTATACTTCCTATGGAAAAAACCGCAACCGTGCCGCAAGTGGAACCGTTATGCGGCAAACGCGGCTGATGCGTTTTTTTCACCGCATCTGCCGCGAATTACGAAAAACGCTGATGTGAAAGGGCCCTTACATGTATAAATGAGATCTCTTCTGTAGCTGTTTTTTTTTCAAATCTAAGTCCAATTTTTCCAACATCCCATCATTTTAGAGTCTAGTTGCTTGTTTTTGATCTGACTCTAAATTATGAATATCCTGGTTAAAATGTGGCTCCCAAAACTGGATCTTAGTAATTTATACAGGGGTAACAATACATTGGGATCACAGGTTTTTAGCAATCATCTCTCTTTTTTACACACCCTAAAATATTACTTTTGCAGCTAATGCTTGACATTGAGTACTGCTGCTCAGATTACTTGTCACCAGAATACCCAAGACTTTCTCCTGTTCTGTAGCCCAGAGTTTACTTCCATTTAATGTACATTCAGAAATAGGATTACTCCGTCCTCGGTGCATTACGGTACATTTATCAACAATACCATATCTTTCAGACTATAAGGTTGCATATTCACGATCAGTATATGCAGTGTTTTGGACGCAGCGTTTGCCGCTGCGTCCAAAACACTGTGTAGTACAGTATCAGCACAGTGGATGGGATTTGTAGAAATCCCATGCCCACTAGGCTTAACCCGACCGCAGTGTTTTGACAGCTGCAGTGTGGGTTGCCGGCATTCCGCTCCTCCTCCGCATGTTCATTTTATGCTGCGGAGTCGGAAACGGCTCCCATCAGGTGACTGCAGAGAGGAGCCACATCGCACCCACCTCACATAGTGAGTACAGGGTGGCTGCAGTCCGCCTGAGGCCACCCGCGAGTTCACTCAAGTCCAGAGGAGGTGCGTCCAACACGCAGCTCCTCCGGACCGTAAGCACATACCCTTAGACTCACTGGACCATAAAACGCACCCAGATTTTCGAGGAAAATAAGGAAAAAAATTTGGTTATAATGCACTGTTATGTGGGGGAAAGGGGTCAGCTGCTGACATTGTTATGCAGGTTAATGTCCCCATCCTGGGCCCCTTTCAGGTAATATATGACTCCCCATCCTGGATATGGCCCTCCATCCTGGTACATGACCCCTATCCTGGATATGGCCCCCTTATCTTGCTAAATAGCCCCCTTATCCTGGTACATAGCCTCCCCATGCTGGATATAGCCACCCCATTGTGGATATGGCGCCCATCCTGGATATGGCCCCCTTATCTTGCTACATAGCCCCCTTATCCTGGTACATAGCCTTCCCATGCTGGATATGGCCCCCATCTTGGTACATAGCCTCCCCATGCTGGATATTGCCCCTCATCCTGGTTATGGCCTCCTATCCTGATACATAGCCCCCTTATCCTGGTCCATAGCTTTGCCATGCTGGATATGGCCTCGCGATCCTGGATATGGCCCCCTTATCCTGGTACATAGCCCTTTTATCATGGTACATAGCCTCCCCATGCTGAATATGACCCCCCTTGCTGGATATGGCCCCACATGCTGGATATGGCCCCCCATCCTGTACATGGCCCCCTATCCTGGAAATAGCCACCCATCCTGTATACCACAGCCCATCCTGGATATGCCCCCCTTTATCCTGGTTATAGACCCCCTTCCTGGATATAGCCCTCCATCATGCATATTGCCTCCTCATCACTCTATAACCCCTCCTGATGGTGCACACACTCCTTCCAGCAACACAGCCAGCATAGATCCATATATCCAGACTTTAAGACGCACTTCCCACTTTCCCCCACAATTTGGAAAAAAAGTGCATCTTATGGTTTAAAAAATATAATAATTCTCATTTCCCAAGTGTTTTCCCATTCAGACATATTTTCCAGGTAATTTTATGATATTGTACTATCAAGGTCAGTTTTTAGTATCCTACACAATTTAGTGTCATAAACAAAGACTGCCATTTTACTCTTAATCCAATTCACAAGGTCATTAATGCAGATATTAAAAAGAGCACAGATCCCTGCGGTTCTCCACTGCTGACTAGATACCACTTAACGAATGTTCCATTTACGATGACTCTTTCATTTCTGTCTATTAACCACTTCTTTACCTATGTGCATATAGTTTCCGATAGTCCCGGTTTCTGGAGCTCAATATAACACTTTGGTGTGGTACAGTATCAAATGCTTTTAAAAGGCCAGATAAATCACATCAGCCACATTACCAACATCCAGATTTGCACTTACCTCCTCATGTAAATTCAGCATGTTGGTTAGACGTGATTTATCTTTCATGAATCCATGCTGGTTGTCAGTTATTATAATATTCTGTATAATTTATTATCTCTTTTAATACCCTCAAAAACTTTGCACAACACTGATTTCAGACTTACCGGATCGTACGGTAGTTGACTTGATCCACCTTCTTACCTTTCTTAAATATCGGTTCCAAATCAGCTATCCTCCAATCCTGAGGCACCAACCCTGTTACAAGAGCATCTGAGATGATGATATACAGTGGTCTGTCAATTACTGAGCTCAATTCCCTCAAAATATGTGGATGAATGCTATCTGGGACAGAGATTAATTCATTTTTAATTAATTAATATGCAGTTGTATTTCTTCTTGTGTTAAATTAGTTAAATCAGGTGGTGTATTTTTTTTTGTCTTGCTGAATGATCCCTGGAACAGTGTGTTCATTGTTGAATTTGGATGAAAAGTGCCTGTTTAATATTTCAGCCTTTTCTTTGTCCTCTACATTGATCTTGTTTTTATCTTCTTTTAAGGGTCCGATGCCATCCATTTTTTTCTTTATGGCATTAATATATTTATAAAACATTTGGGGGGAGTTATTTTAATGTAATTGGCAATTTATTTTTCAGTGGCTAACTTAGCTAGCTTGATTTTACATTTCTTTTTGAGATCTTTATACTCCTGAAATGTTCCTTCTGAATTATCGACCATCAAGATTTGGAATGCCCCTTTTTTTCTTGTTATACTTTGTACTGTCTTATTTATCTATAATAGTTTCTTTTTATTCCTGGACATTTTATACTCAAAGGGTATAAGCTTTCTACAAGATTTTAGTAATATATTTTTAAACATGACCTATTTATGTTCTGTATCGCCAGTTACCATGACATGGTCCCTGTCTACACGATTAACCTCTTCCCTTAAATGGGAAAATGCTATTATCTTGCAGATATGGGGTTAATCTGCAGGTTGATTTTATTCTGAATTTGCCTAGCACTTGCACATGAAACCCTGCAGCCAGGAGGAAATTAACTTTAATCCTTCAAGTTTCAGTCATGGTGCGACGCTGGTGCGGGCTCAGTCACCACCCTGGAGTGCTGTAAGTGTACCCCCCCCCCCCCCCACACACACCCCACACTGACTGACAGCTTTCTCTGAGGCCGAGCGGCTTTCAGTCAGTGCAGGTGGCATGGTTACAGCCGCTGCTCTTCATACACAGAGTGTAGACTGAACCCGCACCAACGTCGGCCCCATGACTGAAACTGTAAGGATTAAAGTTAATTTCCTCCCGGCAGCAGGGTTACATGTGCAGGTGCTAGGCGGGTTCAGAATAAAATTAATCTGCAGATTAACTGAAACCCGAACACTACCAGGAGGAATAAAGTAAATTTAGGGGTTTAATATTCAGGTGTCGGGCAGGTTCCAAACACTATTACCTGCAAATTGCCTCATATCTGCAGGTTAATAGTATTTTGCCACGTGACATGTTCCCTTTAATTTGTTGAAATCAGCTTTCCCAAGGTTTCAGGTTTTTACATTTCCTCTTTGAAATGTTCTTTTGAATATTACATTGAAAAAAAAAAGGAAATACTGTAAATCACTGGCTAAGGCGGACAATAAATAAAATGTAACTTTTAATAATGCAATTGAAAAAGAAGGTGCAAACATTCCACCTCACAACTAAAGCCTATCTAGCCCTACCAATAGGTGGCTAGGATAATAGAATCCAAAAAATGTTTTGCCAATAAGGACTGAACAGGGGTATGTGTCCCTAATTCTAATATCCAGAGTATCAGTAATACTATAGTGATTAAGGAGTTACTATTAAGGTTACTCTTTCCTACACTACTTGTTACTAGCGCTACAAGGGCTGTATTGTGATGGGGTGTGTGACAGAGCAGGAAGGGGGGACACCAGGCCGATGAACAATCCAAAGAGCTTTATTGAGGCAGGGAGCATAGAACATCAAATACTTAAAGTCCACAATGAGTCCACAACTAAGGGAACCCGGTAATCTGATGCCAGGGAAAATATAGAAATAATCTTTGGATGAGTTCAATGGGTCACTGCTCCAGCCTCTTCCGAGTCTCGTCCGAGAGACTCGCATGTAACTAGGAGTGTGCTTCCAGCCTTAAGATGTAATACACATGTCATGTATTTATTTGAAAGCCTGTGTGGTCGTAAAGGGAAGATTCTTTATGACAATTAAAAAAATGATTTTTTTTTTTAAAAACAGTACCCTTATTTTGCTGCACCTTTATATTGGCTTTACATCTTTACATTTTTTTCTCTTTTTAGGGACTTTATATAGCAGCTATCCATACAATTTCATAGCCCTGTCATATAGATTATAGTTTTCCTGATGCTGAGATATGGAGCATATATATTTGTCTGTCTGGATCTTCACATTAAACAGATACTGCTCACTAGCACTATTCACATGCAGGGCCACTGATTTAGGACTGTATTCCAGTGTATCAGCTGAGACACTAATGATTCATGTCTCAGGAAACTCCTGTGCCTCTGATATCATACCGCACAGGAATTTGTTCAAAGGCTGTCAATAATTAGACAGCCAAGGCAAAACAGCCCTACACCATCACACTACTGCTACCATGATTTACTCTTGGTATGATATTCCTTTTTTGAAATACGGTGTTACTTCTATGTCAGATGTAAAATGTTCAACTTTTGACTCGTCAGTCCACAGGATATTCTTCCAAATGTCTTGGGGATCATCAAGATGTTTTTTGGCAAAACTGAGACGAGCCTTTATGTTCTTTTTGCTCATCAATGGTTTTCATTTTAGAACTCTGCCATGAAGGACATTTTTGCCCAGTCTCCTCCTTATGGTGGAGCCATGAACAGTGATCTTAACTGATGGAAGTGAAGCCTGCAGAGCTGTGGATGTTGTTCTTGGTCTTTTGTGATCACTTGGATGAGTCGTTGCTTCGCTTTTGGGGTCATTTTAGTCAGGCTCCTACAAAAGGTCGTTATAGAAGAATGGAAAAAGCTAGATGTCACAATATGTCGCCAACTTGTTCATCCCATGCCTAGAAGATTAGTGCTGTCCTTAGGAATCATGGAGGTCATACAAAGTACTAGATGTTGTAGGCAGGGGCTGACTGGCGACGCAAATCCTGGGTGGCAAAAATTTTCCGGCAGCCCTCGGGCGAGGAGCGGGGGGGGGGTGCTGTCGGAAATGTTCGGCGGCCCGTCTCGGTCCCACCCCTTGGTAGGTGGGGGGGGCGGGGGGTTGGGAGACGGAATGCTGTCGGAGATTCTCGGCGGCCCATCTCAGTCCTTCCAGCCAGGCCCGTATTTGGAGTTCCTGCAGCCCTAGGCACTGTCAGTGGTGCGCCCCCCATCGCACCACGCCCCCCTGCAGACAGAGGAGTAGCTAAAAGGAGCCTAGAGGTTCCCAATATGGTTGGAGTGGTGGATGGTTGCTAGATGACCGCCACCATGTCACATCAGCAAGGAGGTGGCAGTCATGTTTTGGGTCGTAATCATGTGGAGAGAGCTAGTTTGCCCCTATAGGGTCCATGAAGGTGTGAAAAGGACCATGGCAAAGTATATATGCTTTTAGACTGACCACTTTTTTTCTTTGTACAAAATCATCCCCATGCATGACAATGCACCATCTCTTGGTACAGAGCATAGCCCTGAGTAATTGGCTGCTATGGACATAAAAGTAGAGAAAACCATGGCGTGGCTACCAGTCTCCCCTGATCTTAGCCCTATTGAGAAACTTGGAAGTACCATTAAGCAAAATAAATCTAAGATGCTGTAAGACAGTAACCGTGAAACCAGCAGCTCTGGGAGTCAATTCTGACATCCTGCAAACAAATGCAATCTTAAAACATCCAAAACCTGACAAGTGCAATAAATGCAATATTTGTGAAGGTGATATCAAAGAAAGGTGATATACAATATGAGACATACTGGTAGGATGTTTTCATTGTGAGCCCCAATGGGGACAGTGTTGATGATGTATGTAAAGTGCTGTGGAGTTCATAGTGTAATATAAATGTAAAAGAATATTTCTTCATATGTCGTCACAATACCGGGATCTGAGGATCTTCTATTTTGAGGTCAGGGGCTCTCTGACGCCGTGTCGCTGCTTGTCTCGCTGTCGTCCTCTTTTGACACTGCAGTGTGGTGGACAAGAGAGCATTAACTGGTTAATAACAAGAAGTATGGTGTGTACTAACTGAGCCATACACCCTCCCCATACCACGTTCGGCAGACATTGTAGGATTACTATATGGATTTTATTATTAGGGCACGGACACACTGGGGTGAAACTCGGATGAGTGCAATGTGTGATTTTATCGCAGTGCAGTCAGTTAATCAACGTCTGAAATACATTGACGAGTGTCGGACGCTTTTTTCTCATCCAGATTCTGGATGGGAAAAAAGTCACAACATGCTGCGACAGTATGCGATTCATGTGCGAGACTCACCAATGCAAGTCTATGAGTCCGACAAAATCATGGACCGCACACTGACAGCACACAGACCATCCGAGAGGCATCTGTTTTTATCACTGATACATTATCATTCTTCAGCTGAGACAACTGTAAAATGCTCCTGTAAATAGCAGTAATAGCTGCTGAGAAACAAAACAGATTGCACATGGATGTGATCTAAGAAAACTGTCGGACACTCGCACAGCATTTGGATGTCCCAGTGGCCAGCTACACAGACAGCCCCCCACTGCCACACACAGAGCCCCAGCCACATACAAATAGCCACACAGAGCCCCAGCCACACAGAGCCCCAGCCTCACAGAGCCACAGCCACACAGAGCCCCAGCCACACAGAGCCCCAGCCACACAGAGCCCCAGCTACACAGAGCCCCAGCCACACAGAGCCCCAGCCACACAGAGCCCCAGCCACACAGAGCCCCAGCCTCACAGAGCCCCAGCCACACAGAGCCCCAGCCTCACAGAGCCCCAGCCACATAGAGCCCCAGCCACATACAAATAGCCACACAGAGCCCCAGCCTCACAGAGCCCCAGCCACATACAGACAAATAGCCACACAGAGCCCCAGCCACACAGAGCCCCAGCCAAACAGAGCCCCAGCCACATACAAATAGCCACACAGAACCCAGCCACACAAAGCCCCAGCCACACAGAGCCCCAGCCACACAGAGCCCCAGCCTCACAGAGCCCCAGCCACACAGAGCCCCAGCCTCACAGAGCCCCAGCCTCACAGAGCCCCAGCCACACAGAGCCCCAGCCACATACAGACAAATAGCCACATAGACACAGCCCCAGACAGAAAGACACACACACACACTACCCACCACCACCAGCTGCTGCTGCTGCAGCTCATCATGATCTATTCTTTACACATGTCATGTTGCTGGCTCCCGCGCTGTGGAAGTTGGAACAACTTCCGGGGCCTGCAGTAGAGATGGAGAGGCGGGGCCCAGAGATTGACTGGAGATAGGAGGACCCAGGGGATGTGAAGGGCTCACGTCACACAGGTCCTCTATCTCCAGTCAATCTCTCTGGGCCTCGCCTCCTCTACTCTACTGCAGGCCCCTCCATGCCTCCGCTTCTCCCTGGAGGGAGAGGAATGGCTGCAGGGCCGCCTCTCTCTCTGACATTGTCTTCTCCATGGCAGGTCTGTTCACTGCCTGCTGCAGGGTGGGTGAGTGACGTCCGCGGCCTGTTTCTGTGGGTGGGCGGCCCTAGGTGGGGGCTAAACCACCAGCCCAGGGGGCACTTGCCCCCCTGCCACCTGGGCCAGTCCGCCCCTGGTTGTAGGTTTTTATGTGTGGTGTATTCATTTTTTTATAAACTAATTTGAGTAAAACTGAAGATTTTGTAATGAAAGTTAATATTTAACCTTACATTCATGTTATGGGTTAAAAAAATGTTCAATGAAACTCAGTCTAGTCAGAAGTTTGGAATTTGCTCTTGTATGCAGTGAGATATTGATTAAAATCTTATCTTTCAAAGGGGATGTACTTATTTATGCTGAGCACTGCATGCATCTCTAATGCCATGATAATCACCATTGCTAACCCATTTCTACACTACATATAATATTTAGGACTGGGCTGGAAGGGGGCCACTTTGGAGGCTTGACTGCTAATGGACCTACAAATCATCTCTCTTGGCGAGACTGTTATTGTAACTGGCCGCCTTTCCTATACTGGGGTTGTCCTGAGCTGCTCTCATATAATGTATGCATTTACAACTTGGCAAATATTGTACCATATTGTGCAGTTAAACAATGGTAATACGTAGCAGATGTGCACACACATTCCTCCAATACTATGCTTATAACTTATTATCTTTTCCTACATGTTATTAAGTTCTTGTCCTATTCATCTTCCAGTATTCCAGGTCGGAGGTTGTCCTCACTTTCTTTGAGAGATCACCACTGGACCAGGTGTTAAAAAATGATAACGTCCACAAGATACAGCCCAGCTTTCAAAGCCCTATCAAAATTTCTGGTAAGTAATTTCCACAGTGGATAGTGTCGCAGTACATTCATGTACTAAATACCATTTATTGATTTTAATGGGCACAGTTTAATTCTTTATTTAATCTGTACAAGCACTGCAGGGGAGCTGAACACTTTAAGCCCCCATCACACCTAGCGAGATCATTAGCGAGATGGTTGTTGCGTCACAGGTTTTGTGATGCAACAGCGACTTCGCCAGCGATCTCGCTGTGTTTGACACGTAGCAGCGACCAGGCCCCCGCTGTGAGATCGCCGATCATGTCGGAATGGCCTCATCCATTTTTTGATTGTTGGGTTCCCGCTGGTCAGCATGCATCAGTGTGTTTGACGCCTTAACAACGACTTTGTTGGTGACTCAGAACTCATCCACGTAGGTCTGAGTCGTCAGACTAGCTGCTGTGTGACAGAGTCCCAATGACTGCCGAGGTCGTTATACAGGTCGCCGTATCATTGCTGCGTTGTTGATTAGATCTGACTGTTTGACATTTTACCAGCGACCACGTAGCGACGTTCCAGCTATCCTTACCAGGTCGTATTGTTGTCGGGATTGCTGGAACGTCGCCAAGTGTGATGGGACCCTTACGGTCTGGATACCCAGATTACAGCTCTTGGTGCAGAAACAGAACACAATCTAGTGAAAAGAAAAATTATTTGGTGACATTCTATATACAGCCCCATGTAAGGTCAATGCTGACATTAGTGTATTAGCATTGCCGAAGACCTAGGGTTGTACAGAGGAAGAAGAAGTTGGATCATGTGAAGATCTAGGGTTGCACAGCAGAGGAATAAGAAGTTGAATCACGCATGTGCGATAATCACTGTTTCTCTTCTTTGTCTATGTTTTTGTTGCACAGATTGCATATGATTGAGTTAGGAGCACAATCCCTGCTTTTTTAGCTCCATTATGTGGGTCTCCTTTTTATTTTTGCCCACTAGAAGTCTTGTGCAAAGCAGGGAGAGAGTCAGAATCTTTCTTGCTCCTTACTCTTTATGTAGAGATGGCTGAGGAACAATGTGCTGCAGAGGGCAGTATATAGAGAGCTTGAAGACTGATGTCCAGCAAGGGCTGTGTATGGAGAAGGCTCAGTGTGACACGAGTCACTACAGTAAAAACTAATCTCTGAGGTGCAGAAAACAGACTGTAATA
The DNA here is from genome assembly GCA_033576535.1 of Allobates femoralis. Taxonomy (NCBI): domain Eukaryota; kingdom Metazoa; phylum Chordata; class Amphibia; order Anura; family Aromobatidae; genus Allobates; species Allobates femoralis. The sequence goes on from JARQOC010000005.1 coordinate 243,736,393, forward strand.
ATGGGAAGTAAATATAATAATATTACTACTTACTGGTAGGAAAGAGAGGTAAAAACAATCCGAGATCAGGTCCAGGAAATGGCACAGTAACAGCTAGGGATATTCAGAAGCAAAGTACAATTCAATCTGAAGTCAGGAAACCAGAGGGATAAAACAGAAGACAGGAGCAGGCAGAAAGAGGAATCAGGTCACAAGCAGAGTCAAGTCCAGGTAAGGTAACAATTCAGGCAGGGTCTAGCTCAGAGCAAAGAGAGATCAATCCTACACATCCAAAGGCAAGTGTATATGTGGCGCCCCGCAACGAGTGCGTCACAAGGGAGTATTGCAGCCGCAATATTCTCTGACAAAGCAGTGCAATAGTTAACTCTGAGATCCAACCCAACATACAACACCTAGAACAGAGGACCAATCCTAGGTCCTGGTGGGTGGAGTGTTAGGGTAGTGAAGTAGAACACACAGTAATCTAGACAGTCAGAACAGAGTGGAGACAGAATCTAGAACCTGACAAGAACACACAGAACTTGGAGAGGAGCGGGGGCTCCGCACCTCGTGCGGGCCCCTGGGCCGTCACCGGTCGGGTGTCAGCACCTGAGGCCTTAACTACCGGGATTGGGCATATCTACACGGGTTCCCAAAAGACTCCCGTGCCCACAACTCACAGCCGGTTCACTGGTACCGAAGCTGGCAGCAGTTCACCTCTGCCACGCGAACCAGCCCCGTGGAGGAGCAGCTTTACAGGAGCACCCCACCACCAGCCAGTTTCCAGTCGTCTAACCAGCGGTGTACCCACTGAGGGATCCAAGGCTCCCCAAAGCATCCAGAACGTACATCATGGATAGGGCATTGAAGCAGCCTCCCCGTACCCGATCTGGTATTCCTGGGCGACGCTGGTAAAAAGAAGGAACTAAGTAGGTAGAATGGAGGAACACTGCGGATCTCTGAGGAACACTATCACTGCTGAGTCCACCCGGTCTACTACTCAACCACTGTAAGCCATGTACTGCCTGCTGGTTACAGTAAAGACCCGTTGCAGAGACTATCTGTGTCCGTGTTTCCTTATGAACTATCCGTCCGCACACTAAGGTAACCGCAGCTGCTGCACAACATCTTGAGCAGCTCCAGCCCCCGGGGATCACCGCTCAGCCTGTGGGGAGCGTAACATCTTGCTGCTGTCCATCCCACGGGGGTTCCGCAGCGTCGGTAGCCCTTACCGAATCTACTCATAGGTGGCGTCACGAAGAAAAACAAGTTAAAACCCCTTTAATCTGTTCCCACTATGACGTCTTCAATTTTGATCTGCACTACACCGGGCCCCACTACCGGCAGGCGCGGTCCACCCGTGACAAGGAAGGAGAAGAATCGCCTGTCTAAACCGGAGTCAGCCGGCCGCGGTGAGTCATATAATTGACACTGAACAGGGCAGCAAGCTTGCTTAAGTAGAGTTCTAATCAATGTGAGCTGAATGCAGGTGATTTGCAGCACAGAGCAAACCCAGACTGACAATTCCCACAACAACCTAGTAAAGGACAAAGGCAGTGTGGAGAACGTGACACTCAGGAGCTATGTTCTGCAAGAGACTGTGCTGTACATAGAGGGACCAAGGAGCGATGTGCTGAAAGAGACTCTACATTGAGGAGGCTGAGGAGCGATTTCCTACAAGAGGTTATATATAGAGGGCCTGAGGACTGATGTCCAGCACAGGCTGTGTATGGAGAAGACTGATAAGCTATGTTCTGCAAGAGGCTGCTCTGTATATAAAGGGCCCAAGTAGCGATGTGCTGAAAGAGACTATATATTGAGGAGGCTGAGGAGCGATTTCCTGCAGGAGGCTGTATATCGAGGGCCCAAAGTGTTGTGTACTGCAGGAGATTATGTTGAGATGCTGAGAACGATATACTGCCAATTGGGACTATATAAAGAGGTTCATAGGAGTTCATAGGTTCATAGGAGTGATGTGCTATAGGGTGTTAACAAGTATAGAGGGCTAAAATAAATTAGATACTGTATGAGGCTGTAAATGTAAGGGATGCCAGGTAGTCGTGGGTGAGCTGAGACTTCAGTTACACCCCCTGATATGCTCACAGTAAATTTGTGTCTCCGATTAAATGTGTGGGATGCGTTGTATTCACTTGCTAACCGTTATCTTCAGCTTCCCTCTATCCCAGGGAGTCCATCACCAGTGAATCAGGTGACACCTTGATTGTTTTATTAAAAAAGACTTTACTTGGCAAAACATATTTGTTCATTGGATAAACGTCACAACGGGCACTTTCATTTCTATAGGTTTGTTTCTAGTTACAGTATATTTCAAGGCTAGTCTACACTTTCTCCTAGACTGCTGCTGCGCTGTTTTCTTCAGTTCCCAGGGTTCTCAGCTCTAGGTTCATAATACCTCCAGAGTCCCTTCTCTCTCATACCTGCAGCCCTTTGTCTATACTCCTCTGTCAGGAGTTGTTTCAGGTGCCTGCCTTTGGCCACCCTACTCAAGCCTCATTCCCCCAGACATGGGAAACTACCCTTTGAGAACTGGCCCAACTCTGTATTACACAGGAGGCAGTGTCCTCACTAGCACAGCTCAGCCTTTACTCCCTACTCTCTGTGGAAGCCCACCCAATCTGTCACAAGTCACCCAAGCTAGCAACTCTGCTGCTCCTCAGACCTGAGGCCTGCCTCTTACCCAGGCTTGGCCCTAACTAACATTTCCACAGAAACCATCTCTCTCCCTGTGCACTAGCTCCTTCCCTATGGGTCAATCCCAGCAGACAATTTTCTGTTACTGGGCAGATTTACATTACAACTGCCTACCTAAAACACACTACCTTATTTGAATCAGGTTCATTTTTATTGAATTGAATTTAAAAAAAATGAAAATGTAAAATAAATAGAATTTTGGGGTTCAGCGCACTGAATATAAAAACGGCGTATAAAAATTAATCTATATTCATTAAAAATTAAAACATATTTTATTGATTTCTCGTGCTGCCATGGCAGCACGAGAAATCAATAAATTATGTTTTAATTTTTAATGAATATAGATTAATTTTTATACGCCGTTTTTATATTCAGTGCGCTGAACCCCAAAATTCTATTTATTTACGTGTAAGGGCGAGTGTCTCAGCCATAGAGGTATTCCTACACGGAGGTCCTCAGGGTTTCCTAGCAGCACACGGACACTCAGTGGTGTATGAGCACACTGCTTCGTGTCCGTCAATATCTTTACGGCCAGCTCCAGTGTCATCCTGTACATAATTAATTTAAAAAATGAAAATGATTTATCGTATAAAGCAAGAAAATCTACAAACCATAGATCAAGGCACAAAACATAGCTCAGTACTCCAGTAACAACATATTAGAAAAGTCATAACCTCATTCCACCCTACAATATTGCATTGGTGCATATGATCAACTATGACATACAATAACATTTGTTAGCACTTGAAACCTTATCAAGCATCTTACATTATATACCACACAACATTACACCTTATACCAATATACATACATGACATTATTTATACTGCTACACCTTTACATATTAACATTCTCAACTCTGCTACATCTTACACATTACATTACCTTACACTATACAGAAACACTTCACAAGCAACATTATATTATGCCAGCATGGTTGGCATCTTTGAGGGTAGGAACACGGCAGGGGTTGAGGGGAGCACTGAACTTTAGAACGCTGTATATAGTATATAGAGTAGCCTGACAAGCAATGTACTGCACCAGGTTGTACAGTATAGAAAAGGACTGAGGAGAAATGTGTTGCAGAAGGCTGTTTTTAGAATGGGCTGAGGAGCAATGTATTGTAGAAGGCTGTATATAGAAGGGGCTAAGAATTGATGTGCTACAGAAGGCTTATATATAGCAGCTGAGGAGCGATGTGCTGTTGAAGGCTTTATATAGGGTGGGTTGAGGAGTAATGTACTGCAAGAGGTTGTATATAGAGAGTGCTGAAGAGCATTATGCTGCAAAAGGTTGTATATAGAAGGGGATGTTTAAGTGATGGACTGTAGAAAGCTGTATATAGAGAGGACTGAAGATCAATGTACTTCAGAAGTCTGTAATAGAGAGGTGAAAGATGTGTTGTGCTGCAGATGGCTGTATATATAGAGATGGAGGAGGAGTGATGTGCTGCAGATGGCTGTATATATAGAGATGGATGAGGAGTGATGTGCTGCAGATGGCTGTATATATAGAGATGGATGAGGAGTGATGTGCTGCAGATGGCTGTATATATAGAGATGGGAGGAGTGATGTGCTGCAGATGGCTGTATATATAGAGATGGAGGAGGAGTGATGTGCTGCAGATGGCTGTATATATAGAGATGGAGGAGGAGTGAATATTTGCCGCTTATTTATGCAGTTCGCGTTTTTGCCCACGCTTTGTGCAAAAACATGCAACTGCATTCAGATGTCGCTCTTTTTTTGGCGCGCTTTTCCCAAGCCCCTTTAGGAATGTGGCCTATGGAAAAAGCGTGCTGAAAAAGGTGCAAATAATTGACATGGTCATTTTTTTTGCAGACGCGCTTTGCAGGGAAATCACATCCACAAAAAGATGCGAGTATACGCGGCGGCTGAACGCATTTCAGTAAAAGCCAAAGCTTTTGCTAAAATGCGTTTCCAGCGTTGCATTTCACAGCATTTATGCTAGCGCTCAAAAGTGCTGCGTAAATACAGGAATACGCGGCAAATTCGCTATGTGTGAACCCGGCTTAACTGCAAATTTACACACCTGCTCCCCATTCACACCTGAGACTTTGTAACACTATTGAGTCACATGATACCGGGAAGGAGAATGAGTAATTGGGTATATTGCAGGAAGGTTTGCTATGCCTCCCAGCCCAGTCTCCAGAGTGTGTAGCAGTTTAACAGGACATGGGAATTTATGCAAAGAGACTCAGACAGCACAGTAGAAGGGCATAAAGCCAGCAGCCGGACTTGTATGTGCTTTCTGTGAGAAGAGGAAAAACCCTACAAAATGACCAGAAAATGGGCAAACGGAAAACGCCCAGAGGGTTAGGGTAAGGTGTTAGAATTAGGGTTAGGTGTTTGGATTAGGGTTCACTGTGGGCATTTTTCCTTGTGGCCATTTTTCAGGGAACCCCAAACAGACTTATTATGAACTGGGTAACCAATCCAGTAAATTCCTGGCATATATAGTCCAACAAAACCAAATATCCATATAAATTTCCAGGATTAAAACACACGGTAGTGCTTCCTTGCTCAGGTCAGACCAGATTGTACATAGATTTGAAGAATATTTTAGGGAGCTTTTATAGTTCCCAATTAAATTACACATTAGAGGGGATTGATGAATATTTAAAACCAAATTGAGTTCCCCAAGCTCTCCCTTGAAAGTCATGCACTCCTGGACAGAGACATAAGTTTGGATGAAATTAATGAAGCAATAATGTTACTTTCCAATGTGACGGCACCGGAGCCAAATGGCACGGTAGAGGGAATCACAATACATACAGATCGGATAACGTTGGAGTATATGCCGACGACGTGGTGCTTTTCTTATCTAATGTAAAGCAATTCTTTCCAAAAGCAATCAATCTTATCAATCACTTTTTGGAATTATTGGGACCTAAAATAAACTGGGGCAAATCCTTGCTTATAGATAATTTGCATGAACCTGTAGATTTTGGACTGCAGGTAGAGAACAAATTTAAATATCTCAGTATAATTAATAACCAAAACCCAAATTTAGACTTAAATCATAATGTATACCATACCCCCTGACTGATTTGCTGAAAAAATAATTTGAGAGCTGGTCCCATCTTCCTCTTTCCATGCCAGGAAGAATTAACCTGCTCAAAATGATAATCCTTCCATAATGTCTATATGCATTAGAACACTTTTCAACTAGAGTTCCTAAGCGTTTTTTAAACAATTTGTATAACATGATGACGGCAATTATATAGGGTTCATCGAGGCCCGAACACCAAGGTGGAGGTGCAGTACCTAATGTACTCTTATATTGTTTATCCAAATGGGGAAGAGCTAACTAATGCAGAAGCATATCTCATGAGTCTTTTAAATGGGAATTCAGTATGGCCATTTCTAGAAGGATCCTATAGACCGCCGCAGGGTTTATTATTTGTACATAGATTAGCGTTACAGGTATGATGAGGATATAAATGAATATTAAAGTTTAATGACCAAATAGGTGAGACTTAGATATGGGATAGCCCTGAGTTCCCACACCTTAAAATATTACAAGATCCAATATTCTGGAAACAATGCAGAGTAACACACTTAGGGGCCTTTCACATCAGCGTTTTTGCTGATGTGCGGCTGATCCGGCAGATTTCCCGCATCGGCCTGATCTGCCGATCCGGTAAACCCCATGCATTGTCTATGGAGCTTGTGGTCCAGTACAGCAAGTGCGGTTACGCCGGATCAGCTGGATCCAGCATTTGCAGCTTCAAGAAAAAAAAAGCTGCAAGCAGCTTTTTTTTTTTCCGCAGCCGCAAGTGCCGGATCTGCCGCATCCGGCGTAACCGCACTTGCCACACCGCACGCTCCATAGACAATGCATGGGGCTTACTGAATATGGGCCACAAGTGCGGCCGATCTGGCAGATGAAGTGCCACTCTCGGATCGGCTGCAAACATCAGCAAAACTTTACTATCATTTGAACAAATTTACTTTAAATACAGTATCCCTCACATGGATGTCTACAGATATCTACACGAGACACGCCATAATGCACCAACTCTAACACCCAAGGGGACAGATATCAAGATACTCATTGATAGGAGTATTCTCCACTCAAGGCCACACAGGTATAGTCTCTTCCCTATATACCTTTATATTGAACTCCAAGTTTGCCTCTACTCATCTTCCTGTGGAGAGCAAATGGCGACAATTAATAACTTCAATAACTGAAGAACAATGGAGTGATACTCTATATGGCTCACATGGGGGTATCGCCAGCCGAAAAATATCAAATTAATACAATTATATATCTCCCACCAGGCCCACTGCTCAAACTACAGGGTGGGCTATTTATATGGATGCACCTAAATAAAATGGGAATGGTTGGTGATTTCAACATCCTGTATATGGCACATTAGTATATGGGAGGGGGAAAACTTTTCCAGATGGGTGGTGACCATGGCGGCCATTTTGAAGTCTGACATTTTGGATCCAAGTTTATTTTTTTAATGGGAAGAGGGTCATGTGACACATCAAACATATTGAGAATTTCATAAGAAAAACAATGGTGTGCTTGGTTTTAACGTAACTTTATTCTTTCATGAGTTATTTACAAGTTTATGACCACTCATAAAATGTGTTCAAAGTGCTGCCCATTGCATTGGATTGTCAATGCAACCCTCTTCTCCCACTCTTGACACACTGATAGCAACATCACAGAAGAAATGCTACTGTAGCACAGGCACAGGCTTTCAGTATCCGTAGTTTCAGATGCTGCACATCTCGTATCTTCACAGCATAGACAATTACCTTCAGATGAGTGATGAGGCAAACATTTTTGTGAATGGTGATGTTAACAAACAAAACCACTGCTATTGGTCTGACACTAACCCACAGTGGATAGATCCTCCAAGTCTGTTGAAACACAAAAATGATTGTATAATGTGATATATGAGGTACAAAGTTAGTGAGGCCATTCTTCATCAATGGAAACCTCAATGCCACTGGATATCTGAAATTGCTACATGATTCGTGTGACCTAGCGGAGCATGATTACAGCAGCGAAGGAGGAGACGGAGCCCTGGAGACCGCCCAGTCAGTCTACAGACCGTAGTCTGGAGGCCGCATTTGCATGCAAAAATGTCATTCACAAAGTCCTTTTTCCCAGCCAATATAGGACAGTTCTAGGACAGACAGGGATGGTTAGGGATGTGCTAGGAAGGTGCATGTTAGGGGGTAAAAACAACCTGACAGGTTCCCTTTAACTATTTCTGCCACTTTTTAGAGCAAAAACTTACACGCTCCTTCAAAATGTTGCACGTAGGTCAACTGCACCATAATATAAACTCTGCCAGAGAACTTACTGGAGGCTGGAGCGTGATTCACCCAAAAAATGGGACAGCTGGCAAATCACGTTTCATGAATCTGTCTAAAACATTTGGACTAGCAAAGTTATCGAGGAAAAATCAAAAAAGTGAATTTGTCACCAGGTTATTGCTGTGTAATCTGAGTGCACCATAATGTAGTAATGTCACTTACTGAGGTGTTTTGCTGTTTCCACACAATCAGTGTTTTAGCAGCAGGAGGCTATCATTACAGGATAAATGTCTTTGTGCATTCTAGTCCATCCACGCCACCAGCACTGATTACCAGCTCTCTGTCACTATACAATGTATACAGCAAGCAGGGTTATGCATAGGTCAATATCTAAGCTCTGCTTGGTCTGTAGGAGAAAAAACTGATTCTATCATAAATGCAGCACCCAGTAAACTAAGGCTGGTTTCACATAACGTTTTTGTGCCTCTCCGTGGGATCCGACTTTGAAGGGGGATCCCACGGACAGGCACGGATCCATACGGATCCCTGCAATCGGACGGCAAATAGCCATCCGATCTGCAGGATCCGTGTGGATCCTGCGGTCCCCTGTCTCTCCCTACTCCTGCCTCCTCCATCTTCTGCCCTCTCCTATTCTATATGCTGTGCCCCCGCTATTCTTTGCTGTGCCCCCTCTTCTCTATCCTCCTCTATCCCAATCCTGTCCCCTGTCCTCTCCCTGTATGTAAAAAAATCAAAAAACTCCTTCGGGAGTATACATCACCTGTCACCGGCTCCAACGTTGCAGCACGATCAGGGCAGAAGAGCCTGTGATGATGTAAGAGACCCGGTCAGCTGACGAGTCATGTGACCGGGCTCTGACATCATCACAGGTCCTTCAGTCCTGATCGTGCTGCAGCGTTGGAGCCGGTGACAGGTAATGTATACTCCCGGAGGAGTTTTTTTTATTTTTTTACATACAGGGAGAGGACAGGGGACAGGATAGGGATAGAGGAGGATAGAGAAGAGGGGGCACAGCAAAGAATAGCGGGGGCACAGCATATAGAATAGAAGAGGGCAGAAGATGGAGGAGAAGAAGCAGGGAAAGACAGGGGATACGGAGCCGACATCGGATCTGAGGTGAACTCAGATCCGTTGTCCATAGGCTCCTATGCTGTGGGCACTAGGATCAGCCGATGTGAGTCACGGACACAAAATCGTAGCAGGCTACGATTTTGTGCCTGTGATTACATCGGATAAGATCGGATGGTGCCAAAATCGGATGCCAATAGTGGCACATCCGTTCCCATCCGATTCCCATAGGGGAACATGGGGTCCGATTTCGGATCCGATTGTGTCCGTTTTGAAACGGATAGAATCGGATGACGAAAATCGTTATGTGAAAGCAGCCTTAGTAATACATTGCTAGAATCAGGGTCCGTGCGCCTATATCAGGTTGCTGTCAGATTAGATAGCAAAAAACCTGCTGGCAGATTCTATTTACAAAGAAGGTAATGTGGCACCCCTGCGGGGGATCGCCACAAGACCAACTGGTGCAAGGAGGGAATTACACCTTGGTTCGCACAGCACAAACCACCTTCCACCCCAGACCTGAAGGGGGAGCTCTACTGGCTGCCTTAAGTCAGTTCCCCTTTAAGAACATCCAGACCTGAGGGGAGGAGTTAGTCGAGAGTTAGTGTCTGAGAGAGCTGGAGTGAGGAGCTGGTCGCTGGGAAGGATCCAGGCCCAGGACCAGGGACGGACCACTGACCGCTGTGTCTCACTCTAGGGAAAGGGTCGGAGGCAAGTGGAGAAAGAAGGGAACTAAGAAAAGAGAACCGGTTACTACAGCCCTTTAGTACACCCGGACACCGGAGTCCAACGCTTATAGCATTTAGTGCTACAGCAAAAGACCGGTGGTGTCAGGAGAAGTTCAGCCCTGAGGAGAGCAAGTAAGAGGCACTAAACTGACCAAGTATACAACCAGGGGCCATAGGAGAAACAGGGACCCTGCAGAAGGACCTCATTGCCAGTTTAGAGCAAAGAGAGGGAGAAAAGCAGTGGGTTCAGGCTCAGGCAGGACTTACCCCACACCACAGAGCACAGACACAGAGGAGGCCTCATAACTGTCTAAGGTGGAAGTCCCAAGTTGCACTGGGGACCTGGTTACTACTCTCGACTGTACCTGTTACCCTGTCACCAGTAAAAGGTACCGAAACAACAATCCCTGCGAGTCTGTGTGCCTGTCTAACCGCCGCAATTCACCGCCTTGTCTCCAAAGACACAACTACTACTCCCCTCATCCATTCCTGCTGCCCTGAGGTAAAGTTCCATCTGTGGGGAGTTGTACCACACTCTGCTGCACCCACCATCACCTAAGCGGCCGGCTGCAGCGCTGGTATACCCGTTACCAGGTACCATAGGTGGCGTCACTGTAAAAATTCCCCTTATCCCCCACCATTCCCCGCCATTGAGGGTCCAGGGCACGGGACTGGGGATCGACCAGCCGTGATTCCCCATCCAAGCTGCCATCAGCCCCGGTACCCGAGTACCTCATACCCTGTCGACCGCCTCAATAACTTTGAAGATAAATTTGTGTCGTAAATTGTACAGAGAAAAAGATGCAAATACTAAAGCTACTGAAAAACGAGGAAGTTACTTCAGAATAGTGGAGGAACACGATGATGAATCGGGGCATAGTCGAGGTTTTTATGCTGAGGCTCCACTTTCAGTTATTCTGTTTATATCATTCTGTTGATGCTCTATAGAGGCCAGGGAACCTCTGGTGATAAATTTGAGTCAAAAGTGATAAAATACCGCCATCTAGAGGTGAAATATATTAGTGTTAATATAGTGTGTAATATAACTGACTTGAAGATTTGTCATTAATTAGAAGTAAAACCAAGTAAGGGGGCCGTCACACGGAACGATATCTTGCCCGATATCGTTTAAGCGATCTCCTTTTTGATCGCTTAAGCGATATCGGGCAAGATATCGTTGCATGTAATCAAGCGATTTACGATGGTAAATCGCTTGATCGTGACATCGCTGATCTGAGGTTCGGTTCTCAGATCTAGCGATGAACGATGCAACGATCTGCATCATCGTGGTGTATGACACCACGATGATCCATCTCCCAGCGACCGCGCCTATGCTGGGAGATGGTAACTATGGTACACGTCGGGTAACTAAGCGACGCGCGGCGCCTAGTTACCCGATGTGTACCATAGTAACGAGCGAGATCGCTGCTCCACATCGCTGGTGAGTCTGTCTGTGTGACAGCTCACCAGCGATGTGAGCGATATTGTAAGCGATTGCGCGTGCACGTGATCGCTTACAATATCGCTAAAGATATCTCACCGTGTGACGGCCGCCTAATACAACAGTGATTTCAGACTTTGTGGAGGGTGTCATTACACATGGATATTTCCTTTATCGCAATACTGGAAAACTGCCGCACCTAACAATTAAAGAGAATCTTTCAGCAGGGTTTTACTATGCAAGCTGAGGAAAGCATGTTGCAGGAGTTAACAATCAACACTACGGGTGGTGTCACAATTTATTCTATAAAAACTATTAATCCCCTTTTATTGACAGACCAGGATCACGGAGCCGGTTACGGTGATTTGACCCGGCTCCGTGATTCTGGTCTGTCAATAATAGGGGATTAATAGTTTTTATAGAATAAATTGTGACGCCACCCGTAGTGTGTGGCTATATGAGGCCACTGCTGCAATCGTGACCGCTGGGGATGATGGTGCATGCAGCAAGATGATAAGCCCTCTACGGGTAGGGCCGGTCCCCAGGGCAACTGCGAGTGAAGAATAAGTACAAAGTTCCCAGTACCTTCCGGCAGCATCCACAGTCTATGTGCTATCACAATCACCTTTCCACAGGCAAATAAACTGAGTCCACACAGTACTGTGCTTTACCGAGCTTTTACTCTCAACTTCCAGTGGTACAGTTCACAGTAGCTCTCGACACTTCACAGCGGACCCGGGCTCTCTCAGCAGCTGGGATAGCTTGTCTTCGGCACACCCTTTCTATGTACCTCTCGGGCCCTCTCACTCTCCATTCCACATTTGAGTTACGGTCCGGCTGTCACGGGCTCTCAGTGTTCTACCCCTCTGGGTCACTAGCCCTAGTTCGACAGCTTTTCCTTCACCACCACCGAAGGTTGGGTCTCAGGACTTAAAGACCTCGCACCCTGCTGGAGTTCCTTTGGTTGGGGCCTAAAGCTTCCCGGCCTCATCTACAGAGCCGGCGCTGTGGTCCTTGCACAGCCACCAGTGTCCCGAGCAGTCGGGTCCACCTGGCTCTTTCAGTCTTTCCTCGGTTTCAGCCTGAGTCCCGGACTAGCCATCGGTTACATCAGCTGTCGGGTCCCACTATTCTCAGCTTGGTCTCTGCCACTGATTAGCTGATGGGTGTCTCTGCTTAGAAATCCGGTTCTCTCTCCTCCTCTTCACCATCTCAGAACTCTCTGACTCCTGCTAACTTCTGAACCTCCTCTAACTTAGTGTTCTGGGTTTTACTCCAGTTCCTCCACCCCTTTCCGAGGTTCTGTTCTGCTTTCCACCCTCCACGTAGCTCCTCCCACCATCCCTTACCTGACATGAAGTAACTTTGGCTTAGGATCATAGAGGTGTGTGTGGGGTGTTGGTGCAAAGTGACCGATTTACCAATCCCGTTGCTGTGCTCTGTTGTGACCACCCGTCCGCGGGGCACCACATATGCACTACTGGAACATATTTGAGGTCCTATCAACAGGTATCAACCTGGAAGGAGGAGTATGGCCCTGCAACTATAACGCAGGTGCACAATCCAGGAAGATTTGGTATTTTGCAAAGTCCATTTAAAGAAAAAACAAGTCGCATAAAAAGACGATCCTTTATTCTTCCATTTTAAACCTTCACTGTTTCATTTACGTCACTAATTCTGTGTGAAGCCCCCAAATGAGTCCAACATATTACTTTGCCAAAAGTATTCTTCAAAAAACGCAAAGACTATTTTCACCCTGTAGTACAATATGTGGTATGGCATTTGATGGCCAATTTGAATAACTGTAAAGGTACCTTCACACATAGCAATATTGCTAGGCAATTTCACTGGCAATTTGCTGGTTGCAGTGAAATCATGGACACATTGTTCCATTTTGTGGCTGTGTACAAATGTAACAATGTGTCCATGATTTTACTGCAACCAGCAAATTGCCAGTGAAATTGCCTAGCAATATTGCTGTTTGTGAAGGTACCTTTATGGCCCTTATTGACTAAAATGTGCATACTGTGACCACGTCACAATAGGTCATCAGGAGGTTGTATGTTAACTGCTTCTAATATACTAACAGCACTACTGCTCTACTTTGTTTGCATTCCTCCCATAGAAATGAACGGCAGTCATAGAAACAGCTTAGCAAACGTTATAGAACGTGTAACTTACGAGCTGCAGAAACAGCTTATCTTCTTGTGCTACATTGTGTCTGTAACACTCATTGTAAACATTATAAATAATATAGCTATATTACCCAACTGACCTGAATCCAGGGGAACAGTTACAAATTTGGGGTCCTGGAAGGTCGAGTATGTCCTAACTTTAGTCTTATTTGTGTCCTTAGGACACAAATATAGTTGAACACAATAGTAGGAAAGGAAGCCATCAGATACATCTTGAGGTCACATGACAATGTCAGGCCATGTGATTGGGTGGCAGTCAGAGGAGAAGGATGCAGGCAAGTGATTTCCTTGTGTGGGAGCATCATACTGTCTGTGGGGAAATCATACAACCCATGATCTCCTCTCCCCCCTCTCTGACCACCATCTACTTACTTTCTCATCCTTGTCCTCCTCACCTGCCACCCATGTCCACCAACTCACACACCCTCGCAGAAACCTCACACAACTTGATGCTCACACACTATCCAACACCATTTTACCGCTATCATCGATATCCTCATTCCACGACACAGATAATGCCACAGCTTACTACAACTCTACACTCACATCAGCTATTGATGCAGGTGCCCCTCTCGTTCATGGCAAAATACGACAAATCAATAGACAACTCTGGCATACAGACACCACTAAAAATCTGTGGCAAGCGTCTAGGGTTGCAGAGCAGCGCTGGAAGAAAACATTCACTAGCAGACTACACAGCATTCACACAAGCACTTCTCCAATTTAAGTCGGCACTCACCACCACTAAACAGAATTACTTCATTACTCTCATATCCTCTTTGTCCCACAACCCCAGGCAGTTATTCAACACATTTAACTCCCTCCTCCACCCTCCACTGCCCCCTCCAACTTCTCGTATCTCTGCAGAAGACTTTGCAACACACTTCACTAACAAGATTGAACAGATCAGACAAGTCTTTGCTACCAAACCACCACAAACCCCATGAATACAAGAGTACTTACCTCCCCCACTAACCCTCCTCCCCTCCATCACTGAAGGAGAAATTGCACACCTCCTCTCCAGATCGCACCTTACCACTTGTGCACTGGACCCTATCCCATCCCACTTCCTCCCCAACCTCACCACCACACTTATCCCAGCCCTAACCCACTTCTTCAACCTATCACTGACTTCTGGTACCTTTCATTCTGTTTTCAAGCATGGAACAATTACACCTATCTTAAAGAAGCCATACTTCAACTCGCTTCTACATCCTACTACCGGCCCATATCCCTGCTCCCGTTCGCTTCCAAACTTCTCGAAAAGCATGTCCACACTGTACTCTCATCCCACCTCTCATCCAACTCTCTCTTTGAGAACCTTCTTTCCGAGTTCTGCCCCCACCACTCCACTGAAACTGCCCTGATCAAAATTACTAACGACTTACTCATGGCCAAAGCTAACAGACAGTTCTCTGTCCTCCTCCTTCTAGACCTGTCCTCTGCATTCAACACAGTCGACCACTGTCTCCTTTTACAGATCCTCTCTTCCATTGGCATCACTGACCTTGCCCTCTCCTGGATCTTTTCCTACCTTTCCAATCACACATTTACCGTCTCCCACTCCCACACGACCTCACCCCATTTCCTCTCTGTTGGGGTGCCTCAAGGCTCTGTCCTGGGGCCTCTCCTTTTTTCAATCTATACCTTTGGTCTGGGACCACTCATAAAGTCCCATGGCTTCCAGCATCACCTGTACGCTGATGACACTCAGATCTGCCTCTCTGGTCCAGATGTCCACCTCTTTCCTTTCCAGAATCCCAGAATGTCTATCAGCCATATCCTCCTTCTTCTCCTCTCGCTTCCTAAAACTCATTGTAGACAAAACTGAACTCATCATCTTTCCTCCATCTCACACACCTTCCTTACCAGATCTATCTATCACAATAAATGACATCACACTTGGTCCTGTACCTGAAGTCTGTTGCCTCGGAGTAACCCTTGACTCTGCCCTGTTCTTCAAACCGAATATCCAAGCCCTTACCACCTCTTGCCATATCCAACTCAAAAATATTTCCAGAATTCATCCCTTGCTCAACCCTCAATCTACTAAACTACTAGTGCATGCCCTCATAATCTCCCGTCTCGACTACTGCAACCTCCTCCTCTGTGGCCTCCCTGCTAACACTCTTGCACCTCTCCAATATGTCCTTAACTCTGCTGCCCGACTAATCCACCTCTCTCCTCAGTACTCCTCCACTTCTCCCCTCTGCAAATCCCTCCACTGGCTCCTAATTCACCAACGTATCCAATTTAAACTGCTAACACTGACTTACAAAGCCGTCCACAATCTGTCCCCCTCATATATCTCTGAACTAATCTCCCAATATCATCCAACTCGTAATGTTCAATCCTCCCAAGACCTCCTTCTTTCCTCCACACTTGTACGTTCCTAATCTAACTGCTTGCAAGACTTCGCCCGAGGATCCTCTATCCTCTGGAATTCTGCACCCCAAAACGTCCGACTGTCCCCCACACTCGGAACCTTGAAGTGGAACCTGAAAACCGATCTCTTCAGAACAGCCTACAGTCTGCAATGACCACAGTACCACCTCACCACCACTCGACCCGGTGTTCCACCACCACTTGACCTGGTGTTTCACCACCATCGGACCTGGCGCTCCACCACCATGCGACCCGGCACTCCACCACCACCACCAGAGCAGACCCAACCTACTGTCTCTCTCTCCACTGCCCTGTAAGCCCGCAAGAGCTGGGTCCTCTCTCCCCTTTGTATTGGTCTGTCACTGTTAGTTTGTTCATTATATTTTTAACTTTTTTGTATGTATCCCTTTCTCATGTACAGCACCATGGAATCAGTGGTGCTCTATAAATAAATAATAATAATAATAATACTGTGTAAGGGGGATGGACTGTGGGGACATTACCTTGTATGTGGATTTTTTGTGTACATGATATTGTGGGGGTGGCTGTGTGGACAGGATAATTTGTGCAGGTGGCTGTGGAAGCATCATAATATATGTGGAAACATCATACTGTGTGGGGATCTGTAAGTGACCATTATGATGTGTGGGGGGTTTTGGAGGCATCATACTATGTGGGGGGCTGTGGAGGCATCATACTGTGGGGGGGCTGTGGTGACATCATACTGTAGGGGGGGCTGTGGTGGCATCATACTGTGTGGGGGCTGTGGTGGCATCATACTGTATGGGGGTCTGTGGAGGCATCATACTGTGTGGGGAGCAGTGGAGGAATAGTACTATGTGGGGGGACTTTGGTGGCATCATACTGGAGGGAGGCTGTGGAGGCATCATACGGTGTTGGGAGCAGTGTAGGCATCATACTATATGGGGGCAGTGGTTGTATCATACTGTAGGGGGGCTGTGGTGGCATCATACTGTGGGTGTGTGTGGAGGCTGCATACGGTGTTGGGAGCAGTGGACACATTGTACTACGTGGGGGACTGTGTATGTGTGGAGGACATTATATTATTCATTGTGACATTTTTGTTATAAATCTGAAGTTACTATGATGGTTTGTAATCTACTGGTTGCTTCTGAATTGTATAGTGCTGTAGAATATTCCGTCGCTATATAATAATCATTATTATTATTATTATTATCTATGGCGTAAAATCATCACTGCAAATTTTTATTTGAATGTTTGTAGTTTCCAACTTCACCACTAGATAGTGCTACAGATTCATCAAAGCTTTACTTCTCAAGAGTGTAGGTCAATATTAAACATCTGTCTTGAAATCCTGATATCACTGCTCCATCTCAAACATTCAGCCAAAGTTTTAATATGATAAAGTGTTTGGACATACTTAAGAGCTAGGATATGCCACTGCAGCCTTGTTTAATACACTGTGTGCAGAATTATTAGGCAAATTAGTATTTTGATCACGATACTTTTTATACATGTTGTCCTACTCCAAGCTGTATAGGCTTGAGCAGGGGTGAACCTAGCCTCTCTGCTGCCTGAGGCGAACTGCAAAACGGCGCCCCCCCCCCAGTAAATTTTTTGAAATGGTAGAAATAAATCTGGTTCATACAGATCTATATATATCCTGTAAAAATGAGGACAACATTGGACATTTTAATTTAGAGAAATAGAGAAAGGGATGTCCAAACAAAGGATGTCAGTGCCATCACATGCACATACAAGAACGACACAGAAGAATTCAGAACAAGGATCATTAATGGCAATGGCGGCATAGCACACACTGCAGACTCACAATAATGGCTGCAGATCTGTGCTCCTGTGGGCAAAGACAGTCCTGCATCCTTATAGCACAGGAGGCAGCACTAATTGCAACCTACTATTTTTGGCACACACCTCCAAAACTCTGGGCAGCTCCAATGTGGCAACTGCCTGGCACTGACTAGTCAGACATGTCCACCATGCCTCACCGTCTACACAGCTCATCCAATGTGGCAGCTGCCTGGCACTGACTAGTCAGACATGTATACTATGACTCACCGTCTACACAGCACATGCAACAACCTGCAGTCGCCTTCAGTCCATGTCAGACACTGTCCTTTCTGGCTCCTGCTCACTGGTAAGCATTCACACTAGTCAGGTTTTTGAATACAACAGTTAGGACCGCGTCAGAGATGGGTACACTTTGAAGTTAGTGACGTGGCTTGAAATAACTTTTTTTGCGCAAAAAAAACGGATGGACTAAGTACCCTGTTTTTGTTACATTAATTTTTATACTGCACTCGCATTTAATATTTTTACTGCAGTGTACTGTTGTTTTTGTCGCATTTAGCTTTTGTTTCCAACCTGCAGTCTGAGCAACAACAAGCCACCACTGCACTAAGCTGATACAATGGCGCGTCTCCCCCAGCAGACCACGCCTCCTCCTGAAACACTTAGCCAATCACAAGTGCCGCACACGGTCCAGAGCTAAGAGCAGGAGCCTTCCTATTGGGCTAAGGAAGGGATGTGCGGGAAGGAAGGAGGATGAGTACCACTGACTTTCCACCGCCCAGGAGAAACATGGCTGGATGCCTGTAGGTACTAATCAGTCCTGCAGCAGAGGGACAGTGCATCGTGCACGAGCGGCGTACATAGAAATCATGGGGCCCCATAGCAAAAGTTCTAACTGCTCCCTCCCCTCAAAAAAATAAAATATTTGGCTGGGTCACATAATAACATATCTCTCAACTCTGTAGCCTTACAAGGTAAATTTTCCTCCTATTGAAGCCCCTGGATTCATCTTTCATTGCAACTATAAAGTAGGATGCTAGCAGAAGTGCCCCACAAACGCTGTATGATCCCCCCAAAGTGATTTCTCCACAGTACCCTCCACATGCACAGTATGATGACCCTACTGTAGCCCCCTCAACTACCCCAGCACAGTATGATCTCCAACTGTGACCCCCACACACAACCCTCCATGTAGTATAATAGACCTACATACAGTATAATGGCTCCTACATCTCCTCACACTGTATAATGGCCTCCAACACAGTACTCAAACAGCCCTCCATAAAGTATAAAGGTTTCCACATAGCCCTTCAAGTATTATCATGCCCCCACAGAGCCATCCAAATATTATAATGGCTTCCATATAGTATAATTAGCTCCATATATCATAATGCATCATCCATTGTCCTCAATATATTATAATGCATCATCCAAAGTCCTCCATAAAGTATAATGCACCCCCATAGTTCTCCATATAGTATAATGTACCCCAAATTCCCCATATAAATAGTAAATTAATAATAATAATAATAATAATAATGTACACCTCACAGCCCTCTATTTAATATAATGCACCATCTATAGTCCTCCATATAGTATAATGTACGCCCTTAGCCCTCCATATTATATAATGCACCCTCACAAGCCTTCATATAGTATAATGCACCCCAATAGTCCTCATATATTATATTGCACATTACATAGTGCTACATAGTCACCCACCAGTGTACTCACTGATTAAAAATGAAAAGTAAATACTCACCTGTCTTGTCGCAGCTCTGGTCTCCCCAAAGTGCGTCTTCCCTCTGCATGGATCAGCACAGGGGCGCCCACTCATGACGTCATCGTGCCCTGCCGTGCCGAGCTGCAGAGTGCAGACTGCGGTGGCCGAGACTTGGAACTATACGGCCAGCAGCGGCATCCGGGGGGGGCTGGGGCTGCCACCGAGTCCCCTGCGGATGCCGCCCTCTGCTTACCAGCAGCAACTAACTTGGGTTGCATCACGATAGGTGCACCCCTGCACTTCCTAGGGTTGCACATATCTTTGTGCAGCGCAGACGTTTTTCTTGATAGCATCTATATACAGGAGATACTAAGTTTTGGACTGCGTACTTGCTATCAGTAAACACAGTGTTTTAGATGCAGTGTGTTGCCACTGCCTCCAAAACGCTGCATTTTACAGTACCAGCATAGTGGATGCGATAAATCCCATGCTCACTGTGCTTCTCCTCACCGCAGTGTGTTTTCACCTGCAGTGCAGGTTTCCGGACTTCTGCATCTCCGCAGCATGTTCATTTCAAGCTGCGGAGTCAGAAGCGATCACCATCAGGTGTACACAGGGAGAAGCCGCCCTGCACTCACTGCAGATCATGGGTTTCAGGGCGGCTGCGTTCTCCCTGTGTGCACCTGTGGGTTCCCTCAGGTCCAAGACGCAGTGTCTCCAGACCATGAGCACGTACCCTTAATCAGTATTTATTGTATCTCTGGATGCAGTGAACAAATAACAGCAATTCTTGTAGGGTTTTTATACATATTTTTTTACGTTTCGCATGAGTTAAATAATTTGATTTTTGTTCAGCTCAAACTTTTAGAGTTGAAATTCCAAACACTATGGGCTTTGTCACACCTGCGCTAGGCTGCGTTTGGCTGCATTGCGTTAGCGCTGTGCAAACGCAGTCAAGCGCAAATCTAACGCTGTGCGTTAACACTGCCATTATACGCTATGGGCGAACGCATGCAAATACAACCACAAGCGCAAGTGCAAAGTGGGGCTGTGTTTGAATGCATGGGCTAGTCTTAGCGCACAGAAAACGTAGCATTACACATTTCCTGTGCGCTAGGACTAAAGCATGCGTTCAAACGCAACCACCTTTTGCACTTGCGCTTGGGGTTGCCTTTGCATGCGTTCGCCTATAGCATTTAATGGCAGTGTTAACGCAATGCAGCCAAACGCAGCCTAGTGCAGGTGTGAACTGGGCCTATTTATGTATATATTTTTTTTTTGTAGATTTTAATCAGCTTTTAATAGTTTTTCTGAGTTTTAAATTATTGCTCGGTGCTGTCTGCTGCACTTTTCTATGCTGGTATTGAAAGGTGGTTAATCCTTTAGTAAAGTATGGGAATGTTCACTGCAATCTCTCCTGAGTCATTCATGTAAAATACAGAATTATCAGGACTCCCTGCAGTGTTCACACTGATAATACAGGCAGCACAGAAATACAAGCCATAGATCTAGAGGAGCTGAGGTGTCTGCCTGGTCTGTGGGGGTTCTGTGCACACACTTGTAAATGTGGAGAGATCAGCAGGAAGACAGCAATTAAAGAGTTAAACGGAGGAAAGATGTTTATGTAAGCAGGAGGATGTGCAGAGCTCTATACTGACGATTACCATTTACTTTTGCCCCGAACTCCAGAGGATTCTCACAGCGGGAGCTCAGTCTGGTCTGGTGCAGCTGTATCCCCCTGAGAGCTTCAGAGTCCTCAGTCCTGCTCTCCACAGCCGCCCCACATGGCACCATTCTCCTGTGGGACTGGAGAGAATGTCAGCAGGAGCAGCATCTGCAGGGCCGACGCTACCACCAGGTCCTCTGCTGTGACGCCGCCCTCTGGCTACCAGCAGGTGGCGCCGCCTGGGACAAACACTTCAACTTGACTCATGGATGATACGGCCCTGGGCTTGAGAGCCAACTAGCAATTAAGTAAATTAGGTGATGTGCATCTCTGTAATGAGGATGGGTGTGGTGTAATGACATCAACATTTTCAGGGTGTAGCTGGGCCCCATGGGGCGCCATTCATCTAGTGGTGCAGAAGCATGGTACTGTGCGGTCCATTGGTTAGGTGGCAGAGCCAGTGGGTAGATTTCAGACACTCTGCATCATATGTATCAGTGTGAATGGTGTCCTAAGCAAGCCTATTATGTGCATGGCAGGTCACCTCCCACATTTTGTTGTAGGTAGAGGTGATTTTTATCAGCCTGCACCTGGTGCTTGCTTCACATGGTGGGGTCTGACTGCATCCTGCAACTGCAGTGTTGGTTTTTGATTTTGGTATTGATGGTAAGTTTTTCTAATTTCAATGTCAACAGTTTTTAATCTTTCCTAAAAACAGGCCATTTTGGGCAGGCCTAGTATCAGTTTCTCACTAGTGTTGAGTGAGCACCACCATGATTGGGTGCTCAGTACTCATAATGAGCAGTTGGACAATCGGATGGCCATGACTCAAGTACCAAAGTATAATGGACGTCCATGCGGAACTCAAGCATTTTCCATATCTTCCAAAAAAATGCTCTAGTTCCAGGCAGCTCACACCTGCAAGTTTTTTTCTCAGCCCTATACTGCCTGAGGAAAAAAAATGCTGTGATTGTCTGTGAGTCTTGGCTCGCTCGCAGTCAGTGGCTGCGAGTGAAACATCCCACTGCAAATGGCAGACATGAGAGTGCAGCAGGATATATGCTGAGGCTGGCAATGGAGATGTGGAAATTAATCTCTCCCTCTCCTCTGCAGCTGTGATCCCATCGAAGGATCAGATTACAGTACATGACACTCTGCTATCGCTCTCAGCAGAGCTTGAGCTAATGGTCATTGCAATAACGCATCCAATGCCATACGCTAGTATGACTCCGACATAACAAAGATGGCTGGATCATGAGTCGGTCGACAGGGTAGGGGGTACTCGGATACCGGGACAGGTTGCTGCTTCAGTGGGGATCACGGCTGGTCGGGTCCCGATCCCGTGCCCTGGAAACTCAATGGCTGAGGGGAAAACTATTTGGGGTGGGAGATTATTATACGTGACGCCACAAGTGGTACCTGGTAATGTAGTTACCAGCGCTGCAGCTGGCCGCTGAGGTGATGGTGATGCAGCTTTGGGTTGTACAGCTCCCCACAGGCGGAGCTTTACCTCAGGGCAGCATGGTGGATGAGGGGAGTTGTAGTCCTTGGCTCTGTGTAAGTTTTCCAGGCGGCGGCTGTGAATCAGGCACACACGCAATAGTCTCTGTTTCAGTACCTTTTTTTACTGATGGCGGGTAGCAGATACGGTCCACGAGGGTAACCAAGTGGCTGGTGCACTATGTGACATCCACATTTGAAAGTTATGAAGCCTCCTCTATTTGCATGTGTGGTGATTTAGGAAAGTTCTGCTGCCTCAAGCTAAACCTGCCGCTTTCTCTCTCTCTCTCTCTCAGGATGATACTCCACAACTGACGATGAGGACCTTTCTGTGGGGATTCCTACTCCTTTCCTTGGGTCCCTGGTCCTATGTTTGGTCAGGTTTGGAGTCTTGGATTCCTGAGCTCCGGGGGCGATTAAATCCTCCTGTCTGTCCGGGCTTTCTCTGTTATGACTGGATCAACCGCAGCTTCGGGTGGGCTAAAGGGCAATTATTTCCTGTTTCCCTCTTTCCAGAATTTTCTAACTTTCCACTTGCCTTCATCCCTTTCTAGGGTACTACACAGCTCTAGTGTCAGTCTTTTCTGTTTCTGAGCCTGACTTGGTCCCAGCAACCAGCTCTTCCTCCTTCTTGACTCCTCAACTGTCACTTCTTGACTAACCTGACTCCTCCTTCAGACCTGGATCTTCATAGGGGATCTTGCCTAAGGCAGCAATTAGAGCTCCCCCTTCAGGCCTGGGGTGGAATGTGTTGTGTGCTGTGTGTGCCACGGTGTACATCCTTCCCTGCATCGGTGGGTCCTGTGGCAATCTCTGCAGGGGTGCCACATTTACATGACAAGCCCTTTTCACCTTTAATGTCACACCTTTAACCTCATAGATTGTAAGCTCTTGTGAGCAGGGCTCTCCTCTTAAATGATGTGTTCCCCTGTAATATATGATATGCCTACTATGCGTGCCCTCTGAATTGTAAAATGCTGCAGAAAATGTTGAAGTTACATAAGTAAATAATAATAATTATGTACACTTTTGCTGGTTTTGTGTTACTACAGTCTAGAGGTCTGGAGGTACTCAGATTGGTGTTTTTTCTTGACTTGGCAGGAGCTAATTCTATAGCGAACAGCAGCACCTTTTATTCTGCTACAAAGCCAACTCTGCACTATACATCTTTCATGAATTTGTTTTCTGCAGATGCAAAATGTGCATGTGACATAATACAATCTTGAGAAAAAACTTTTGAAAAACAAACATTGGTTTCTAGATTTTATTGTCTTTTTTTTTTCCGTTTCAGAAATTATGCGTTCCAATGGATTTTGCTTAGCAAACACGGAAACAATAGTCATTGACCACAGCCTTCCACATGTGAAAGATCCCGACTTGGATATAGACTCTACAGATCATTTGTGAGTATGCCGCATACTGTTTTAGCAATAAAACCTATACTTATTTTTGTCTCCTTGCCAGGGTATCTTTTACAAGTTCTAAGCTGTGACCTTACCTTGACATACCCACTCATTTCACAACATCGAAGGAGTGTCTATTTACTACCTGATATAAAAGTCCAACATTATTAGTTTCCCACTGTCACTGAAGAAGGAAAATACTTTCTCTTTTTATATTTTATATTCACCGGGATCCAAGAAAATAAGATGTGTGGTGCTTCTAGCAACGTGCTTGCATATAAGGGCTGTGTGTTCTGCCTCTGTCTGCATTATTGACTTAAAAATAATGAGTTATCAGAAAATGATCTAGAATTTAAATCACATTTTTGTGTCAAATGTATTTTTTTTACAATGTTTTTTTTTCCGTTTACTGCTTTATTATTATTATTATTATTTATTTATATAGCGCCATTAGGTTCCATGGCGCTTTACATGAGGATAAGGGAGACAAGAACAAGTACACTAAATCTAGGCGATCGGGACGTACAGGTACAGAAGGGGCAGGGACCCTGTCCACGAGGGCTCACAGTCTACGAGGGACGGGTGGGGATACAGTAGGATGGGGGAATGTCAGGTATGGGGCGGTCACCTGGGTCTCATGGCAAGTTGTAGGCTTGACGGAATAAGTGAGTCTTCAGGTGACATTTGAAGCTTCTCAGGGTAGGAGAGTCCTTATGCATTAGGAATGAGATTTCATATTCCAGAATAATGGCCAATAATGGGCATGCAGGACTAAGATGTGCCTAATTGAATTAAAGAAGCATGCCACTTAATGAATTTGGCGCATCTTATCACTGGCAGGCGCCTTACCAGAAATGTTACTCCATAAATTATGCTTCAAAAGTGGCTAGAGTTTTGAAGACTCTGTCAGTCTGCCATCACCACAACCCATCCCAACCATGCTCCATCAAGTTTGGCAGATCTGGCTGAGCCTGGTGTGAAAACATTAAGGGACCTTTACACGCAGCAACTTTTTCAGGAATTTCACTGGCAACTTACTGGTTGCAGTGAAATCATGGACACATTGTTCTATCTTGTTGCTGTGTACAAATGGAACAATGTCTCCATGATTTCACTGCAACCAGTAAGTTGCCAGTGAAATTCCTAGAAAGGTTGCCGCGTGTAAAGCTACCTTTACACTTCCCATATGTCTAAGATGACAGATTCCAGATCCACACTGTGCCCACATGTCCTGACCTGTGGTGACCCCTACCCAATGTACATTTCACTACCGCTTTGTCAAGGGGTGTGGCTTGAGGCTCAGCTTAAGCAGCTTAAATACCCTGTCAGCATGGCATAATTATTGAAATGGATACCTTCTCACAACTGTTCGGCGTCATCATCGCTGGAGGTTGGGAGGAGTCTGCAAGTCATGTGTTCGTCACCGGTGACATCATTGGGCAGGCACATCTCCCCAACCTCTACAGACCGATGTACATTTCATGTCTGCACTTATATGTTGTGGTGACCATTTTGATGAAGACTGGGAGCAAAAAATCACTTTAACTACTTGAGACCCAAAACAATCTTGGTATAAAGTGCTCACATGCATACCATACATATATTAATGCAGTGATAAATAATAATACATCAATTTGATATGTACATAGTGAGAGACATGAATAGATAAACACTAACCAAACATACAATAGTGATTGATTATAATGAACAATATATAATGTGACTTATGAACAAATCAGTCACAACCTCATTATATATCGATCAAAACAGACCAATATGGTGTATATAATATGTGTCCTGTGTAGATTATGCATAAAGTTACATATAAAATCACCATACAGTCAATATACAGTTAAGTACAACCTAATCATTTATCAATCATTCATACCTATGATGATATATTACAGTGCATGGACATCAATGCAAATCCATCTTGGCATTGCACAATTATTATTTCATCTTGTTTTCTTTCTCTGGGACTTCGATATATCTGTAATTCATATCCAATCCTGGGTATAAGCCAATTTCACAAGGTACCTCAAGCTTTTCATAATTAATCACACAGTTCTCCAAGAAAACTAAAAAATAGACAAACAAGTTAAAATCAAGGAAACAGGAAATGCACCAAAGTCCTACATGTCATATTTGAATACAGCGTGTGCAATAGGAAGATGTTGAGCTCACAAATAAGGAGCAATACTTTTTTTCGTTAAACCCTTTGGGGGATATAGTATCCAACTTGACCATCCACCTGCACTCAAGCTGTGCAAGCAGTTTGGGCAAGTTACCCCCCCTGATACCACACTGCAGTCTGTCTATACCCTTGACCTTTAGACCACTTGGATCACATCCGTGACAGCACTTGAAATGTCTCGGCAGAGTTTTCAATAATGTTATATCAACAACATTCGAGGCATTCACAATGTCGCGCATGTGCTCACAGATTCTAATACGCAGCTGACATGTTGTCAGTCCTATATAGATCTACAAGGACAAGCTGCATAGTAGATCACGTGAGTCGTGCTGCATGAAATGTAGTTTTGAATTTTGTGCATCACACCACTGTCAGAGGAATAAAATTCTTTTGCGCATATAATATTACCCTGGGTACATGCTAGGCACCATATGGATAACATCCCACCAATGGTTATGTTAGCTTTTCTCCAAAGAAATTACTTTTCTTACGTATGTAATGACTGCCCGACAATATATCCCTAAGGTTTTTACCTCTGTATGGAGTCTTAAGTGGCTTTTTTGTTAGACACTTACTCAAAGTTGCATCAATGTGTAAAACTGACCAATGTTTGCACAAGATTTCTCTTAATTCAGACAATTGCGTATTGTACGTACAAATGAACCTGATGCACCCCGAATTAGGCTGCCTGGATTTTTGTTGGAAAAGTAAATGCTCCCTATTGGTGTTTTTGACCCCCAGATAACCTTGTTCAAAGTGATCCTAAACCCAGAATCTGACCCCCCCGTATCTTTAGACCTGTCCCTGCACCCCTCTTATCATATCTAGACATCCCTTTTGCAGAAAAAATCGATTTTGTGAAGTAGAGAAAAAGTTATATTATTTTTGTCCTGTGTGAGTTCTCTGTTTCTGAGGAAGCCACAATAGCCCCGCCTGTGTGCTGCTGCTTTGTAATTATGCACGCCCCTCTCAGGCTGCTGCCTTGGTAAGAGCCTGGCCGCGTCATGAAAGGGGCGGGGCTCCGACACGGCGCGATTTAGCCCCTGCTCCTTTCATGACGCGGCCAGGCTCTTAGAAGCAGAGAGGGGCGTGCATAATTACAAGGCAGCAGCACAAAGGCCCCGCCCATTGCGGCTTGCACAGAAACAGAGAACTCACACAGGACAAAGTAATATAACTTTTTCTCTTGCTTTACAAAAGCGATTTTTTCTGCAAAAGGGATGGCTAGAAATGATAAGTGGGGGTGCAGGGACAGGTCTAAAGATAAGGGGGGGTCAGTTTCTGGGTTTAGGATCACTTTAATACTTCTATTGCTGTACCCTCTGGATCCTGCAGATCATGTGCCTGTGTTTCAAATCGGTCATCACTTCAACAGATCCGTCTTAGGTGGCCGTCACAAGCTATGATATATGGTAAGATATCGTTTGAACACGCCAGATTAAACATCGCTCGAACGATGTCCGTGCGTGTGACGGCAAGATACGATCAACGAGAAATGATTAGATCGCAAGATCGAGATGTGAGATCCGGACCTCATATCTGACGATGTCGGCTCAGTGGATACGCAGAATCGATGCGTGTAAATGAACGATATCGCATGAAAGCTGTGAATTGAGCGATGGCGAAATCCAACACGTAGGCGTGCCGGGAATTCACCTGTGTCACGCCTCCTCAGTTGTGATTCGTGAACCCTCATGCGTTACGATTGGCTGGCGCCACATTAGCTATTATTGGTGGAAGCTCCTGCGTTACGATTGGTTCTTACTGCCCAGGCCGCCATTTTTGAAGAGCTGTCACTTCAGCACTACTACACATAGGTGCCGTTTGGCTGATCCTGCCTTGTTGGTTTGCATTTACGGCCAGACACCAGGGCGGCAAGCTCAAAAACTCAAGTCTTGGCATGGGCCCAATATAGTCTGCACGGTGTCATACCCCCCCAACGATTGTGCGTTACGCTGTTCACAACGTTGCGTTACGCCACGCCCCCGGGTTCTTGTCCCGTAGGTGTCATAGAAGTGTTCCTCGCCGTGTCACAGCGCGTCCGGCGCGTTGCAATTTGTATGGCCCACGCGAGCAGCCGTACTGACGTCATGAATTTGCTTTCAGTTTCATTCCGCCTGCAAGGTGCTAGCTCCTCCCATGCACATTGCAGCACAGTCATGGCCGCAACAGGGTGCGCAGCCACGTGGGGGATAGCGGTTTCTACATTTCGCTATTGACATATAGGCTTTTTGGGATAGCAGTACGTGTTTACACATGGACATGGCGATGCACATCACAGGACAGTCGGATAATTAGGTCGTCATGTTTCCAAAGACATCTGACCAATGAGCAGTCAGTACTGGCCACCAATGATGGAGCAAGGGGCGCGCCTTGTAATACATGAGGCACGCCTATGTGCTCAAATTTACCTTCAAATACGCCCACATTTACCCCCACATCGTTTACGAGGTTTCTGTGTGACTGTTTGCTAACGATGTGCACAGATGATAAGTAGATCGCTCAGACGACCGCTGGATCGCTGCATCGGGGAGTCGTATGAGCGATGTCTGTTCGTGTAGCGGTACGATGAACGATCACACACATCGTTCGGACGATGTGCAAATCCGACATCGTATCCGACATCGTTATCTATATCGTAGCGTCTGACGGCCGCCTTACCCTCAGGAATTGACCAACTGGGATTGCTTTGATTGTACTTTGTGTATGAGCAGATGAGGCATGGAGGAGGGAGTTCACGGCAGTTTTCTTACGATACACTTCAGTGTGAATTATTCCGTCATCACCCACCTCCAATGCCACATCTAAAAATTCAGCTCGTATTTTGTGAGCCTGACATGTCAGCTTGATGTTCAAATTGTTTTCACTAGGTCTCTCCATGAATTTATCCAATTCCATTTTTGTCACCTGCCAGATGAATATCAGGTTGTCTATGTACCTGAACTATCCAGGGATCCGTTCACCCCCCACAACGTCGGCGTTGCTAAATAGGAACCGCTTGCATCTGCCTAAAAATTAATTTGCATAAGACGGGCACAGGCCGCTTCATCGCGGTTCCGTGTGTCTGCAAAAAGAAGTTGTCCCCAAAGACAAAGACATTATGGGTCAAAATGAACTCCAATAGCTCCACAATCAGGTTACACAATTTAGAATCGCAGTTGGTCATATCGAGGAAAAGACGGACTACCCTTATGTTGTCACTGTGCGCAATACATTTATATATAGGGATTCGACATTGGCTGTCACCAGCCACATGTCACAATTATAATATACAACTTGGCTCACCCAGAGTTGGCGGGTGCACTGAGAAAATAAATGTAACAATGATATGTGAACTCTGGCACACCAAAAAGAAAGTCACACAATGTATGTTTTTTTGACCTTGAGGATGCTGTTTTTATTTGTTCTTGATCAAGTCAACACGAGTCAACAGAAAAACGTTTTTTTCGGCCATCCAAGGCCTTCATCAGTATTTAAACTATAAGAATACATAATTGAAATACAACAATGAGTGAAATTGTATTGTATTGTAAATACCCTGATATTTTCTTTCTTTTTATTCCTAGCCACCTATAGTCCTTGCATAACTGTACTTAGTGGCTATACCATTGGCTTTGATGTCTATTCATGTTGCCAATGTTATTAAAATTCCTATAATAACTTTTTTTTACCTTCTTTTTCTCACTTCTAGCTTCCCTGATCGATAACCCCCATAACTTATTCTCTCCACATCGACTTTCACTTCTGTATCCTTGATAATCTAGTCCCAGACGTTTTTTTCGCGCTTTACCACTGCGCATGCGCGGCTTGCGCTCCAAGGCGCAACTTCCTGCGTTCCAAATACTGGAAGCAGGAAGTCGCGTCATATCCGGTTCGTATTTAACGAGCGGCAGCGCAAACAGATGCCACTCACAGCCCACTCCAGACCCACACAGTGATCATGTAAGTTTTTGACCTAGCGGTGGAGGTTCTTGACTGGGGGCCTTTATCATTAACCTCTTGCTTACCTTTTATACAGACTTTTGCTTTTTTCCAGGTTCTTTACATTGGCCCTATAGTAAGCGTACTGTTAACTCTTATAGCGCTGTTTATTATGGTGGACTTTTTTACCATTGTTTATCCTGGCATTTTCAGGGGCCCAAACAGACTTTGTTATAGCTGCCTCATTTGCAGGTACTCTTTTCTGTCATAGTACACTGTCATTTCAGGTTTTATTCCTTACTTGAGTGGTCATTCAATTCCTCTTTTTTCTTGTTTCCTTATCTATTATTGCCAGATATACAGGTCTACGTACCTCGGTTTAGCATGCTGTTTTCCACTTGATATTCTTTTGGATTCTGTGATCAAGGTATATACATTTTTTCTATGGCTGTATGAATCAATAGCAGTCTTCTCATTAAAGATAGGGAACGACATAGTCCAATCTTATATTTATGTTTTTTCTGGTATAATTCCTTTTACATTGTATGCTGTACTAGTATCATGATGATTTTGCATGAACAAAATGCCTGTGTACCTATACAATGTCACTCATTGTTGTTTTTCAATTATGTATTCTTATAGTTGTGTATACTGATGAAGGCTTTGGATGGCCGTAAAAAACATTTTTCTGTTGACTCGTGATCAAGAATAAATAAAAGCAGCATCCTCAAGATCGAAAAAACATACATTGTGTGACTTTCTTTTTGTTGTGCCAGAGTTCACTTATCATTGTTACCAGCCACATGTCATCATCCATAGTCAATCCATCAAGCTTTTTTAGGATATTGGTTGTATCACGCACAAATGACGGCAAAGTGACGACCAATTTTTTTAAATAAAATTCTATGAACCTGCATTAGGGTTCGCAGAGTCCATCAATTCCTGATACGATGGGAGTGACCACGGGGGTTGTTTATGTCTTTATGAATTTTTGGAATAAACTACAACATTGGTATTTTAGGATTTTCCACCAACAAACACTCCGTGATCTTTTTGAGATTATCCATCGTCAAAGGCCTTCTGTACAATCTCAAAGAGTTCAGAATATATTCAGAAGATGGGTTGTATGATAATTTTATATACGTTATCTTATCATTAAGTTGTTTGTAGGCCTCTTTTTCAAATGGGGCTTTGTCCAGGTGACCACATTGCCCCTCTTGTCTGCAGTTCTAATTATAACATCATCAAGACTGCGTAGTTCTTTAATGCTTGTCTCTGACGAAATGTAAGAATATCACCACCACCATATTTAGGAATTTTTCTAAGATCTTCCATCACCATCTTTGTAAAGATCTCCACTTGTGGGCATACAGACAAGGGGAAAAGGCAGTCGATCTGGGGGCTACACTAGTAAAGACCTTAACTTGAGGACTCAGTATTTAATTCATCAATCCTTCCAGGATTTCTAAGGGCCACGTCACAGGTTCAGTTTACTGAACGATATTGTTAGCGATCACAGTGCACGCGCGATCGCTAACAATATCGTTCACATCGCTGGTGAGCTGTCACACAGGCAGACTCACCAACGATGTGGACCAGCGAGAACGCTGGTAACCATGGTAAACATCGGGTTACTAGGTGCTGTGCGGCGCTTAGTAACCCGATGTTTACCATGGATACAAGCTCCCAGCATAGGCTGCGAGGCGCTGGGAGCTCGTTCATCGTTGGTCTGCCTGTGTCACACGCAGTGATGCTGTTTGTCCACCGGCCGACCAATGATAGATTTGTGAACATGTTCAAAATCTGCAATCAAACAATCAAATGATTTTTCAAAGAAAAATCGTTTGATTACACACAGCAATGCACAAACGATATCGTTTAAGCGATCAAAAAAGCAGGTCCTTAAACAATATCATTCACTAAATTGATGCGTGTGACGTGGCCCTAAGGCTTCCTGCTAGAGGTGCACCAGATCCACATCTTCATAACAGGTCTGCTGTGAAAGTTTTTTTTTTAAATCTTTAACATATTTTAAAATTTGAACAATTATTAATTAGTGTAACGATGCAGCAGCAATCATACCTGGTAACAACTTTACCTGACATCATGTAGCTATTAGATTATTTTACACCAGTATCCATAGGAAACCTCCAATCGCTTTATTGGGTAGATACATGTCCATGCTCTTGGAATAAGCAGTATTACAATAGTGTACATCATGAATAGCTTTAAGTCTTCTTCTTATGGCTTACTATAGGTAGTAGTAAGATAGGAATCCGATTCCAAGACGTTCTGGTTCAGAACCCAACATTATGTGCCAGACGGGAAGATTATCATAGAAACCAGACACTCTCACTCTATGAGTGATTTGTGCCTACGATCTCTCATCCTACAAGCTGTGAAATACAGCATTACTAGCTTAATATTATTCCTTACACCTGCTGGCTGTCTGATTACAATGCGGCGGATTGATTGGTGTAATTACTTTCAGCCTTGTGCTGAGTAGAGATACTGCAGAGCAGGGTTATGTGCCTCCCACAGCATGAGACATGGCAGTACGAAGTGCCAGTGGCACTGGATCAACAACAGGTCACCTCTTTGATGCTCTCAGGACATTCTTTGAATATTATATGACTCCTTAACATGATATTGAGCATTTCTGTGCCAACTGAACTTGATGAACTTAAGCAGTGATACTGGTGCAAAGGATAAAAGATTGAAAGTGGGTGAGGAGAGACTTTGTTTACCACCACATTTTTAACCTTTTTTGTCTTTTATTACATCCACGACCCTCCCACTGTACCTTTGCTGCCCCACATACCTTGTAAATCATCTTGAAATTGCCTTGTGGCATGGGTATGTGTATATGCACAGGAGATTTATGCCTGACAATGGCGCAGTATGTATGAATGTGCAGGCACAGTACGTATACACTTTTTTTTAATAAAGTCCTTCTGTGAAGGAAATCAAAGCTTGCTATGATTTCTTCTAGAGATAAATTAATGGAATGCACACACTGGTGAAGAGGGGTCATCCGCAATGTTCCAGAGCTGTTCCAGAGCTGCACCAAACCTCTGGAATGCTTTACCCAAAGAAATCAGGACTATCCACAACTTGCATGGCTTCAGACGATCCCTAAAGACACATCTTTTTAAGGCGGCCTATCATACTCCCTAACATGTCCATTGTACTGTAGACAGTGAATGGGCTATCCTCTGGACATTATTCTTCTACAAACTCCACCAAACCATAAAGGTCTACACAGACTGATTCATGTAAGCTTAGCCCTATACCCCATTTCCTCAAGATGCCTGGACCACCAGTGCAATAAGCCCCGGCACCTTGCACAACCCCTACCCCGTTGTAGATTGTAAGCTCTTTTGAGCAGGGTCACCTTCATTTCTTGCTTTATTTATTGTATTTTTTTTTCCACATTGATTCTATGCCTATTGTTTTTGTATCCAATGATTGTACTTTATTTGTTCTCTATTGTAATTACTTACTGTATATTTTCTGTACGCTAACCCTACATTGTAAAGCGCTGCGGAATATGTTGGCGCTATATAAATAAAGCTTTATTATTATTATTATTATTATTATTATTATTATTATTAAGGTGCCTGCTGCCCTTAGGACACCTGTACACCCTAGCTCTATGTCAGCTGACTGAATCATGAATGTGCATGGCTGGGTATGGAAGAATAGCTGTGTATGCCAGCTTTATGTACTAAATCACAAAACATGGCTTGATCCATCTACAACACAAATAGCTGAAATATATGTTTATAGATGTGCAGAAAGATGACACACTGCCCTCAAAAATACTCAGAAGCACGTCTTCCCCTGGGTAAGCAGTCATTTAAGGCCGGCTTCACACCACGGTGACATCTGATCCGGGGCTGTCAGGGGTGAACCTCACAGCCCCGGACCGAATTTTGGCCCCATAGTATGCTATGAAGCCGGATGGCAGCTATCTGCCATCCGGTTTCCATCTGTCCGGGAGAATCTGGGAGAATTCAAATTTTTCTCCCGGACACAAAAATGCTGCATGCAGCATTTTTGTGTCCGGGGAAAAAATGCTGATCCTCCCGAATGCTCCCGGTCTTGTACGATCCGGTGCCCCCTAACATGGCAGTCTATGGCGCCAGATCGCACCGGAGCCGCACCCAGGAGCCGGACGCCGGATGCTTAAGCTCGGCGCCACCAGCTGTCCCCTGCTGACAGTTCATGACCGTGGCTAATTCCCCGCTAGCCGCGATCTTGAATTATCAGCAGCTGGGGCTGCAAATGAGCCATCCGGCTGCACACCGGACCGGAGGGCATAATTGGCCCTCCAGTTCTGTGTCCAGATCCGGTCTGGGGCTGTCAGGTTCACCCCTGACAGCCCCGGATCGGATCTTGCCGTGGTGTGAAGCCGGCCTTAGAACAGTACGTCATATGTGTATATAGCTCAGATACAGAATAACTGACAGCAAACCTATTAAAGGGCAACTAGAATTCAGCATAATGATATAAACCCATATAAAGCTTTCTGAAGTTCCCAAGAAATGGTCTCAATCTAGCACGGTGTAATATTAGAATCTAATCTTTTCGGCACCAGGTAACCTCAGCTTTGTTCAGATTCCTTCTCTGATCCCAAGCACTTCATCTGCGAACGTGCTTAGAAATATCTTAACAAACTTCAGCTGTAAATGTCAAAGTGGTTAGCAACAGAGTGCTGAGAATTGATAACTGTCTTGCCAAAATCTGACCATTGTGTGTTCATTAAATGATCAATATTTCAGCATTGATGCCAATTTATTTTCTTAACCTAAACCACATTTGGGAGGGTTTCAGCTTTCAAAAGAGTAATTTATAAAACCAATGGATGAATTTATCGTCAGGTTATAAGCTTTTATTTACATAACATGGATAAGCGACATAACTTTTGTCAGGGACTGTTTTAGCCATCATTTCTTCACATTTTCTGAAATTGCTCCATTGACACACCTGTGTTAAATTCGAATTAATGTGTATATATATATACATATACATTCTAGATGGAGGCCCGATGCTATCGCATCGGGAGGGCATATACATGTGTATTTATGTGTGTGTGTACAGTACAGACCAAAAGTTTAGACACACCTTCTCATCCAAAGAATTTTCTGTATTTTCATGACTATGAAAATTGTAGATTCACACTGAAGGCATCAAAACTATGAATTAACACATGTGGAATTATATACTTAACAAAAAAGAAAATACAGAAAACTCTTTGAAGTGTGTCCAAACTTTTGGTCTGTACTGTATATGTGTATGACGTGAGCCACTGCATCACGTGACCCAGCACGTTTGTATATACAGTATGTATATGTGTATTTATGTGTTTGTCTATGACCTGACCTGCCGCGTGTGTGTATATGTGTATGTGTCCCCGCCACATGACCCGCTGCATGTGTATATGTTGATCCGCTGTATCAAATATATGTGTGTGTATGTGTGTGACCCATCATGTATGTGTATGTCTGTATATGTGTATGATGTGACCTGCTATGTGTGTATATGATGGTGTGTGTATGTGTGTATGTATGTATGTTTGCATGCATGTATGTGTATGTCTGTATATGTGTATGATGTGACCTGCCATGTGTGTATATGATGGTGTGTGTATGTATGTACGTATGTATGTTTGCATGCATGCATGTGTATGTCTATGACATGACCCCCCACGTCACATGACACGGTCGCTCACATCATTGATATACACATATACACTTACACCAATATACACACACACACACTATACACATACACACCACACACACTATGCACATATATCATCTACTATATAATTGCCTAATCGTGTCTGTCTGAGGCCGAAATCGCGCGCCAGCGCTCATTGGTCGCCGCAAGCTGCAGCAACCAATGAGCACAGCGTATGCAAAACAGCCACGCGCATTCAAAACTTGCACCAAGCTGAAACCTGGCAACAGCGAAGCATAGGCGTCGCTGTTGCCAGGATACATGCGTCCGGCCGCGACGACCCCCGGCACTGGTACCCGCCGCTCCGTCCTCGTCTGCTCCCCATCGCCTCCCTCTGTTCTCACCCGTCTTCTCCAGCTACAGAGTCGCACTCTGTACAGCGGTAATGTGACAGGGTGGGCTGTGTGACATCACATCAGCCCGCCCTGTCACATGACCGCTGTACAGAGTGTGACTCTGTAGCTGGAGAAGACGGGTGAGAACAGAGGGGGCGATGGGGATCCTGCCCCCCGCCTTCCTCCTGCTCCCCCGCATCCATCCTGCCCCCCAGCATCCATCCTGCCTCCCTGTCTCCATGCTGCTCCCCCTACCTCCATCCTGTTCCCCCACCACCATCGAGCTCCCCTGGCTCCATCCTGCTCCCCAGGCTTCATCATGCCTCGCTCACTCCATCCTGCCTCGCTCGCTCCATCCTGCCTCGCTCGCTCCATCCTGCCCTGCTCGCTTCATCCTGTCCCGCTCCATTCTGCCCCCGTTGATTAGTCTCACCCGGCGATTGAATACCGACACCGCCGCACACCGACACCACAGTACACAGACGCACAACACTGATACTGCTGTACACCCACACTGCTGTACACAGACATCGCTGCACACCGACACCGCCGCACACCGACATCGCCGCACAACACTGATAGTGCTGTACACCAACTCCACTGCACACCGACCCTGCCGCACACCGACACCACCGGACAACACGGATACTTCTGTACACCGACACTGCTGTACACTAACACTGCTGTACACCGACACCGCCACACACCGACACCACCGCACACCGACACCGCCGCACAACACTGATAGCGCCGCACACCGACACTGCTGCACAACACTGATACTGCTGTACACCAACACTGCTGCACACCAACACTAGAATACTAGAATACCCGATGCATTAGAATCGGGCCACCATCTAGTACACATATAAACACACACATACTATACACACATCATGCACTTATAAACACACACACTACACACATACATCATACAGATACATACACTATACTCATACATATACATCACACACATATAAACACACACTATACACATACACACTATACACATACACACACTATACACATACACACTATACACATACATCAATCCCCCTCCCCGCACCATCAGCCTCCCATTGCACCATCAGCCTGCCCCACGCATGGTGTTACCGCTGGCCACTCTCAGGATGCCAAAGGACCTGTGTGACATCATGGGTTCACGTGACGTGCGGGGGTCACAAGATCCCGCTGATTTCCCGAGACTCCAAGAACGGCCAGCGCTAACAATGTGCAGGGGAGGCTGATGGTGCAGGGAGGAAGCTGGCGAGGTGGAGGGACAGATCAGCGAGGGGGGAGGAGGGAGAAGGAGTAGCATATAGAATGGGCGGTGGCAGCGCCAGTTACCAATATATCGGAATACCCATCACTTGGGTATTCCAATATGGCTGTCGGCGTACTTCCAGCACTTGGAATTGTGGGATTCCTAGACATTCCGACAAACCAGATGTCAGGATATTATGAGGCAATTATGTAATAGATATTCATGGACAAATTGTGGCATTCGGTAGTACAGTTATCCACACAAACATGTAGCGGGCATTATGGAGTACCATGCTAAAGTAAAGTTCATCAATGAACCAAGAAAGTCATGATGTGATAAGTCCTGAATGCCATCCATAATAGATCCATGACATTGATTGAGGTTATTCTCTCTTGTTCTAGTTTGATTCACTTCTTCATTTGTCCTTTCTTATAGATTTGGAAATGGAACAGATTTTCCTCCAGAGGCCGAGGATACTGATGACCCAACAGCTTATGTTACCAATTTGTCCTATTACCATCTGGTTCCATTTGAAACAGACATTTTAGACTGAAGCTATCAAGAACCTGCAAAGATTTATTGACCATGATGGTGATATCTCTTGAGTGCTGCTATTCCTGTGGCCTTTTACAAACTTTAAAATGCATTGCTCTTAGCAACTAGCACACAGATCTCAGCAAATGGAACTACTGCAGATTTACAAGATGCCTTAATGGGAACAGGAGGCAGAAAGACATTGCTTGTTCTTAATATCCACGTAACAATACTCACCCAGCCTATTGCCGCATGAACATAGGGTCTACACATTTAGCGCATGTTCATCATTTTGGAGCTAGTCACTTGATGCAAAAATCTAGACACCAGCAGCAGTTTGTGTGTATTGTGTCATTTATAACACAGTCCTTGAAGAATACGGAGACCTCCAAAGCACAAATGTTACAATGTGATGACTGCATACGAAGAGTAAGATGAAGAAATATTCCATGACAGCTGAAAATGTGCTAGATTGTTTGGGGTATATTTTTATGTGAATTAGGGGAAATCAAAATGAAGACCATGTTTGTTCATTATGTCTATTATCATACTGTAGTCATCAGAATGTTGAGAAAATGCCAAATGTATGTGAGATGGGACGAAGCATTAGCCTACAGAGTCACACAGCGTCTACATTCCAACATTTTGATTCATTGTTTGGTATAGGGCTTTGCTGGTATGAAGTTACCTGTGATAGATGTAGATGCATTTGCTGCATAAGCAAACATATTATCGGCTCTGTGTACCAACAGCGAGCGCATTGTAATGTAAATATTAGTAAATTATTGAAAATGCTAATTCTTTTCTACAGTACATTTAAAATCTATTTTATTGAAATTAAATATTACTCACAATAAATATATTTAATATCTGCAGTCTAATGTGTTCATTACAATTAGAGGGCAACAAAACCCAACAGACAGCTAAAATAGCAAATATATGAAAGAATTATTTGATGATTGAGAAGTTTTGATGGATTGACAAAGAATGCTTTAGAATTTAGGCTCTTATGGCATTGTAAATGAAAGGGAATCTGTCAGCAGGTTTTACTATGTAATCTGATAGTAGCAGAGATGTTGATTCCAACAATGTATCGCATAATTTACAGGGTGCAGCAGTTGTAACAATCATTTTCTATGTTGCAGATTTAGCAGAGCTTGAAATGTTTAGCCCTGCCCACACCACTGAAAGTCAGCTTTCTGTGTACAATGTACATTAACAGAGAGCTGCTAATCACTCGTGGGAGCATGGATGGACCAGATGGCACTCGAGAGCTCAACAGTCAGATAGTGACAATCTCCTGCTGATAAAAATCTTAACTTATTGAAACAAAAAACGCACAGCCCAGCAAGTGACACATCCCTCAAATCAGTGTCTCGGATCCTACACCATGCTGATCTCAGAACACATAGCAAACATCTGCTGATAGATCCCCTTTTAAAATGTTAAAATGAATGTTTTTATGGACTATTGTTGTTAATAATGTTTAGATCAACTCCACCCCCCAAAATAACTCAGATTCCATAGTCCAGACAAGTACCTTAGTACATAGATTCATTACCAGCCAAAGTCAGTGGATATATATAATAGTGCACACACTTTCGGCCATGACTGTTTATGTATATTTATATACTAGCTGTAGAACTCGGCGTTGCCTTGGATGATAACTAACTGTTCTTAGTTATAACAAAATAGAATGATTATTTTGCACATGAAAACATTGCACATCATATATTCAACACTACAGATTTGCAACATAAATTAAGTAAATTATTACCCAAATAATGTATAGTATTTTATCTGAAGTGCATTCACGAGCCTTTTGATAAAAGACATTCTTGGTTTTTCCTTCCAGTGTAAAGCTAAACAGATTTTTGTCAATCCACGTAAAGTCGACCATTAGAAAATCATGGAGATTGCAAATAGATTCCTGCTACTTTCAAGGACTGTCCCTGAGCCTCGTTAATGGACATTGCAAATGCCAGTCGAACTGGAAACTGGAGGCATTTAAAATCAAAATGCAAATCAGATGAAATGTGTGTTATTCTTGGAATGAAAACTTCCTCTCCTTTGGCACATCCTTTCAAAATGGTTGCTTCAATTACATATGTAAACATTTGGTCCACTCCTCTTTTCAGATCATCTCCAAATCATTAAGATTTCGAGGCTGTCGCTTGGCAACTCAGAGCTTCAGCTCCCTCCATAGTTTTCTATGGGAATAAGGTCAGGAGACTGGTTAGGCCACTCCATGACATTTATATGCTTCTTTTTGAGCCACTCCTTTGTTGTATGTACTGGCTATATGTTTTGGGCCATTGTTGGGTTGGAAGACCCAGCCCAGACCCATGTCGTGGCTAAGGGAATGAGTTTGTCACT
Source organism: Allobates femoralis (assembly GCA_033576535.1). Taxonomy (NCBI): domain Eukaryota; kingdom Metazoa; phylum Chordata; class Amphibia; order Anura; family Aromobatidae; genus Allobates; species Allobates femoralis. Next base: position 243,776,672 of record JARQOC010000005.1, read on the forward strand.
CGGGATTTTACGGTACATGGCTCCATCCATTGTCGAATTGATGCGGTGACGAGTCAGCAAATTTAAAGAGAATCCGTTGTTAGTTCAAAAGTGTCTAATTTTTGCTCCTACTTTATTCCTGCTGCTCCTGAGTATTAAGATTTTTGTCTTTTTAAAAAGCACAATGGAGTTCTAGAGATATGTGCCTTTTTATTTAGGCTAAATGTAAAGGTCTTTCCAAAATTAGGGTGGCTAACAGGGTAAAAAGAAAAGAATCCTATGAACCATGCCCCGTTGTTAAAGACCAGAAAATTTAGTGTTAAGATATATATCTGGAAGTATATGGCAGAATTTAAAAAGACAAAAAGGAGAATACTTAGGGGATAAAATAAGAGCCACGTCAGCCACATTTGACCTGGTGACAAGTCTTCAAGATTTAGTCTGCAGATTTGTTACTTAGATTGGTTTATACTGTCAATCTCCATTTTTGCGAATTACATATAAAAATAAAGGATAATGATCCTTGATGATTTTACTGAATAACACAATTGGACAGACAACACATTTTAATTAATTTCCTGCTGTTTATGCTGTCAAGAACCTTTCGGTAGGAACCTGCTTTTATTTTCTCAGCTCTATCCCACTATAGTTTGCAGTTCTGTTCCTTGAAATTAATGTTGTTTAATTAGTCTAACAGAGGTTAAGGTTGCCTCCATCAAATATTCAATTTCTGAGCAGCAGAGTTGTGCTGTGCGCTGACCTCTAAAATTGTGTGAGTAGGAGTTTGCTGATGACGAGGCCCCTAAAATAGAAAACTCTACATAAAAATGTATTAGTTGCTTTGAATTGCTTTGCTAGCACGTAGCCTTGACAACACAGGGAATATGTCAGGATTTTCTCAGCTGAAATTAAAAATCAGTTTACTGTTAGTGGGAACTATACAGAAGTAACAAAATATGTCCTTCAGAGGTTAGGTGCTCAGCACAATGTAAAGAGGAATATCAACAGTATTTTTCCTGTCAGACATTTGTTCATTCAGGAGTATATGCAGAAGAGAAAAGGGACTTCGAACCGCGCTCCCATTTCACTGTATGAGTACAATAAAGTTCTTAAAAAATCATTTAGTGGTTTATTTCTACGCGTTTCAGGGTTAAAACCCCTTTATTCAGACAACATCTCGTAGAAATAAACCACTAAATGAATTTTTAATAACTTTAGTGTACTCATTCATTGGAATGGGAGCACGGTCCAAAGTCCCTTTTTCACTTGTGCACACACTCCTGGAATTACAACACGTGGGAGACTGCTGCATACTGTGAGGCCTAGATATCGATGATATCTCTGCAATATCTGTGGTTGTGACGGATCACAACCGACCCAGGTGAGCCTATATTGGTACCCATGTAGTTTTGAATCCACACGAATTAACACTATTGTGCGCCTTTTCCTTCCTTTCCTGCAATTTTCACTAGTCATACGTTCATAGAGCATTAAACCGTTTAGTGTTTGCTAATTTGCACTATTGTTCTTCATTTCCTTGATATTTTTCTCACAGTTCTAGTCATGATTGAGATGTAGTGAAATCACCTTTAGGACACATGAAAAGACATAATTTGCAGTCACTGGATGAAATGGAGACCTGTTCAGACATGGTGAGAACCGGAGAATAATATAGTTGTAAAGTTTTAATGGGACAAGCTCTGGGTTTCCAAACCCATAAAAATAAGGCATTTTTTTTACTTGTTCATACATTTTTTAAGGCATCCATATTTTTTTTTCAAGCTGAAGAAGCATATTATTATAGATTATTTTGACTGTAATTATCATTTTATAGTTTAAAGTAAATGCAGCTGATCTCTACTGATTAGAATTATGGGCTGTAGACATATCTAATATATAATCACCATTAATATGCATCACAGACCTCCGGCGCTTATGTCGCTATCCCACAATGCACCGCGGCACCATTGTGGGATACCCACGCAAGTGACAAAAGTGAGTGACACAGACCACAATCTACCGTCGGGAGATCAGCGTCGCTAGCCACTGATCGCCCCACAGTAGCCGTGGCTCATCACCTGCTGCACAGAGTTCAGCAGCGACGCAGCCGGGAGATGAGCGGCGCAAGCCACTCATCTCCGCTTGCAGCGGAAGCGCCCCTACCGCCATATTGGAACACACAAGTTCAAATCCCCCGCCAAAGCGCGTCACGCGCCAGCAGCATTGATTGGTCGCGGCTATCCGTGGCGACCAATCAGCGCTCTTGGCGCGTGATTTAAATCACCGCGGTGACCAATCAGTGAAGCGGCTTGCGGCTTGACGGGAGATAGGAATCCCGCACCGCTGATTGGTTGAGCGGCGTGGGATTCAAATCTCGGCGCCACGGCGACCAATCAGCGAAGTGGTTCACGGCTTGGTGGGAGATTGGAAACCCGCACTGCTGATTGATTGAGCGGCACGGGATTCAAATCTTAGCGCCACGATGACCAATCAGCGAAGCGGCTCGCGGCTTGGTGGAAGATTGGAATCCCGCGCCGCTGATTGACTGGGCGGCATGGGATTCAAATCTCGGCGCCATGGCAACCAACCAGTGAAGTGGTTCGCGGCTTGGTGGAAGATTGGAATCCCGCACCGCTGATTGGCTGAGCTGCGTGGGATTCAAATCTCGACGCCACGGTGACCAATCAGCGAAGTGGCGCATGATTTAAATCTCGCCTCGCTGATTGGTCACTGCGGTGAGCGGCGACCAATCAGCGAAGCGGCTCTCTCTTTGGCAGGATTCAAATCTCCAGCCAAGCCGTGTGCCACTTCGCTAATTGGTCGTCGCTATCCGCGCGCGACCATTCAGCGCGTAAGCGCATGATTTAAATCGCGTTTCGCTGATTAGTCACCGTGATCCACGGCGACCAATCAGCTAAGCGGTGGGTGGCTTAGTGGGAGATTTGAATCCTGCGCCGCTCAGCCAAAGCAGGGAGATTGCAAGTGGCTCAGTGGTTAGCACTGTATAGTGGCTCAGTGGTCTGCTCTCTACAGTAGTTCAGTGGTTAGCACTGTATGGTGGTTCAGTGGTTAGCACTGTATATGGTTGCTCAGTGTTTAGGTGGCTCAGTGGTTAGCATGGAATGGTGGCTCAGTGGTTAGCACTGTACGGTGGCTCAGTGGTTAGCACTGTATGGTGGTTCTGTGGTTAGCACTGTATAGTTGCTCAGTTGTTAGCACTGTATGGTGGCTTAGTGGTTAGCAATGTATATGGTGGCTGTGTTTAGATGGCTCATTGGTTAGCACGGAATGATGGCTCAATGGTTAGCACAGAATGATGGCTCAGTGGTTAGCACTGTATGGTGGCCCAGTGGGTAGCACTGTATGGTGGCTCAGTGGTTAGCACTGTATAGTGGCTCAGTGGTTAGCACTGTATGGTGGCTCAGTGGTTAGCACTGTATATGGTGGCTCAGTGTTTAGGTGGCTCAGTGGTTAGCACTGTATGGTGGTCAGTGGTTAGTACTGTATGGTGGCTCAGTGGTTAGCACTGTATGGTGGCTCAGTGGTTAGCACTGTATGGTGGCTCAGTGTTTAGGTGGCTCAGTGGTTAGCACTGTATGGTGGCTCAGTGGTTAGTACTGTATGGTGGCTCAGTGGTTAGCACTGTATGGTGGCTCAGTGGTTAGCACTGTATGGTGGCTCAATGAGTAGCACTCTACAGTAGCTCAGTGGTTAGCACTGTATGGTGGCTCAGTGTTGAGCATTGTATGGTGACTCATTGATGGGAGGCATGCACATGGGAGCCAGAAGGCATAGAAGAGGCAGGGGCCCAGGAGAGGGAGAAGGCACAGGTAATGCAGAAGCCTCAAGGGAAGCAGAGTCATAGGGAGAGACAGAGCACACAGAGCAGAGCGAAAGGCACAATTAAGACAAAGCCCACACGGGAAGAGACAGCACAGACAGGAGAGAGCGCACTCGGGGACACAAGCACAAAGACTTCCCTCCCGTGCAATAGCATCGGGCCTATTTCTAGTATCTCTTATAATGATATACTATGGTTTCACAATGTGTCCAAAACACACAATCTTCTGTCTGTGACTTTTTGATAAGCTGTACAGAAAAAATAAAAAGTAAAGTTGAGTATCCTGGACAAGCTAGCTAAATTTTAGGGCAACAACTTCTATATAGTCTAAAAGTACCGTCAAGGTACCGTCACACGTGGCAATATTGCTAGGCAATTTCACTGGCAATTTACTAGTTGCAGTGAAATCATGGACACATTGTTCTATTTTGTTGCCATGTACAAATGGAACAATGTGTCCATGATTTCACTGCAACCAGCAAATTGCCATTGAAATTGCATTCAATATTGCATCGTGTAACGGTACCCTTTAAGTCTTTCAGGTTTCAATCATTGGACTGCATCTGGTGCCATGGACTACATTAGATCTTCATGTTTTGTTTTTAAATAAATTGGTGAATGAGGGAGTCGGGAGTGTTTATTAAAAATAACTTTTTTTCCCTGTGTATGTTTGTGTTTTTTTAGCTGTATACTTCCAGGGATACTAATGTGCATGTCTGATAGACTCTCTCTATTATTGACCCCTGGGCTTGATGCCAACTGAAAACTCACAGCTGATATCAACCCCATTAATCGTTACCTCGATTGCCAATGCACCAGGGCAATTGGAAAGAGCTGATTAAAATGCCTGATTTATGGGGCAGTTGTGGCCTGGGATATTTAGTCTGGTCCTTCCCACCCTGATAATACCAGTTGCCAGCTGACAGCTTTACCTTTACTGGTTATCAAAAATAGGGGAGGGGAATTCCACTCCATTTTTTTTTTATTATTTATTTAAGAGATAGGGTCCCCTTTATATTTGCTAAACAGCCAAGGTAAAGCTGACAGCTGGGGCTGCTGTTAGCAGAGTGGAAAGAGCCATGCGGATTGGCCCTTTCCCTGTCTGATATCAGCACTCTGCTGCTGGTGTGGTTTTTGGCTGTTTAGCAAAATAGGGGGACCCTATGTCATTTTTTTTAAATAATTTATTTTTACACTACAATACAGTCTGCAACAAATCACAGGCACAAAGGGTGGGTAAGAGAAGCAGTGAGCATTCACATTAAAGAAACAGAAGGGGGGGGGTGAGGGTGTACAGCAGCCTGACTGCAACCAATCTCAGATGCTGGTACAGAGGGAGGGCAGGGGAAGCAGTGAATACATTTTGCTTACAGATTAGGTGGGTAAGCAGTGCTTTCACATCTGCATTTTTGCAAATCCGGCAGAATTCCACCTTTGTTGCAAAAACCGGATGCGTTATACTTGTGGCAAGATTGTGTTTTTTCTAATGCATTTGTATAGGAGTTCCGGACATGTGGAAACACTTGTGTTTTCATCCGAATCCGGCAAATCCGGCACATGCGGCATGTCTTAAAACCGCAGTTAGCGGTGGTTTTTGTCCGTTACCACAAGGGCCAGATTTGCCGGACTGGAATGAAAATGCAAGTGTCCGCATATGTCCGGAACTCCTATACAAAATGCATTTGGCAGAACACAATCCTGCTGCAAGTGTACCGGATATGGTTTTTGCAAAAAAGGCGTAATTCTGCCGGATTTGCAAAAACATAGATCAGGCAAACCTGAAGCTCCAAAGTGCAGGTTTGCCTGATCTGCCAGAACTGAAATAAACCACTGCCAGCAACGTTTCCTGTGCGCTGGTTAAAAACGCATGCATTTAAACAGTAAAAACAATATGTGAACATACCCTTGGGCAGCCGTAATTTTTTTTTTAAGTTGTAGCTACTTATACAGATTACTTTGACTGTAATTATCATCATTTTTCAATTTACAGTAAATGAAGATAATGTTGGCAAATCAAAATGATCTGCTTTAGACATTTAGCACTTATAATGATTTATTATGATTTCGTAAAAATATCGTCTGTCCGTGATTTTTTGTTAAACTGTCCAGAAAAAATAAAAAGTCAAGTTAGAAACTTGGTAGTAACACCCCTCCCTATCTGGACCAACAATACAGTGAATCTGTATTCATATGATGGTGTTATCAACACTCTCAGACTAGTGCTGTGCACAAATGTCACAGGAGATGCTTTGCAATTTCCCTTCAGGGCACATCTTAGAAGTATTATTAGGGACATGAAAGATCATATTGTCTTGGAGAGAATATGGGAGTTCACAAATGAAAGGTTTGAGGAACTTGACATACAGATTGGCACTTCAAGTGTATTCCCTGATGCATTGCGTCTTTGAATAGTCTGAGGCTGCTGGCAACCTACAGCCAATTAAACATGTTTTCCTCACCTATGGATAGTTCAGTGTGAAGGGCACACAATAAAAACTGTGAACAGCCGCCTACGCAATTCTGACTCAGACACTTCCACTTTTATTTTATACTTGATGTTTCACTGCGCAGTCCAAATAGGCATGAATAGCTGAAGGCCTAAGATAATAGGCAGGGCATCACTGGAAATCACAGTCTGTGGTGGTCATAATGCCAAGTAGGTTAAATGAATGAAGAAAACAGCTTTATTTGCTTGTTTTGGCTCTTTACGACAAGAGCATCTACTGCAGCTAAGTGGAGAAAAGTAATTTTAAAAGCCAAAGTGTAAAAGAGACTGCAGAAACTGCTAGTGTGCCTTAGGCTAGGGTCACATTAGTCTAAAATATGAGATAAAATGTGCAATAGGGTCTTATCTCCTAAAATGTGGAGAGTGGATAGGTCAAATAGTGGAATCTGCTCACCTGATCTGGTTGTGTAAACCCACCACCAGTTTAATCGCTTAGTAGGCAGCTGCTGCTGGATCCACACATCCACGGTCCAAAACTAGCATATACAGGATGAAGTGTCGCTCGATCCAGAGAAGACCAGAAGACTGGAGTATCCGGATGAAGGTATATGTTTAATCCAACGCATTTTGGAGCCAATACCCAGCTCCTTCCTCAGGGACAATCAAGAACAGTTCATACAGTCCGCTTTATATATATACAAAAAGGCGCCAAATAACAATGTTGGTGAATCATGATGACGTCACTGAACAGGGAGGGACAGTGTGACGTGATGTTGTGTGTCATCAATGAAAAAAACAGACAAGCACATAAACTCTAAATGTATGTAACACAATATGAAGTCATATAAAAAAAAACAGCACCAAAAAACCTTTTCTTAAACTTAGCATGTCAAGGAAAAAATAAAAAGTAAATTTCAAAGGATTGTGTCTAAACCATATTCCAAGGGTAAAGTTAGACACAAACCTTTTTGAGATAATGACCTTAGACTGGCTTCAGACTTGCGTCCTGCGGGGGAGATCCGCAAGCTGATCGCAGCCCCTATGTTTAGAATGAGAACACACGGTGCTGTGCAGGTCTGCGCATGACCGTGCGCTCCCATTCACTGCAATATGTGCCCACACACAAATCCCATACTCTCCTCCACACCAGGAACGCGACATGGTCCGCAAGGGTCCGCAAGTCTGAAGCTAGCCTAAGTGATTAGGCTGCTAGTATTGTTTTGCAAATGGATGTGGAATTGGAGACTTGAGGAAAAAAAGTGTCAAATGTAAGGTTATGCATTTGGAAAGGAAAATTACATGCCAAAATTACTTACTAAATGAGAAAAATATTAGAATCTGAGAGTCCTCAGTGGTTGATATCTTTTAATAGCTAACTGAAAAGATGGTGAATAATCACAAGCTTTCGATACAACTCAGGTCTCTTCTTCAGGCTTAATAATGACCTTGGAGACCAGAGTTGTCTCGAAGGCTTGCTGTTATTCACCATCTTTTCTGTTAGCCATTAACTCTCAGATTCTAAAATTTTTCTATCTACTGGCTAACACGGTACAAACATTTTTTACCTTGCTAAATGAGAAAATACTGGGAAAATTCATATGAAAACAGACTGTGTAATTTTATTTGAAAGAAATCCACAGTCATGTACATTGTAACAGAAATCTATGCCAGGTTATGTCTGGTAAAAATGTCATTTTCTTGCTCATGGATAGCCCAAAAGAAGCTGTACATTTATTAAAAATTGTGTGCCTTAATGTCCCAGAAACATTTTATTTTTGTGCTCCTAATGATTTTCTTCCTTGCACCCATAGCCAAAGTGTGAAAAAAACACGATTTGTTTATTGTATGGTAAAAATGATCTGGCATGGGGACTCTTCAGGTCAATGCAATCTAGTTTTTTCTATTTTAGTTAACCCTGAATTTTGTAAGAAAAAAATGTTGCTTTTGCCACCATTTTCTTAGACCCGTAAATGTTTTATTTTTCAATCCATAGAGCTGCATGAAGGCTTGTAGCACAGTATTGCAGTATAAAGAAAAATCACAGGTCACTTACACTGCTCAGCTTGTGGCTGAGCTTCACGGGAATTCCAAAATGGCAATTAGGGAGGAAGGTGAATGAGTGATAGCAGCAAAAGTGAAGAGTTTTGGGTGTTTGGGTAGGTAGGAGAGGGAAGAAAAAGGGGAGATGAAAAGATCTTATCTCAGAAATGGGTGTGATATTAAAGGGGGACTCTGGGGAGAGAAAATGTATTTGTACTGTTCCAGCCCTCCTAGATGATGAATCTGAGCTGTCCACTACAGTTCTAGAATGTTTAGATTGCTTATAAATCAATAAAATCATATCTGCTCTTCAGCACTCACCCCTCCCTAATGGCAAAATAGGTCACAGAGTAGATGCAGCAGGGTCGTGGCCACAGGCTCTGATGCTCACATTATATATCAGCCCCCCACTCTATATGCCTGCAGCATGTATCGCATGACTCTCCGAAGCTAACAGCGACAGCTGCACAAACATACACACTGTCACTCAGCTCAGGAGAGTACAGCAATATATACAGCAGGCATATAGAGTGTGGGTGGCTAAAGTGAGAGCTCCCACCATGCCACCTGTTCACTACACTAGCTATAATGTATGAGGGGGCTAGAATGTAGGATGATCATGGAGCCTCCATTGTCCAAACCCCCCTGCTCTCTGCAACAGCTAGAGGATGAATCTGCTCTGTGACTTGTTGTCCCATATGGGAGGGGTGAGTGCTGAAGAGCAAATACGATTTTATTGATTTATAAGCAATCTAAATGATCTAGAACCGTAGTGGGCAGCTAAGGCTGCTTTCACATCAGCGTTTTACACTGATCGCGGCAGTTGCGATGAAAAAAACGCAAGTGCCGTGATCACCGCATAACGGCCGCGATCGCGGCACACTTGTGGCAAGCCCCATACAATGTCTATGGGGCTTGCAGCAGGTGCTGCAAGTGCGGTATCGGCACTTGCGGCAGGTGCATTTTTTTTCGCGGCCGCACCTGCCGCAAGTGCCGAAACTGCACTTGCGGCACCTGCCGCACACTTACCGCAAGCCCCATAGACATTGTACCGTTATGCGGTAATCGCAGCAGTCAACTGCTGGCCGCCAGCGATTGCTCACTGTCACTTCCAGGTGAGGGAGAGCTTCTCCAGCCTCCACGGAAGAACCCAGAAGTGACACTGCAGCACCGACTCTCCCAGCACCAGCACACTGTGCACAGTACTGACCAGTCACTATGACACAGGTGCTGGCTGAGGAGTGTGTCGGATGCTGCCTGCGCAGCCAGCCGCTAGCCACTGCACCCTCCTCCGGTCCGGAGCCCTGTCAGGAAAGAGACGGACCAGATCCGCGGCTGGAGCCTTGTGGGGCCCCCTAGCTGGTCGGGGCCCTGGTGCAGCTGAACCAGCTGCACCACGGTAGGTCTGCCCCTGGTTCCATTAACAGGTTAATTTAAGTATTAATATGTAAAGATATATGTATTCACAGTAGTATATGTATATATGCATATGAGATATTTTCAGTTGTTTTCTTCCTTTTTATGCTTTGTGTTGTTTCAAATATGTGAATAGTAATAAGCATAATTGTAATGGTAAAAAACGCTGAGGTGAGTTTTTTAACATGAATTTTGCAGCAAATCTTTGTGCCTCACTTGCAGATATTGGGGATTTTCTTTTTCTCTCCAGTAGACTAGGGATATTTCAGCTAAAGCTTTGATTTCTCCACTACATTGTGAAAGTGTAAAGATTATTATACTCTAATGCGTTGGCATTTTACTAATGTGTATGATATGGGACTTCTTCCAGCACTTTGTTATTAGCTTTTAATTATTCACGCACAGGAAAATAAAATATTTCTGTGGCTTCATTTCTCTAAGGACTTGCTTCACTGCTATCCAAGTAATCAGCCTTTGAGGCAGTGGCGTAACTTCAGGCCCAGGGGCCCCGATGCGAAGCCTCCAACGGGGCCCCCAATTATTGCAAATCTTTAATAGTATTAGTCTTTTTCTATAGGCCAAAGGGACTTCTGGGGCCCCCCTAGGCTACAGGGCCCGGGTGCGATCGCAACCCCTGTACCTATTGTAGTTACGCCCCTGCTTTGAGGAAAGTTAATTCATAGACTAAATTATAAGTAACCCTCAATGATATGTATCTCTGGAGACTCTTCAGAAAGCTAAAAGCAAATTATATGCATTGCCCTCAAAGTTTTACTTCTATCTTATAAAATCAGACTTTTACAAGGTTGGCCAGTGCAATGATACTAAAGTGAACATTTAGTGTACTGTATACATTTACAGAATAGCTGACTTGCAAACTACTATTCAGTTACTGTATATTTGCTTTCAAGCAATGAGCTATAACCCTCACCCACCTATTTGTTGCCTAATTACAGTGGTACCTTCGATTACAAGTAACTTTAAGACTGTTTTGCAAGACAAGCTAACATCTATTATATAATTGCCGTAGCGACTTCCGTGGCTTTGTTCGCGTGGCTCGGCACTTTCTCCGGGACTCGGCCACGCCCCCCGCGAAGCATTGCCCGCGAAGCGGGCATTGCGAGACCTTGCCCCGCGAACAAAGCCACCAACATGCCCCCACCTGTACCCCGCCATCCTGAGCATGGGGCTGTAGTGTACACCGCTATGGTATACTACAGCCCCATGCCCAGCCGCCTGTCTGCCCCGCTCCCCTCGCCTTGCCGCCGGCATGGGGCTGTAGTGTACACCGCTATGGTATACTACAGCCCCATGCCCAGCCGCCTGCCCGCCCCGCTACCCTCGCCGCGCCCGCTACCCCCGCTCTGCCCGCCTGAACCCCGGGGAGCAGTGGCTCCGGAGCAGTGTACGGTGGGGTGGCGGGGCGGCGAGGGGAGGCAGACGGGGCAGAAGAGAGGGGTTGCTCCGGAGCACTGTGTCACCAGGCGGTGACAGCAGCGGCTCCGGAGCAACCCCTCTCTTCTCTCCCGTCTGCCTCCCCTCGCCGCCCCGCCACCCCACCGTACACTGCTCCGGAGCCACTGCTCCGCAGCCACCCCTACCCCCCCTCGCCGCTAACAACCACCCCGCCACCTACTACCCTCCGCCACCCCAGCGGCGAGGGGAGGCAGACAGGGCAGAAGAGAGGGGTTGCTCCGGAGCACTGTGTCACCAGGCGGTGACAGCAGCGGCTCCGGAGAAACCCCTCTCTTCTGCCCCGTCTGTCTCCCCTCGCCGCCCCGCCACCCCACCGTACACTGCTCCGGAGCCACTGCTCCGGAGCCACCGCTAACCCCCCGCCGCTACCAACCACCCCGCCACCTACTACTCTCCGCCACCCCCGCCGCCCCCGCCGCCCCCTAAGCCCCCGCCGCCGTCGATCACTTACATGCCTTCTTCTTCATCTGATCATCCGTCCGATCCAGGAGTCCTCCGTCCGGCCCAGGCGTCCTCTTCGTCCGGCCCCGGGGTCTTCTGTCTTCTTTCCGCCATCTCCGGGTCCTACGTCCTCTTCACTTCCCATAGAGATAGAATGGACGAAAAATCGTCCATTCTATCTCTGTGGGAGGTGAGGCGCTATTCTGATTGGTCGCTGTGTGCTGGCGGCGACCAATCAGAATAGCGCCTCACTTCCCATAGAGATAGAATGGACGAAAAATCGTCCATTCTATCTCTATGGGAAGTGAGGCGCTATTCTGATTGGTCGCCGTCAGCACACAGCAACCAATCAGAAGAGCGCCTCACTTCCCATAGAGATACATAGCGGTGTTTCAGCGAATTTATGCCCGGGCCCCTGGTTCTATTTTCGGCCACGGGTCTCGGCTCTGATCGGTCGTTCCACAGGGCCGGAGACTCGCTTCGCGGCCATTGCTCGCGCCTTAGCAATGGCTCGCAATCATTGCGAGCCGTTGGTGATGCCCGAGCAATCGCCGCGAAGCGGCCATTGCGAGTCTCCGGCCCCGTGGAACGACCGACCAGAGCCGAGCCCCGTGGCCGAAAATAGAACCAGGGGCCCGGCCATAAATTCGCCGAAACACCGCTATGTATCTCTATGGGAAGTGAGGCACTCTTCTGATTGGTCGCTGTGTGCTGACGGCGACCAATCAGAATAGCGCCTCACTTCCCATACACATATAATGGACGACTTTGAGTTTCAAATTTACCACTTAAATTGAGGCGCTTTTCTGATTGGTCGCCGCCAGCACACAGCCACCAATCAGAATAGCGCCTCACTTCCCATAGAGATAGAATGGACGATTTTTCTTCCATTCTATCTCTATGGGAAGTGAGGCGCTATTCTGATTGATCGCCGCCAGCACACAGCGACCAATCAGAATAGCGCCTCACTTCCCATAGAGATAGAATGGACGATTTTTCGTACATTCTATCTCTATGGGAAGTGAGGCGCTATTCTGATTGGTCGCCGCCAGCACACAGCGACCAATCAGAATAGCGCCTCACTTCCCATAGAGATAGAATGGACGATTTTTCGTCCATTGTATCTCTATGGGAAGTGAGGCGCTATTCTGATTGGTCGCCGCCAGCACACAGCGACCAATCAGAATAGTGCCTCACTTACCATAGAGATAGAATGGAGGAAAAATCGTCCATTCTATCTCTATGGGAAGTGAGGCGCTATTCTGATTGGTCGCCACCAGCACACAGCGACCAATCAGAAAAGCGCCTCACTTTCCATAGAGAATAATAGCGGTGTTTCAAGCGAACTATAGACGGGCCCTTGGTTCTCTTTTCGGCCACGGGTCTCGGCTTTCGACGGCTATCTATCTATGTATCTATTTCTATCTATCTATCTATTTCTATCTATCTATCTATGTATCTATTTCTTTCTATCTATCTATCTATCTATCTATTTCTATCTATCTATCTGTCTATCTTTGTATCTCTATCTATCTATCTATCTATCTATCTATCTATCTATCCATTTCTATCTATCTATCTATTTCTATCTATCTATCTATTTCTATCTATCTATCTATCTATCTATCTATCTATCTATCTATCTATCAAAATAGATAGATAGATTGATAGATAGATAGATAGATAGATAGATAGATAGAGATAGATAGATAGATAGATAGATAGATAGATAGATAGATAGATAGAGATAGATAGATAGATAGATAGATAGATAGATAGATAGATAGATAGATAGATAGATAGATAGATAGATAGCTCCAACAGGCCTGGTCACCTGAACAGTTTGTAGGATTCTGTCTCAAAATGACCTCCATGGTCGAATAAGTGCCCAGAGGCCAGCCTTAAACAAAAGGCAAATAAAAAACTGTGTGGCATTTGCAAAGTCCCACAGCCTGCTAAACAGATGGTCACTGGAAAAGTGGAAGAAGATGGATTTCTCTGATGAATCTTCGGTAGAATTACACCACAGCCATCGCAAATACTACAAGAGACCTACTGGAGCCCATATGGATCCAAAATGCACCCAGAAAACAGTTACATTTGGTGGTGGAAAGATAATGGTCTGGGGTTACATTCAGTATGGGGGTATGCGAAACATTTGCAAGGTGGAAGGCAATATCAATAGCCTAAAATATCAAGACATTAGCTACCTCTTACATTCCAAATCATAAAAGGGGTCAAATTCTGCAGCAGGATGGTGCTCCATCTCCTACATTACAGACCAAAAGTTTGGACACACCTTCTCATTCAAACAGTTTTCTTTATTTTCATGACTATGAAAATTGTAGATTCACACTGAAGGCATCAAAACTATGAATTAACACATGTGTAATTATATACTTAACAAAAAAGTGTGAAACAAATGAAAATATGTTTTATATTCTAGGTTCTTCAAAGTGCCAACAAGTGCTAAGCATCTCTGGAAACTCCTTCAACACTGTTGGAAGACCATTTACGGTGACTACCTCTTGAAGCTCATCAAGAGAATGCCAAGAGTGTGCAAAGCAGTAATCAAAGCAAAAGGTGGCTACTTTGAAGAACCTAGAATATAAGACATATTTTCAGTTGTGTCACACTTTTTTGTTAAGTATATAATTCCACATGTGTTAATTCATAGTTTTGATGCCTTCAGTGTGAATCTACAATTTTCATATTCATGAAAATAAAGAAAACTCTTTGAATGAGTAGGTGTGTCCAAACTTTTGGTCTGTACTGTCCATTCATCTCTACAACAAAGTTGCTCCAGGCAAAAAAGATTAAGGTGCTCAAGGACTGGCTAGCCCAGTCACCAGACATTAACATCATTGAGCATGTTTGGGGTAGGATGAAAGAGGAGCTTGGAAGACAAAACCAAAGAATCTAGATGAACTCTGGGAAGCATGTAAGACTGCATTCTTTGCTATTCCTGATGACTTCATTAATAAATTGTATGAATCATTGTTGAACCACATGGATGTAGTCCTTCAAGCTCATGGAAGTCACACAAAATATTAAATATGACTCTAATAGCACCACAACTTCATTCACCACTGTTATGGAACATACATTTGTATTTTAAGTTAATTATTTGTTTGAAAATCACAATACTTTCTGTGGGCGACAAAACTTTTGTCTTGCCAAAATCTGACCATTCTGTGTTCATTAAATGATCAATATTTCAGCATTGATGCCAATTTATTTTCTTAACCTAAACCACATTTGGGAGGGTTTCAGGTTTCAAAAGAGTAATTTATAAAACCAATGGATGAATTTACGTCAGTTTATAAGCTGTTATTTACATGACGTGGATAAGCGACATAACTTTTGTCAGGGACTGTATATAACAAGTAATATATAATAGGCAAAAAAGCCTGAGGAAAGTAAAGTTCTATAGATTACCTTGGATGGGGCAATGTGATTAATGTAGCAGAGACTCGTCACGCTGTTTGGAGGCAGCGTGTGTCTGTGTATGCCGCCATTAAATATGGTCTGAATGTGATGTTTGGACCCGGAAGTAGTGGTGTACACGCGCAGTGCTCTCCAGACAGAGCCAGATAAACTCAAATGGAGCAGTTTCCCCTACATATCTGAGACTGCACGGGCACTTAAGGTAATAAGTAATGTCCCCATCTTGGTCCCCTTCTTGTAGTAATGTTCCCAACCTGGTCCTCTTCTTGTAGTAATGTCCCCATCCTGCTTCTCCTTCTTGTAGTAATGCCCCCATCCTGGTCCCCTTCTTGAAGTAATGTCCCCATCCTGGTCTTCTTCTTGTAGTTATGTCCCCATCCTGGACATCTTCTTGTAATAATGCCCCCATCCTGGTCCTCTTCTTGTAGTAATGTCCCCATCCTGGTCCTCTTCTTGAAGTAATGCCCCCATCCTGGTCCTCTTCTTGTAGTAATGTCCCCATCCTGGTCCTCTTCTTGTAGTAATGTCCTCATCCTGGTCCTCTTCTTGAAGTAATGTCCCCATCCTGGTCCTCTTCTTGTAGTAATGTCCTCATCCTGGTCATCTTCTTGTAGTAATGTCCCCATCCTGGTTCCCATCATATATTAATGTCCCCCATCCTGATCCTCATGTTATAATAATGTTCCCATTGTTTAGTAATGTTCCCTCGCTTGTCATCTTGTAGTAATGTCACCCATATTGACGCCATTTTGCAGTGATGTCCCCACATCCTGATCCCCTTTTGTGGTGATGTCCCCACAACCTGGTCTCTGCTCTTTTGGTTCTCTCTCACATGCATACATAGATATACACTTAGTTGAGAAGAGAAACCGGGCACTGACCTTTTTGCATTGAAGTCCTGTGTGCAGAGGCATTCATGGATCTGGGTTGCTCAGCTGTAGATGCAGGGATCAATTAAGAACTTAAGAAGAAAACAGCGGCACTCCGAGCTTTATTCCATAAAGTTTACATCGGTGGGTGCAGGGAAGGGAGGACGTCCCAAGGACCTGCTGAAGCGTGCAGAGCACGCGAAACAGTCACCGTCGTCCCTCCGTCCTCCGTTCCCTGCACCCACCGATGTAAACTTTTTGGAATAAAGCTGTTCATGGAATAAAGGATCTCGGAACGCCGCTGTTTTCTTCTTAAGTTCTTAATTTACACACATATATACTCACACATACTCACACACATACACTAAGACATATACACACACATACACACTCACACATATACACATACACACTCATACTCACACATACACACTTATACTCACACTTATACGGTACACACACTCACACATATGGTAGACATACACTCAGATATATACACACATACATACTCACACATATACACTCACACACATACATATACACACTACACATACACTCACATATATACACACATATTCAGAAATTCACACACTCATACTCACATATACACACATATACACACTCAGGCATATCCTCACACACGCTCACATGCATATACACATTCAGACACACACACTCATACTCACACTCACACACACATTTACACACGTATACATATATATACACACTCAGGCATATTCTCACACACACTCACATACATATACACACACTTAGACACACACACATATTCACACATTCACACACACACTTACACATCTACACATACTCACACACATACACACACACTTATACACTCACACATTTACACACACTCACATCAGACATATTCACACACATGCACACTCACACACATATACACACTCACTCACACTCACATGTATATGACACACACATATCACACACACATATACACACTCACTCAGACATATTCACACACACAGACACACACACACACATATATACATACACACTACTCACATACATATACAACTTAAACATATACACACAACTCAAACAACTCACACATCTCCATCACTCTAACTCTCACTCACACACACGTTAATCATGTCCTGGTCCATTGTACAGAGAGGGAGCCGCCGCAAGTACCCCTTTATTGTGACTTCTGGGTACCACTCAAAGACGCTCTGATTCCCTCGCTCCTAATCATGCTATGACGTGCTGCAGGCTTCTGATTGGTCCACCGGTATGTGCATAGAGGTATAGGAGCGAAGGATTCAAGCTTCTTTGATACCCGGAAGTCACAATAAAGTGGGTACTACGGCGGCTCCCTGCCCTGTACAATGGACTGGGGCATGCTTATCTTTCCGTGGTCTTGGGCCGCAGTGTGAAGCCTTGCCTCGCGCCCGGGGGCCGTGTGTTTGAGACCCCTGCCTTAGACCATCTCTACTTAGCAACACCTCATGTCCTGTTGTAATACCTATTTAAATGTCTCAGTAATTCATTTGCAGTATTGTCTAATGAAGGGGCCATGTGAGCTCTGAAACTTACAAATATAATTTTTTTGGTTAGCCAATAAGGTATCACTCCTAGAATACTTTTCTTTCTTTTTTTTGGGACTGAAGCATTTACAATGTGTTGTTATCAGGAAATTCTTATACCAGTACAATTTGGTAAGAATTTGTAATTTTCCGTTGTTTTAAAAGAAAAAGGAAAATGTATCAACCTGGTGACAGAAAACACATCTGTCTTTTCAAAGAAAGCTGAAACTCCACTTGCCTTTCCTTGTGGGAAATGAGCATGACTACCTCTTCACTACAAATAGCCAACGGAGGAAGGAAGTGTTTTACTTTGTCAAACTAAACAGGAAAAATATAACCAAGTTTTACAGATGGTTAATACTCAACCATATAATTCTTCACATACAGACTAGTAAAGATAACCTTTGACGATGTATTGAACATGAACGTGTTTTTCAACTAGACATAACTGCAGAAATATGTACTGTCAACTGTGTTTGTACTTCTGTTAAATACATCCAGTAGATTAGCAAAATCTTCATTCTATAGAGTACTTTGTTTGATATACAGTGTTTTATATATATATATATATATAGTTTTTAGTGCATTCAATGAATTAGAATATCATCAAAAAGTTAATTTATTTCCGTAATTCAATACAAAAAGTAAACTCACAATTATATAGAGTCTTTACAAACAGTGTGATCTATATATATATTTCAAGTGTTTATTTCTGTAAATATTGATGATTATGGCTTACAGCCAATGAAAACCCAAAGGTCATTAGCTCAGAAAATTAAAGTAGGGAGGATGAAAGGTTACAAACTGCACTGCTGTATTCCACGAGACATCAAAGGGTGAATATAATATTGACTTATTAGTCAACGCGTTTCAGGACGGCCAAAAACGCCCTGAAACATGGCAATATGATATTGAGTTTTGAGAATAGTCTAATTTATTGAGATGTGTACCTGCTCAAAAATTATTTCACTTTTCAAAAAGGAAAAATTAATTAAAGTTGCTTACCATGTATTGATTGTAGAACACGCGATCCCATTTTCGATAATATATCTATAGGTGCCGAAATCATCAGAAATCGCAACTATACCATTATATTGATACTAGAAATAATTATTGAATAGTTGAACATTTGAAAGTGTGTCACTTGTGCTTAAAATTACTTCTGCGGGTCCTCCATGGACTCATTAAATGGAAATCTTACCAGTTTGATTTTATCTGGAGGCTAAAGAACAGGTCTTATGAAAAAAATATGTTATGAGCAGTTGTATTTCTTTTCTTGATATTTTACCTTTTATTGAGATAAATGTACAATGAACAATATATTTTTAGTTTCTTGAAGGTCATTACTCTGGTCTGATTGTTGCAAGGTAACCATTTATGTCTTATAATTTTATATAAGTAACTATATAGGGAATATGTTATGTTCATCTGTCAACAAGTTTTCGTATTCCTTCATTAAAAAATATTTTAGGTTGAGTAGCGCTGCCTTCACCTATTCCCTGTGAATCTTCGTTCTCGTTGGGCTTCTTTCAGGGAATATAATCCACTGTCACTCATCTATCTAACAGTATCAGTTCACAGGCAGGCTCAATTTTGGCATCAGTCATGGACATGGTTGGACATCTGGAGAATGTTTGACTCACCCTCGTAAATAGCTTTTTGCTTACTAATATAATTATATAATTAGATTTGATTCACTAAATCAATTTTATTTCATTTGATAACATTTTTTGGAAAAAACTGACCGAAATGCTTCCTCACACCTGCAGCAAAGCTATCTTGTGGATAGTTGACAACTTGCGTTACTGGTACAGATCCTTAAAAATAAAAATAAAATAAAAAACACAATTTTTGCAAAAAAATCTATATTTCACTATACTCAGCTCTACCCAGTTAGTTTCCAAGCACTGTATGATATTTTCATGGACCCATAGATGTGCACTGTCCAATTCAAACCCACACTCAGAATAATATTGGACATGGCTCCACCATTTAGCACGGACCACTTTTTCTGCAAAAAATTATGAGCGTGTGAACGGCCCCATAGATATTCATAGGTACAAGTTCTATTCGTGAAAAACACAGATAGCACTCATGTGTTAAAAGTGACGTCTGAATGAGGCCTAACAGTGTAACATCAACCTGTCTAATAATCTGCAGTAAGACTTGGTCTACACAGCAATTTTGGCCACAACACACATTGGCAACTAAAATAACAGTATTGCCAAGGCACATTGTAACATAATGAATATGAATATTTAATATATAAATATTTAGGGCACAAGAAATGGGGTTAAAACATACTCCCTGAAGAGGCAACTGTGAAACGCACTAAGTTGGGTAAGTACCACTAAGTGATCAGGCATCTCTTTTTTGCCTTTCACTCCAGAGGGGTTACTTTTAGGCTTATTTAGTTATTTATTTGCTCATCTGGTAAGATCTCACTTGTATTATTATACTTTTGCCAATCTTGTTTTACACGTTAGGAATCCTTATATGTTTGTTCTGCATATACACATTATAGACAGACATTATATTGCTTACTATCTAATTTTTATATAATGTATATTTATATAATGTAATGGTTTTCTTGCTCATATCAGTGTGTGGACATTCCATTTTTATTTGTGTAGATGTCTATTTTATTGTTGTTTATAATACATTTTGACATTATTATTATTATTATTTATTTATAGAGCACCATTCATTCCATGGTGCTGTACAAGAGAAAGAGTTGCATGCAGACAAGTTACAAATATAATGAACAAAGTGACAGACTGATACAGACGGAAGAGAGGACCTTACCCTTGCGGGCTTACATTCTACAGGGCAATGGGGAGGGAGACAGTAGGTTGGGTCTGCTCGGGTGGTGCTGGAGTGCCAGGTCCGATGGTGGTGGAGCGCCAGGTCCAGTGGTGTATTGGCGGCACCGTGGTCATTACAGGTTGTAGGCTGTTCTGAAGAGATGGGTTTTCAGGTTCCACTTGAAGGTTCTGAGTGTAGGGGACAGTCAGACGTGATGGGGTGCAGAGTTCCAGAGGATGGGGGATGCTTGGGCGAAGTCTTGTAGGCGGTTAGATGAGGAACGTACAAGTGTGGAGGAAAGAAGGAGGTCTTGGGAAGATCAAAGATTACGAGTTGGATGATATCGGGAGATTAGTTCAGAGATATATGGGGGAGGACAGATTGTGGACGGCTTTGTAAGTCAATGTTAGTAGTTTGAATTGGATACGCTGGTGAATTGGGACCCAGTGGAGGGATTTGCAGGGGGGAGATGTGGAGGAATAGCGAGGAGAGAGGTGGATTAGTCGGGCAGCAGAGTTAAGGACAGATCGAAGTGGTGCAAGAGTGTTAGCAGGAAGGCCACAGAGTAGGAGGTTGCAGTAGTCAGGGTGGGAGATGATGAGGGCATGCATGAGTAGCTTAGCAGAATGGGAGTTGAGGAAGGGACGGATTCTGGCAATGTTTTTGAGTTGGAGACGGAAGGAGGTGTCAAGGGTTTGGATGTGCGGTTTGAAGGACAATGCAGAGTCAAGTGTTACTCCGAGGCAGCGGACTTCAGGTACAGGGCACAGTGTGATGTCATTTATTGTGATAGATAAGTCTGGCAAGGAAGGTGTGTGAGATGAAGGAAAGAGGATGAGTTCGGTTTTGTCTACATTAAGTTTTAGAAAGCGGGAGGAGAAGAAGGAGGTTATGGCTGATAGACACTCCGGGATTCTGGACAGCAGAGAGGTGACATCTGGGCCAGATGAGTCAGAGAGTAGAGTGAACACTAGGAATTAGACTCAACAAAAAAGACAGTAAGTTATTGAGTCAAGGGTGAACAAAGATTTCGGGATCTATTACTATGGCCGGCGTTAAGGACATCGGCGATCCCAAGTAGGGGAGAAGCCTTCCACAAAAGAGTGTCCCTACCTAAACACAATTAAAACATTTCAAACATGTTAACCTTACAGGCCTACAGAAAAACAAAACATTTTCAAATAATAGCCAGTAAAACTTTCAGGAGAGGGGCCGGGCCTCCCCACCAGTGGGGGCCTAAGTGGGTCCCAACATGTTCCCAGTTACAGCCCATCACGTGGCTCTACCAAAGCCGGGATTTAAACATACAGTAGTTCCCCATGCAGGGCTCTACCTCCCATCAGGGGAGGGAGAAGAAAAGATGGTCATCAGCCAGACGGAAAGTGGTCAGGTCTCAGCAGTTGGGGTATTCTCTCCCCTCTCCTGTCGTCTGTTTAACCGGCTCAGTGAACCCCCCACAGACCTCTCCCGGGAGCCCAAGGGGAAGACTGGCCAATCGTCGATCCTCACTTGGGGAAGTCCCAAAGCTTCCTGGCCGCTTTGGCCTGGGAACGTAGAACGTGCATCCGTCCGCCCCGCCGCACCTGGAGGCGGAAAAGGAGTCATTGTCCCGCAACAGTTCCAAAAGGGGACGGACGGCCCTCCTCTTCTGAAGGGTCAGCTGAGACAGATCAGGCAGAATAGGAATGTCTGAATCTTGATATTTGGACACAGTCCTGTACCAGATTTTACTCATAATAGCATCTTTAATAGTATACTTATGGATCCGACATATAACATCCCTTGGTTGACTCAGGGCGCAGGATCTGGGGCCTAAGGCCCTATGTGCTCTGTCCAGCTCAATAGCTCTGTGAGGATGCTCTCCAAGAATCCCATTAAAGATGGTCTGCATAACCTGGGGGAAATCTCTGGACTCAAGAGACTCTGGGAGGCCCCGCACTCTTATATTGTTCCTCCTCCCACAATTTTCCGCATCATCCATAGCCTCAACCAGGGAGTGGACCTGGAGGGATGGTCTCTCAATTAACTGATGTTGAAGTCTGGAAGTCTCCTCTAGTAGTCTGATCCTGGTAGAGTGCTCCTGGCCTCTCACATCGACCCTCTCCACCTCACCACGCACAGTGGCCAATTCAGATTTATATGCCTGCTCAAGTCTAGTTATATATGTCTCCATTCAGGGCCAGCCTTAGACTGAATGAAGCCCTACGCAAATTTGTCCTTTGGTGCTCCCACCCATCTGTATTCTCAGAACACATGAGCGTGCTGCCATCTATCTCAACATCAGGATCCTGTGATGTGCTGCTGTCAGTCAGGAGGTGGTGGGAATTCCCATAGAAAATGGTAAAAATAAACCATCAGTCCTTTCTCACATGTCAAGAAAATGGACTTCTAAATGAAGCTGTAGATATCTAATATGTATTTGGGGCTTAAAGGGTTTTTTTGAAAAGTTGTGTCCCCAGGTGAAGTTTTTTTTAAAGAAGAAAAAAATGGTCTTGCGCACCTTCCCAGATACATCACGGAGTCTTTTCCCCCACTCCAGTGTTAGTTGTTCTCCGCAACACTATCATCACATAGACAAAGCACCCAATCATTAAAGCTCATTGGCTATGCCCGAGTAAATGTCATGAGAGGTTGAGCTCACTGATTGGCTGCATTGCTGTTGAAGTGAAGACAGCACTGCTGACAACAACAGACACTGGAGCAGTGACAAAGACCCATCTGAAAGGGGTTGAACAGGATGTGTTTTTTTTGTTGTTTTTTTAACAAGTTGTTTTCTACAACATACTGTAACTGGAAACACTGCTTTTCTGAAAACAGAAACCCTCTTTAAACTTCCTATAAACTTTCTGTGTGCCAAAGCTAACAGCTTTCTCCCCTAACACCCCCATAAACAAACATTTTGCTCAGCCAAGTGCTCCTCAGTTACCTAGAACATGCTGGATTATTCTCACCTGACATCTCTTGCATTAGAGTTTGGAGACGTCTTTCCATATTAGACTAAAATGTTCAGCTCATTGAAATTCAAAGGACGAGCAATAGTATATGAATACATCACCAAAACTATCATCAGTTCATGAAAAAAATCAAGTCACCATCAGTAGTGGAATACAGCACTAGAACCTTCATCAGTACAGGAATATATCATCAGGACCACTATCAGTAAATTAACACATCACCAGATCAACCATCAATACAGGAGAACATCACAAGAACCACCATCAGTAAATGACCACATCACCAGAACCACTACAATTACATGAGTATATCACCAGAACCACCATCAGTAAATGACAACATCATCATAACCACTACAATTACATGAGTATATCACCAGAACCGCCATCAGTAAATGACTACATCAACAAAACTATCATCAGTATATGAATACATCACCAGAACAATGATCAATACATGTATACAGACACACATGCAACCATAACTATGTATACATAGCAAAATTAATAGCCATTAGTAAATGGTACTTAGCAATAACTTTGGTAGAAAGTAAGTTGCTGTCATGGATCATTTATTTACATATTGTGACCTATAGCACAATAATGCCATTTACTGATCCTAATATATATAGGAAAACTGATTGCTGAATGACATTAAGCAAAATGTCTGAAGCAGAGGCTAGGTGTTCAACTCAGGAAGGGAAAGTGAATCTTCTGAATGGGCCCCTGACCTTGTATCATGTTTACAACTGTAGTGTTTCACCCTAACAGGATTTGGGAGAATGTGCTGGCGGGCTTATTCAAAGTAATGATGAAGATGGAGTCAAAGTGCACTATCAGATATCATTTTTGGTCATATACCCATAGTTGAGGCAGGCAACAAGACGTAGTGCTCTCACAGTGTCCCGCATGTTTTGCTCTTCCCATAGTGTGCCCTCACGCTGTCCCTCATATACTGCTCTCTCCATAGTGTGCCCTCACTATCACTCATGTACTGCGCACCCCATAGTGTGCCCTCATACTATCCCTCATGTACTTCTCATCCCATAGTGTGCTCTCACACTGTCCCTCATGTACTGCTCACCCCATAGTGTGCCCTCACACTGTCCCTCATGTACTGCTCACACCATAGTGTGCCCCCACAATGTCCCTCATGTACTACTCACTACAGATACTGAAGATTACACCCAGTACACAGGACAGGAGAAGTGGTATTGTGCAGTGTATATATACAGAATAATACAGATGCTGAGCATTACACCCAGTATACAGCACAGGAGAAGTGGTACTGTGCAGTGTATATACATACCAAATAATAGATTCTGAGGATTACACCCAGTATACAGGACAGGAGAAGTGATACTGTGCAGTGTATATATACAGATACTGAGGATTACACCCAGTATACAGGACAGGAGAAGTGGTACTGGGCAGTGTATATATACAGAATAATATAGATACTGAGGATTACACCCAGTATACAGGACAGGAGAAGTGGAACTGTGCAGTGTATATATACAGCATAATACAGATACTAAAGGATTACACCCAGTATACAGGACATGAGAATTGGTACTGTGCAGTGTATATATACAGATACTGAGGATTACACCCAGTATACAGGACAGGAGAAGTGGTACTGTGCAGTGTGTATATATACAGAATAATACAGACACTGAGGATTGCACCCAGTATACAGGACAGGAGAAGTGGTACTGTGCAGTGTATATATACAGAATAATACAGATACTGAGTATTACATCCAGTATACCAGTATACAGGACAGGAGAAGTGGTACTGGGCAGTGTATATATACAGAATAATACAGATACTGAGGATTACACCCAAGGAAAAACAAAGTGCCAGCACTGCCAGAAAAAATATAAAGATTGTGTAAATACACATATTGTTTCCACACTGTAAAAATGACACATTTCGCAAAAGATTAAAAACATCTTTTGAGCCACTCTGCCGGGACAAGGCATATCTCAGATAGAGTGACATTTGAATTCTTGGTAACTGTTCACACACGGTTATCACACCTAGCACACAGGCTCAGTTTTTGCTTCATTCACCTGAACCTAACCTGCTGTTACCCATAAAGGCTGGGTCGGTGCAGTGGGGGTCAACTTTGAAAAGCCCTGACATTTGTGGTGGAAGCTGCAGGTGTGAGGGCCTAGGTTGCCTTATATCACATGCACTGATCTGGCACCTTGGAAGCAGGTCTGATATGTGAAGGTGAGTGATGTTTTCGTATGGTCCACTTTATATATATTATTGAGGTCTTTTGACACAGTATAAATTAAAAATTGTAGAGTAGAACCACCCTATCTGAGAATGCTTTGATGTTTGGCGGGGTGGCTCAAAAGATTATTTAATCTTTTGCTAAATGTCTCAACTAAAATTTTTTGCAGTTTGGAAACAATATGTGTTTTTGCACAATTTTTATATTTTCTGGCATTGCTGGCGTTTTCAGTTTTTTCCTGAGGATTACACCCAGTATACAGGACAGGAGAAGTGGTACTGTGCAGTGTATATATACAGAATAATACAGATACTGAGGATTACATCCAGTATACAGGACAGGAGAAGTGGTACTGTGCAGTGTATATACTGTACATACCGAATAATAGATTCTGAGGATTACACCCAGTATACAGGACAGGAGAAGTGGTACTGTGCAGTGTATATATACAGAATAATACAGATACTGAGGATTACATCCAGTATACAGGACAGGAGAAGTGGTACTGTGCAGTGTATATACTGTACATACCGAATAATAGATTCTGATGATTACCCTCAGTATACAGGACAGGAAAAGTGATACTGTGCAGGGTCTATATACAGAATAATACAGATACTGAGGATTACACCAAGTATACAGGACAGGAGAAGTGATACTGTGTAGTGTATATATACAGAATAATACAGATACTGAGGATTACACCCAGTATACAGGAAAGGAGAAGTGGTACTGTGCAGTGTATATACTGTACATACCGAATAATAGATTCTGAGGATTACACCCAGTATACAGGACAGGAGAAGTGGTACTGTGCAGTGTATATATACAGAATAATACAGATACTGAGGATTACATCCAGTATACAGGACAGGAGAAGTGGTACTGTGCAGTGTATATACTGTACATACCGAATAATAGATTCTGAGGATTACACCCAGTATACAGGACAGGAGAAGTGGTACTGTGCTGTGTATATATACAGAATAATACAGATACTGAGGATTACATCCAGTATACAGGACAGGAGAAGTGGTACTGTGCAGTGTATATACTGTACATACCGAATAATAGATTCTGAGGATTACCCTCAGTATACAGGACAGGAAAAGTGATACTGTGCAGGGTCTATATACAGAATAATACAGATACTGAGGATTACACCAAGTATACAGGACAGGAGAAGTGATACTGTGTAGTGTATATATACAGAATAATACAGATACTGAGGATTACACCCAGTATACAGGAAAGGAGAAGTGGTACTGTGCAGTGTATATATACAGAATAATACAGATACCGAGGATTACACCCAGTATACAGGACAGGAGAAGTGGTACTGTGCAGTGTATATATACAGAATAATACAGATACCGAGGATTACACCCAGTATACAGGACAGGAGAAGTGGTACTGTGCAGTGTATATATACAGAATAATACAGATACTGAGGATTACACCAATCCACCCAGTATACAGGATAGGAGAAGTGGTACTGTGCAGAGTGTACAGTAGCATAGGATTGCATTGCACTGCCCGGCAGCTTTCCTGATCTGAGCATGACGGCTTCATTTAATTCTATGCAGCTGACATTTTCAGGTCAGGAGAGTCGCCGGCTGATCCTGGGCAGTGCAATGCGATCCGCTATACTGTATGCTACACTCAATGATATACACAGCTCCACACTATATACTGTGTTGAGGAATATATAGATTGGAGCTGTGTATACACGGCATCTTTTCGTCTTCCTAAAAAGTCACATTTTTGAATATGCCTAAAATACATTTCCAAACCGCACCTGTGCCATTAATCAGTGGTGACTGTCAAGGAGGCGATGTTTTGTTGTGTTTTTACGCAAATCAAAACCTGCGTTTTTCATTCCCAGAAAGCCTACGTGATTCAGGAAAAGTTGTGCACACACATTGGTTTTATCTCCTACTGGAAATTGAAACCTGCATGGTTTTTGATAGAATGAGCATCTCAATTGTCTGCTACCTTTTTGTCTGTTTTGTAATATGACAACTTTAAAATCAATGGAAAAGTGAAAAGCGCAGAAAAAACACAGCAAAATAGAGCCAAAAATCTCAGGCTTTGTACTAGCAAGAAATCTTTTTTTAATATCAAAACATCAGGTTTAGCTGCAGGAACAAACGCTGCAAAAACGCCCTGTATGAATATAGTCTAAAGGCCCTGTTACACGCTACGATACTGTTAACGATATCGTTGCAACGTCACCGGTTTTGTGACGTTGCAGCAACGTCGAAACAACATCGTTGCGTGTGACACTTAGTAACGACCACCAATACGTTTGTTGATCGCTGATCGTTGGTAAATGGCCAGGAACATTATTCTATCGTTGGTCTTCCGCTGGGCGGCCAGCATCGGTGTGTGTGACAGTCAGAGACCAACAATGAACGATCTCCCAGCGCCGCACAGCGGGTATCTAAGTGCCGTGCTCTGCTTACCCGCTGTTTACCATGGTTACCAGCGTTCTCACTGGTCCTGATCGCTGGTGAATCTGCCTGTTTGACAGCTCACCAGCGATGAGATAGCGATGTCCTAGTGATCCCGGCCACGTTGGATCATTGGTCGGATCGCTGAGACATCGTACTGTGTAACGAGCCTTAAGGCTAGGGTCTGCTTTGTGTCAGCATATAAACTGACGAATGCATCAAAAACTTAGTCTCTGGCAAGCACAGCACAGCAAAGCGCAGCCGCCGGCTCCACACACAAGGACCAGATATGTGCTATTGCATAGTGCACAGGAAACACGGTTTGCGCTATGCTTCAGGTATCCATAGAGACAAATAGGCAGCCAGCGCATAGCATTACATGCCGTTAACACTATGCGGTGCGACTGCCAGAGACTACGTTTTTGACGGATTCATCAGTTTATATGCTGACACAAATCAGACCCTAGCCTAAGTGTTCCCACTAATGTTATCATGCCCCTGTGGGTGTGAGTGACATGGTTTACAAAAGCAGCGTCACTACCAGCTCTGTACATCTCTGCCTCCCATGATGAACGCAGTGCGAATGTCTGCACCTGGCTTCATCAGAACACCACAGAGGCTCAGGGGGGTAGAGCAGACATGGAGGACACGCCGCATGCTCAGGGGGGCAGAGCGGACATTGAGGACACGGCGCAGGTTCAGGGGGGCAGAGCAGACATTGAGGACACGGCGTAGGCTCAGGGGGGCAGAGCAGACATGGAGGACACGGCGCAGGCTCAGGGGGGCAGAGTGGACATAGAGGACACTGCGCAGGCTCAGGGGGGCAGAGCAGACATGGAGGACACGGCGCAGGCTCAGGGGGGCAGAGCAGACATGGAGGACACGGCGCAGGCTCAGGGGGGCAGAGCAGACATGGAGGACACGGCGCAGGCTCAGGGGGGCAGAGCAGACATGGAGGACACGGCGCAGGCTCAGGGGGGCAGAGCAGACATGGAGGACACGGCGCAGGCTCAGGGGGGCAGAGCAGACATGGAGGACACGGCGCAGGCTCAGGGGGGCAGAGCAGACATAGAGGACACGGCGCAGGCTCAGGGGGGCAGAGTGGACAAGGAGGACACAGCCAGGCCGGAGTTTTGCACACTTGGCGCTAACAGCTGCCTGAGGAGTCCTGTGTCACTGCTCCTTCACTGGGCACAGCGTCCTGATGAAGCTGGGGAGCAGACATGGAGGGCACGGCGCAGGCTCAGGAGGGCAGAGCAGAAATGTAGAACACGGCCCAGGTTCAGGGGGGCAGAGCAGACATGGAGGACACGGCACAGGCTCAGGGGGGCAGAGCAGACATGGAGGACACGGCGCAGGCTCAGGGGGGCAGAGCAGACATGGAGGACATGGCGCAGGCTCAGGGGGGCAGAGCAGACATAGAGGACACGGCGCAGGCTCAGGGGGGCAGAGTGGACAAGGAGGACACAGCCAGGCCGGAGTTTTGCACACTTGGCGCTAACAGCTGCCTGAGGAGTCCTGTGTCACTGCTCCTTCACTGGGCACAGCGTCCTGATGAAGCTGGGGGGCCACACCGGGTGACCACACATTGTCATGGAGGAAGAGATTGTTACCACAAACACGAAGCACAATTGTCACCATGTGCATGGACATATACATACATCACCACACACGCACCAATCATGGATACACACATCACATGTCACCACTTAAATACATCACCATGGACATGGACACGCACAGGGCCGTATTTGGAGTTCCTGCTGCCCTAGGCACCGTCAGCGGTCGCCCTACCCCCACCCCGTCATTCCCCCCTTCCCCTGCGGCCCCTCCCCTGTCACAGCCCCTCCCTCATCATGGATGATTGCCTCCTGCTCACGTTGTGCCCCCCCTGCACACACATATTCCATGTAGTACATATAAAAGGTTTGTAGGGGTTAGATCCTGCAGACTACCTTGAGATAAATACAAAAAATAATAATGTTTTAATGATTTTAACTGGTTTATGCCTAAGTTTATTCTCCAAGTGTTTGCATGGGTTTCCAACCACACTGCAGAGACATACTTATAGGATGTTTACATTGTGAGCCCCAATGGGGACAGTGTTGATGATGTACGTAAAGTGCTGTGGAGTTCATAGTGTAATATAAATGCAAAACATATTATTCTTAATATTATGTCACAATACCGAGATCTGAGGATCTTGTATTTTGAGGTCTGGGGCTCTCTGATGCAATGTTGCTGCCTGTCTCGCTGTCGTCCTCTTTTGACACTGCAGTGCGGTAGACAACAGGGCATTAACTGGTTAATAACAAGAAGTATGGAGTGTGTACTAACTGAGCCATAAACCCCCCCATACCATGTCCAGCAGACATTGTAGAATTACTACATGGATTTTATTATTAGGGTACGGACACACTGGCGTGAAACTCGGATGAGTGCAATGAGTGATTTTATACTGCACTCGGACCAATGTTAACCAATGTCTGAGAGCAAATTGGCGTGTGACGGACGCTTTTTTCTCATCCAGATTCAGGATGAGAAAAAAGTTGACACATGCTGCGACAGTATGCGATTCACACACGAGACTCGCCAATGCAAGTCTATGGGTCTGACAAAATCATGGACCATCCGAGAGGCATCTGTTTTTTCACTGATACATTCTCATTCTGCAGCTGAGAACACTGTAAATGATTCTACAGTAATAGCTGCTGAGAAAAAAAACAGATTGCACATGGACAGCACACAGATGTGATCTGAGAAAAATGTGGGACATGGTGGCACACTGTCTGTGCACAGCACAGAGCTGAGGACAAGGTGCTACACTGTCTGTGCAGAGCACGGAGCTGATGACATGGTGGTACACTGTCTGTGCACACCACGAAGCTGGGGACATGGTGGCACACTGTCTGTGCACAGCACGGAGCTGGAGACATGGTGGTACACTGTCTGTGCACAGCACGGAGCTAGGGACATGGTGGTACACTGTCTGTTCACAGCACGAAGCTGAGGACATGGTGGTACACTGTGCACAGCACGGGAGCTGGGGACATGGTGGTACACTGTCTGTGCACAGCACGGAGCTGGGGACATGGTGGTACACTGTCTGTGCACAGCACGGGAGCTGGGGACATGGTGGTACCAATCACAGACACCCACTCTGTGACAGCATCTGTGATTGGCTGTTGGGCCCTTCACTGATATAGTAGTGTAAAAATAAATAAATAATTTTAAAAAATGATGTAGCGCTCCGCGATATTTTTGATTCTCAGCACAGATAAAGTGGACAGCTCCAGGCTTTGAGTTAGGCTGGTTTCACACTGCAGTTTTTTACCTGATCAGGTTCCATTCGGTTTGTGTGCCAAAACCAGGAGAGGAACTTGCAGAGAAAAACTATAATTGAAAGATTGACACCTGTTCTGAGTTTTGGAGACACTCCTGGGTTTTTGTTTTTTGTTTTTACAATTCTTTATTTATAGTGTTTAGCATAGAGAAACACAATGAAAGAAAATTCAGCTAGACAAATATTGACACTCCTGGTTTAGGCACACAAACCGGATGGAACCTGATCAGGGAAAAAACTGCAGTGTGAAAAGAGCCTTACTTGGCACGTGAAACTTGGTCACAGTTGAAGGAAAGATGACTGTTGCATGTTATCAGCACATACTGGAGGCAAATTTGCACTCATCAGCCCAGAAGCTGCTCATGGGATGTAATTGGATGTTTCAACATGACAATGATCCAAACACAAGGCCAAGTTGACGTGTCATTGGCTACAGCAGAACAAAGTGAAGGTTCTGCAGTGGCCATCTCAGTCTCCTGACCTCAATATCATTGAGCCACTCTGTGGAGAACTCAAGTGCGCAGTTCAAGTAAGAAAACCCAGGAATTAACAGGAACTGGAGGCTTTTTACCCAGAAGAACGGGCAGCTTTACCATCTGAGAAAATAAAGAGCCTCATCCACACCATTCCACAAAAGACTTCAAGTTGTCATTGATGTTTGAGGAGGCAATACACGGTATTAAGAACTGGGGTACGTGATCTTTTGATCAAGCTCATTTGGATGTTTTATGATTTAAAAAGAGAAAACACAGTAGTTTGACAATAAATGGCTTCACCCAACATTTAACAATGAATGGAAAAAAAAGGTTTTGGGGTTATAATCCATATTCTCTGACAAAAGGTGAAGAAAGCAAAAAATCTACCGGGGTATGTAAACTTTTGAGCACAACTGTATAAGATTATCTCAGCACAGGGACGTTTTTTTAAAACACATCCAATTGTGGAAATTATTATTAGCCCAAAATCCACTGATAAAAAATGAACTTCAAAATCAACTCTTCATGGGAAAACTCCTTTAATAACCACATTGATGTCATGC
Source organism: Allobates femoralis (assembly GCA_033576535.1). NCBI lineage: Eukaryota > Metazoa > Chordata > Amphibia > Anura > Aromobatidae > Allobates > Allobates femoralis. The sequence continues at coordinate 243,809,025 of JARQOC010000005.1, forward strand.
CAAGGCATGTAAGTGCTGGTATTTCTGCAAGTGCACTCATATCCAATAGTGAATAAATTGGGACGTTTCTTTCATAATTGTCTATTGAATCTCTTATTTTCATAACTGCATAACTTTTTGTTTTGGCATTGCAATTTCAATGTTGTGGAGAGTATATTTACTTTTCACTATGTCTTATACAAAAAATATTTTAAGGCAGCTTTATTTTATTCTAGATACTGGGTGCACATAAATAGTAATAAGATTACTGATTTAGAGTTATGCAGCATGATTCATTCTGTTACTCATACTACCGTATATTAAAAACATGAAGATAAACTATAATAACCTGATTAATTTCCACATTTATGGTACATGGAACACTGATGAAAATATATAGTGGCAAATTTCATATTTGATGCTTAGTACATTTTATTCTTCTACTTTATCTATAACTTCTATATATTAAACTACTGGATTCCATTTTCTGCATATCCTTCTAAACTTCTGGTCCCTTCCAATTTCCAGATGAGCCAGTCCTTGCATTGTTCCATGATACCCTGCATAAATCGTGGACAACCTATCCATGAAATCCCTACTTTAAAGGGACTCTTCACGTTTATCACTCCCTGCTTGTTAGAAAAGTCAGTAGATGCTAAGTTCATTACAAAGTGTCCTCATGCTGAGATCCTCCAGTGATCAGATCTTTGATCTATGGGAAGAAGCCATGGGAAATTAACCATTACATCAGATATGTCATTGATATGAAAGTGTTAACAAACTGTTGTAGTGGCATCGTCACACCTCAGCAGTGTCTACAACAGGTGAGCTGTGAATGGCAATATCTTGGATGAAGGGGTGAAAGGAGAAAACTCTGAAAAAAACACTCCGTTGGGCTAAAAAATAGAAATTTCACATACTGCACTTCTAAAGCAATAAACATGAATATCTCTGCAATTGAGTGACAGCGCAAGATGGAAAAGAGAGGCAAAATCAGGGGAGCTAAAGGATTTTTGCAAGGTACTTAACTAGGTTTTTTGAGGAAGTGATGGGTTCTCTTTAAATTCTGTAATGCAGGTTTATCTAAGCTAGTAAACAGGCGTGATGTGCTAATTAACATTTATGCTTTACTAATCTGGTAAAAATATTTTTTAGTTTTTTGAGTGTTAAATGCTCCTATACAATACAAAAATCAAGAGACTTAAGCCCAGTTCACACATCTGTGTTTCACATATGTGTTTTCTCTCCATGCTTTTCACAGAAAGAACGTGTACTAATTATTGACTGTGGACATGTTCATATTAATTTTTTGGAAGGGGCGAGGGGTGGTGAACCATTTTATTCGCTAAGAATAAGTAGACATAGTGTAACTATGCTTGAATCTTTCTATATTAATCTAGTTTGTTATAAAATATATATATATTAATGTATGTACTCAGAATCCCTAAATATTCCTTTATTAGAATGTGTAGTGGAGTGCTTCAGGCACTGTCAAGTTATTGAAGGGTTGACATCCAATTTAAAGTGAGCTCATTTCCAACATGCTATATATTTAAATCAGTCTTTTTCCTATTTGAATAAACCATAACTATTAATATATTACTATGTAATGAAAAGTTACAAAACTTTCTAATAAGATTATTAAATTATCATTGAACTATTAAAGAAAAGTCATCACATTACATTTACTCTGCTTCTTACTTAATTTTAATACCAAAAATAATGTCATTATTATAATCACTTTGATGCCAACAAAGATGCCACGTAGTGCATAATTAAAGTACATCTCCGATGATGCCGAATTCACATTCTCAAACTGTTAAAGGCAAACAGCACAGAAAGTGAAGATCGTCAGATCTCTGAGGCAACTATGCAAACCCAAAGTCATTCTTAAAATGAACAAGTAGAATTACTAGGCTTCGCATGGATCTATGAGTTTGTTTGTGGTTATCTCAGTTGTAATGTAAAAAAAATTGATGTGTTGAATTGTCTGTACACTACAAATTACAACCTGTTCTCACATTTTCTAATAGCTTACTCTTTTATAAGGTTGATTGCCAAGCAAAAACCACTTGTTCAAATCTAGGAACAGCGGTGATGAAGATTTCCCTAGAAAAGAGAAACAGCATGAGGCTAGGGTCAAACCTGCGTCAGCCATCAGGCTGAAAATTCCATTTAAAACGTAGGTTTTGGCAGCCTGAGCGCATAGCGTTAATGTAATGTAACGCTATGCTCAGGCTGCCTATTCATCTCTATGGTTACCTGACGCCTCGTGCAGCTTCACTCATGCTGAGTATAGTGGAGAGGGGCCTTTCTCTCATTGAGGGCTTGCCCAAACGCACTTTATAGTGCGCAGTTTGCACATCTTACTGTTGCTGCTATTGCCATTCAGTGTACTTGATAACCATTCTTGTGCCTTCACTGTTATATTATATTGTTTTTCAACTAGATTATTGTTGTTATTGCCATATCTGTCATTTTGCATTTGGATGTGCCTTCTTGTGATAATGCATTATTACTTTGGGGGACTACTTCCACCATTTTTGGTTTGTGGTATTTTGTATGGTTTTAATTGTTTTTATATGTATGTCTCTCGTGTTTAATAAACTTGATGTTGTTTCATTTATGCATTGGTGGTGTGCTGCTGTTTATTTGTCAATTCCTTTTGTCCTGTTTACATATGCTCTTGTTGACAAAGCAGCACCCCCTTCCTGACAGGATCATTATTGCTGGTGGTGCACCCATCCTTTTAATATAAATGGTGAATACACCAGTGCTGCTGCAGACCTCTGGGGATGATGGATAGGCAGCCAGATGATGTCACTCCTCGCAGGTGGAGCGGAGTCCCCAGGGCAGACTTCAGTAGTACTGGTTGTCATGGTTGTTCTCACAGCGGCAGCTCAGCAGGATCAGAGAATGACACAGTCTCTTCGCTGAGACTGGAATTCAGTTTACCAGCTTATTGGAAATGAGAGACACAGGAAACCTTCTTGCTCTGCACTGGTATTTACTGGCAACTTATCAAAGCAGTTCTCATCGGTACACAGTCACAGGTAGCTGGCCGGGTAGTCAATAAAGGATGCAAAGTCTCTCTGAGGCCCCCAATGATGTTCCTTCAGATTTCACTTTCTGTCCTTCTTTCTCACTGTGCTGTCCTTACAATCCGTGCGCTGCCCTGCACGGAGCCCTGTTACTACAAGGCCAGTTGGGTATGTAGAGGTTACCCTTCTCTCTAAGGGGCTCAACCCGGTTTGGAGCTCCTGGTGGGGATGTGCGTGTCAGACCAGGTCGGGGCTATATAAAAGGCCTGTGACCCACTGGGTTTTGCAGCTCAGAGCTGGACTTTCCTGCACCGCACTCAGAGCCAGTTTTCCGTCTAGGACTGGGATCCCTCCCGGACTGGGGATCTGCAGTCCGGCATGGGCTTGCACAAGCCAGGTTTCTCCTTTCTGTCTGGGTTGCCTTCCTTTTCTGACACCCTCCACTGCGAGCCTTGCGGGGTCCTCTCTCCTTGACTTCCCTCACGGTTCTTTACTTTACTCCGACTGACTGTCTGTCCTTCCTGCTCTTTTCTGTCCACTTACGCTCCTCCCACCGGGCTCGGTTACCCTGGTAACGGGTTTAGCCATTTGGTCTCCTAGCTCTAAGTGTATGAATGCAGGAATGAGGGCCTGAGGTTGAACATTACCATCCTCTGGTGACCAGTGGGGCACCACACTAACAGATTAAAAAATTCATGAATGTGACACGGACGACATAGTGTTCCAGTAGGACACCGACCCGAAGCATACATTGAGGTTGGTGAATAAATGGTTCAATGACAATGAAGAAGAGGTGCTGTATTGGCCCCCACAGTCCCCAGACCTTAACTCAAAAGGTAGATTTGAATTAAATGCTGTATACACACAGAAGTGAGTCGATCAGTATGCACCAACATTGGGAATGTGTAAAAGAGACCTGGTATCAGATTTCGACCGAGACATGCATGAATCTGATCATGAGTATGCCTAGATAGTTGCAAATCAAATTTTGTATATGAGACAGCCAAGATGATTACCTATAAAATGAAGGAAGTCTCATGATCAAAGCTGTAGTGGATGGAAAGATATGGATATTTACCCCAAATGTGAGCCCCCTGATTTTGATCTTTTCTGACAGATGATGGCTGTGTTCAGCCAACATATGCCTCTAACAGCCGTGGTTTCAGAGATAAAAAAAAAAAATATTGTCATGGCCATGACCTCATAAACTATAAAGATGAGATCCATAGTGTTATTTCTGTGTCGCCCCAGGGTATGGGGTACTCGGGTATCAGGCAGCAGAAAGGGTTAACTGTGTCACGGGGAATGGCGGCCGCGCCTGATCCCGTATCCCAGGGGACAGTTCTCTTGAAAAGGGGTATTTACAAGGGATTATGTACAATTTTGTCGTGATGCCACCTGCAGTGTCTGGTGATGTGCACCAACGTCACCACAGTCCTCCGGAGACCTATGGTATTGCGGCTGAGATGTAATAGTCCTCCGCAGGCAGGACTTGCACCTCCGGGGCAGCGTAGTGAGAAGGGGAAGGTTGTAGTGGCGCTGAGTTTGTATAGGGAGAGTTGGAACAGTCTATGAGGGGCACGGTGAGTGGAGAAGAAGGATGCACGCACACAGAAGAAGTCTCTTTTACCTTTTACTGATGTTTTGCAGGTAAAAACATCCAGGGCACCGACGGGTGACAGGGTTGCACAGTGAGTTCCCACAGCAAGTGGGTATAAGGCCTCCTCTGCTTTGTGTAGCTTCTGAAGCACAGCCTGCTGTAGCCTGACTTGCCTCCACTCTCTTCCTTTATCTGTCTCTCTTTCTCTCCTCTTGTGTGGTCTCCGGGATGACCCTCTCTGGACACTGCGTGCTGTCTGCTGTGTCTGGCTCCCTCTCTTGACTCACAGGGGGGACAATCCGGGTAGCCGAGGCCTCCACGGTGCAACAAGGTTTTCTGTGGTCCTATAGTGTCCCACAGGTGCGGATCCCCAATATCCGGCGCTTCTCCTGGTGCGAACCCTTTCAAGTTTCTCGCTCCCTTATCTGTTCTGTGTATCTGGACTCCCTGCCTTCAGTACCACTTAGGCTTGTGGGACGCCGAAGGGCCACTTCGGGTCACTGGCTCGGGCCTGAACGCAGTACCGACCACCAGTACTTCCTTGCAGCTCTTCTAGTGTCTGCACACACTCTGACTAACTCTCCCCCAGCAGCAGTATTTATAGGGGATCTTGCCTAAGGTCAGCAAGTGGGGCTCCCCCTACTGTGACGGGGTGGAAGGTGTTGTATGTAGTAGGTACCTGCTGTGGAAACCCAGCTGTTCATTAGGGAGATCTGTGGCTACCTGTGTGAGCAGGGCGCCACATTTCCCATCCTCATAGTACATGTGAAATGACATTATGGATCTCATCTTTAGTTTATGAGGGGAAGACCATTAGACATTTTTTTTCCTCCCTGGAGTAAACCTTTAATGCAAAAAGATTGGGTTTGTGAAATGTAATTGCCCAATCCTTCTGATGGGGAAGCACCCAAACACATTGGGCTGGATTCATATGTCAGGTTTTTTCTTGTATGTCAAAAAGAGAATGAGTTTCATCAGTGTTCTGTGTGATTTTCATGTTTCTGGTCCGTGTGTTTGCGTCTACCATTTTACAATGAAAATTAACAGCACATATATGTTCAGAGACATGTCCAATTTTCAAGGCCCAATTCATCAAAGCATTTATGCCAGAACAAAAGGCTTTGGAAAGTCACATAATGTTGCTGTGTTTATGACAAAGCTCTATTCTAGAACTCTGCCTATTGCCTTGCCTCTCTTGACTTCTCCGCTCTCTTATCTATAAGTTTCCCAGCCCTGAAATAGTTCTTCTCTATTAGTTCTGACATATAGCTCTATTTCACGTTGCATTGCTCCTGTATTCTGTTATTGCTGCAAACTGGTGAGTACTCTGGGTACTCTAGCCAATGCCAACCCTACTGCAGGTTCAAGTGTTCACAATATAGCCATGTAGCCATGTTCTCATTCAGAAATTCAATCCATACTGGTGTACAGTATGGTCCTGTAGAGTGTTATGGCAGCCATACTACAGTTGTATAAAACTTGAAGATGTGCAGCGATGTAACATGACTTTCTCCTAAAATATGTAGATAAAAAGCTACAGAATGAGATTTTGGCTTGTGATAGGTGGTAGGGATGAGAAAACAGACTAAAGTTTGGAGTTTGTATCAAACACAGACTTTTAAAAAATTTTCAGTGTTCGGGTTTGGAGTTTGGGTAATGAAAGTATGTAAATCAGTGGAGCAGGCATCTATGTGCTCGGGTACACTCGGTGCTCAGCTCATTGCGATCTGTTTGCATGGTTTAAACGGCTCACACTGGGGGTAAAATTAGTAGTCTGATGTAGTGTGTACCAAAGAATAAAGATTACAAAATCCCTTTCTCCCCCAGAAGTGTTTTGCTTATGGCTGGCTGCATGTAGGCGGAGAGCCGAACTGCCCAATCAGTGACTTCCACTGATGTTTGGGTCAAGTTAGGGTCTGGAACAGAACTACAAAAGTCTGGACCTGCAGAACCCGAACTTCCACGGGTCTCCTCATCTCTAGTAGGTGGTGTTCACAAAAAATAGGCTGAAGCTGAACTTTTGTATGTCAACTCATGAACCTTTAGGCATGCCATTATATAGAATAGCAGGGTGCAATATGGTCACATACCATGGCTTTACCATGGCGTACCAGTTGTCTGTTATAAAACAATGTAATACACTAATCCCCTACATGTGTCCTGTTCACCTTCTTAACATGTGGGACAATTTGAATGTCACATTCTGAGCTATCAATAAAGCTATCAATCTGATTGTCATGATTTTCTGTGCGCTCTGTATTTGCCCTAAAGCTGTGAACACTTTGATTGATATGAATTGGAAAAAAGCCACTCGATAGGAGCCAGCAGCTTAGTTAAAACAAGTGAAATCCGAAAATGTACAAGTAACCTCAATTCACCACTGTTTTTTTCTTGTGCTACTTATGGTTCCTTGGCCTTTATTTCATTTTTGATCTCCTAAAAATGCACCTGAAAAAAATCTGCATGTCAGATACATAATACAGTATTGTCAATACTGCTATTTCCTTGTAACTGGTGTGCGTTTCCTGATGAAGAAGAGGGGTGATGGTTCGAAATGATTAGAATGCTTCGAAATACACTATATGCTGTGATGTTTAATTTGGATTTGATTATTTGGCAGCACTTTTTTACTGATACCCTGCATAATCTTTGACAATGGCATTTACAGTGTGGCGCCCCTGCGACCAGGAGGCCACAAGAGGGAAGTGCAGCCAGGTAAGCAAGGTGGTTGAAAACACACCCACACCGCACAAACACCGATCCTACGCTTAGGTCTCTAGGTTGGGCAAGGGGTGGCGGGTGTAGCAAAGTGGGTGGAACGTAGGTGGACACTGACAAGTGTGTGGAGCAAGACCAGAAGTTAGTTATTCGGAGAGGGACCACGGAGAGAGGAGGTGGTTGGAGAAGCAGTGAGGAAGGCTTCCCAGACAGTTTCAGGTTCCCTGGAGGCGCAGAATCCTGAGAGGCACAGACCCTAGGAGAGAAAGCCCACTCCATAGCCTGGAGGTGATGGGAAGGAGAAAGAGATCCCACAGCTGAAGGAAGGTGGGAAGACAAGGGCCAGGCAGCCACACACATCTTAGCTAACCGGAGGAACCCTGAACTGAAACAGTGACAGAGAGAAGGAGCCTGGTGTGCCCAAATATCTGACCCTGGGACACTGGAGGACCAGGCCAAAACCCAGAGAATCGGCTCTGAAGAAGTGACTGGGGATTCCAAACCCTAATCACGAGACACACCGGTGGGGGGCAGAAACTTTATGTGCTGCAGCCTAACTTCCCACCACGGACTAAGACACAGTCATCACACTAGGACTGGTGACCCTGATGGCAAGGGAAATATATTCACCCGTGAGTCTGTGACAACCAGAATAAGGCTACGTTCACACATTTGCGTATTTTGCTGCGCTTTTTTGCGCGCGCTTTTTGCCACGTTTTTCGGCCGCGCAAAAAAGCGCAGCAAAATACGCAGGGGCTTTCACACACTGCGCTTTCTTTCCCCCAGAAAGCGCAGTGATGTCACAGAGGGGAGGAAGAATCCTGCTTCCTCCTCCCCTCTGTGACATGTGTGACCGCCCCATTAGACTTCACAGTGTTAATAAACACTGTGAAATCTAAATTAAACAAAAGCAAGTGTGTGAAAAATAAAAAAGAATCAATACTTCACCTCTCCGACGCCTTCTCCTGGTGTCTGGTGCCGTCTGCCGCTCTCCGGTGTCCGGTGTAAGTGAGATGTCTTCTCACAGGACCTGTGGTGATGTCAGAGGGGGGCGTTCCCGGGGCGGTCCCATCGCTGATTGGCTGCTCGCGGTCATGTGGTATCACATGACCGCGAGTGCCCGGGAACGCCCCGCCTCTGACGTCACCACAGGTCTTGTCAAAAGAGATCTGACTAGAACCGGGGATCGCACAGCGGCAGAAGGCGTCATTCTTTTTTATTTTTCACACACTTGCTTTTGTTTAATTTAGACTTCACAGTGTGTATTAATACACTGTGAAGTCTAATGGGCGGCCACAGCTGTCACAGAGGGGAGGAGGAAGCAGGATTCTTCCTCCCCTCTGGGAGAATACGCAGAAGTAGCTGCGTAAACAATTGACATATCAATTGTTTACGGAGCTGCGTTTTCTCCCGGAAAACGCACTGCGTATTTTTACGCAATGTCTGCACTGCAAAGTGAATTTCCCATTCACTTTGCAGGCAGACAAAAGGCACATTGCGTATTTTGAAAAGCGCGCGTAAAAAAACGCGGCAAAATACGCAATGTGTGAACGTAGCCTTAAACCCATGGGTGAAGTACTACGTTAACACTGAGAGAGTGGCCTGAAAGGACTTTGAGGGAGCAACACAGAAACACTACCTGAGCTGCACAGTTTGAGTTACCCGGAGCAGAGCTAAAGTGTGAGAACTGTGACTGAAAAGAGCTGAAAGAACTGTAAACTGTGTGAATTGTTGTGCTGTGAAAGACTTAGTAAAGTACCCAGTAAGCTCATCAATGCCTGAGACTGTTTACTTCCAGCGTCACAGTGAAGTCCCGCCTGAGGAGACACAGACTGTCATCTCTGCACACTGGCTGGAGAGCTACAGCTTTGAAGTAAACTGCACTGCACACAATCCCTTACCAGGCCCATCCATCACAAATACACCTGCCTTGGGGACCCTCAGCCCTACCCGAGGAGGGCTTACTATCCACACTGCCCCAAGTCACCGTCCCCAGCAGGAATATGGCAGCGGTGGTTCTATTAACCACATACCCCGTGTGGCATCACAACAAATCCCCTTGTAATTAACCCCTTTTTGGACTGATCCCAGGACCGGGTCACGACTACCGTGATACCCCAGAGAGACAGCACCGACCCGGTTCCCGAGTACCCCATAGCCTGGGGGTGTATCAACAGCATGCATGCAGGGGGGCGCATGCTGTTTTAACCACTCAACGGAACTCCCGTAACACGATCTTAGGATACCGATGGGTTGTCATGATAGCCAGGAATCTGCTGAAGACCCCTATGTCTGTCATCACAGTACTCATGGCCGGTGTTCATAGGGGAACATGACTATTGCTATACACAGTAATGCTGTGGTTTTGCTGTACATAGCACAAGCGATTGGATTGCAAGTTGAAGACAACTAAGGGCAGGCCCGGCCCCACTTTTTTTGGGCCCCAAGTGCAACAGTCTCAGTGGGCGCCTTTAACACATACCACGATTCATGATTATAATATAGAGGTGCTGCGGACCATGTATACATATATATATATATATATATATATATATATATATATATATATATACCGTATATACTCGTGTATAAGCCGACCCGTGTATAAGCCGACCCCCCTACTTTTGCCCCCAAAATCTCGGAAAACCTATTGACTCGTGTATAAGCCGAGGGTGGACCCCAGCACAGGTATACAGCCCCCAGCAGTGTGGTATACAGGCCCCCGCAGTGGTATACAGGCCTCCCCAGTGGTAGTATACAGCCCCCAGAAGTGTGGTATACAGCAGCCTCCCCAGTGGTATATACAGCAGCAGCCCCAGTGGTAGTATACAGCAGCCCCAGAGGTATATACAGCAGCCCCAGTGGTAGTATACAGAAGCCCCAGAGGTAGTATACAGCAGCCCCAGTAGTAGTATACAGCAGCCTCAGTGGTATATACAGCAGCAGCCCCAGTAGTAGTATACAGAAGCCCCAGTGGTAGTATACAGCAGCCCCAGTAGTAGTATACAACAGCCCCAGTAGTAGTATACAGCAGCAGCCCCAGTGGTAGTATACAGCAGCAGCCCCAGGGGGTATATACAGCAGCAGCCCCAGGGGGTATATACAGCAGCAGCCCCAGGGGGTATATACAGCAGCAGCCCCAGAGGTATACAGACCCCCCCCATTAGTATACAGGAGCCCCAGCTGTATACAGCAGCCCCAGCTGTATACAGCCCCCCTGTGGTATCCAGGGCCCCCCTTGCTGCACCTGTAAAGGAAGATGTCAGTATACTTATCGCTGCCGCCGCCGCTCCGCTGCTCGGTCACCGCGCTGCTCCGGGTCTTCATGCTTCCTATTCCTTCTCCGGCGCTCGAACAATGACGTCATTTCCTGAGCGCCGGAGAAGGAACAGGAAGCATGAAGACCCGGAGCAGCGCGGTGACCGAGCAGCGGAGCGGCGGCGGCAGCGATAAGTATACTGACATCTTCCTTTACAGGTGCAGCAAGGGTGGCCCTGGATACCACGGGGGGGCTGTAAATACGGGGGGGGATACCACGGGGGGGCTGTTATACAGTCATGTGTATCTCAGAATTACCGTATATACCCGTGTATAAGCCGAGGGGGGACTTTTCAGCACATTAAAAGGCCGGAAAAACTCGGCTTATACACGAATATATACGGTATATATATATATATACCGTATATACTCGCGTATAAGCCGAGTTTTTCAGCCCAAAAATTGGGCTGAAAAGTACCCCCCTCGGCTTACACGCGAGTCATACCAGTATACAGGCCCCCCTCAAAGTTTGGCGCCCCCACCTCACATGATGGCCCCCCCTGCATGCAGCGCTGCGCATATACATTACCAGGATATCAGCTGTCACCCTCCGGTGGCGGATCGCGGCTCCTGGGCTCCGGGCTCCATCTTCCTCTGTCTTCCTGCTTTGTGGCCACCGGGCTCATCGCGATGACGTCATCGCGACGCCGGCCGGTCACGTGACAAGCAGGAAGACAGAGGAAGATGGAGCCCGGAGCCCAGGAGCCGCGATCCGCCACCGGAGGGTGACAGCTGATATCCTGGTAATGTATATGCGCAGCGCTGCATGCGGGGGGGCCATCATGTGAGGTGGGGGCACCAAACTATGAGGGGGGCCCTGCTGGGGCCCTGTATACTACCACTGGGGCTGTATATACTACTGGGGCTGTATATACTACTGGGGCTGGTGTATACTACCTCTGGGGCTGTATATACCACTGGGGCTGTATATACTACTGGGGCTGCTGTATACTACCTCTGGGGCTGTATATACCACTGGGGCTGTATATACTACTGGGGCTGCTGTATACTACCTCTGGGGCTGTATATACCACTGGGGCTGTATATACTACTGGGGCTGCTGTATACTACCTCTAGGGCTGTATATACCACTGGGGCTGTATATACTACTTGGGCTGCGTGTATACTACCACTGGGGCTGTATATACCACTGGGGCTGTATATACTACTGGGGCTGCGTGTATACTACCACTGGGGCTGTATATACCACTGGGGCTGTATATACTACTGGGGCTGCGTGTATACTACCACTGGGGCTGTATATACCACTGGGGCTGCTGCTGTATATACCACTGGGGCTGCTGCTGTATACTACCACTGGGGCTGCTGTATATACCTCTGGGGCTGCTGTATACCACACTGCTGGGGGCTGTATACCTGTGCTGGGGTCCACCCTCGGCTTATACACGAGTCAATAGATTTTCCCAGGTTTTGGGGGCAAAAGTAGGGGGGTCGGCTTATACACGGGTCGGCTTATACACGAGTATATACGGTTTATATAATATAGGGACTGCTGGATAAGTTGTATATATAATATGGAGGGTGTTCCTGGGCTGTATTTATAATATGGAGGCCGCTGTCAGGTTGCATATATTATTTGCAGGTTGCTGCTGCTGGGTTGTACATATTATTATGTTATTTGGACGCTGCTGCTGGGCTGTATATATACAGTGTCTTGTGAAAGTATTTGGCCCCCTTGAACTTTTCAACCTTTTGCCACATTTCAGGCTTCAAACATAAAGATATATATTTTAATTTTTTTGTGAAGAATCAACAACAAATGGGACACAATGGTGAAGTGGAACGACATTAATTGAATATTTTAAACTTTTTTAACAAATAAAAAACTGAAAAGTTGGGCGTGCAATATTACTCGGCCCCTTTACTTTCAGTGAGGCAAACTCACTCCAGAAGTTCAGTGAGGATCTCTGAATGTTCCAATGTAGTCCCAAATGACTGGTAATGATAAATAGAATTTACCTGTGTGTAATCAAGTCTCCGTATAAATGCACCTGTTCTGTAATAGTCTCAGGGTTCTGTTTCAAGTGCAGAGAGCAACATGAAGACCAAGGAACACACCAGGCAGGTCCAAGATACTGTTGAAGTTTAAAGCCGGATTTGTATACAAAAAGATTTCAAAAGTTTTAAACATCTCAAGGAGCACTGTGCAGTGGTCATAATTAAATGGAGGGAGTTTCAGACCACTACAAATCTACCAAGACCCGGCCGTCCCTCTAAACTTTAATGTAGAACAAAGAGAAAACTGATCAGAGATGCAGCCAAAAGGCCCATGATCACTCTGGATGAACTGCAGAGATCTATAGCTGAGGTGGGAGTGTCTGTCCATAGGACACCAATCAGTCACTTGTACACTGCACAAATCTGGCCTTTATGGAAGAGTGGCGAGAAGAAAGCCATTTCTCAAAGATATCCATAAAAAGTCTGGTTTGAAGTTTGCCACAAGCCACCTGGGAGACACACCAAACATGTGGGATAAGGTGCTCTGGTCAGATGAAACCAAAATTGAACTTTTTGGCCACAATGCAAAACGATATGTTTGGTGTAAAAGCAACACAGCTCATCACCCTCAAAACACCATCCCCACTGTCAAACATGGTGGTGGCAGCATAATGGTTTGGGCCTGCTTTTCTTCAGCAAGGACAGGGAAGATGGTTTAAAATTGATGGGAAGATGGACGGAGCCAAATACAGGACCATTCCTGAAGAAAACCTGTTGGAATCTGCAAAAGACCTGAGACTGGGATGGAGATTTATCTTCCAACAACACAATGATCCCAAACATAAAGCAAAATCTACAATGGAATGATTAAAGAATAAATGTATCCAGGTGTTAGAATGGCCAAGTCACAGTCCAGACCTGAATCCAATCGAGAATCTGTGGAAAGAGCTGAAAACTGCTGTTCACAAACGCTCTCCATCCAACCTCACAGAGCTCCAGCTGTTTTGCAAGGAAGAATGGCCAAGAATTTCAGTCTCTCGATGTGCAAAACTGATAGAGGCATACCCCAAGCGACTTGCAGCTGTAATCGCAGCAAAAGGTGGCGCTACAAAGTATTAACTTAATGGTGCCATATAACATTGCACGCCCAACTTTTCAGTTTTTTATTTGTTAAAAAAGTTTAAAATATCCAATAAATTTCGTTCCACTTCGCGATTGTGTCCCACTTGTTGTTGATTCTTCACAAAAAAAAAATCAGAAATTATATGTTTATGTTTGAAGCCTGAAATGTGGCAAAAGGTTGAAAAGTTCAAGGGGGCCAAATACTTTCACAAGGCACTGTATATTACTTGGAGGCTGCTGCTGGGCTGCATATATTATTTAGTAGCTGCTGTTGGGCTGTATACATAAATAAATATATATATATATATATATATATATATATATATATATATATATATATATATATATATATCTATATGTACAGAAGCTGCTGCTAGATTGTGTAGATATAATAAAGAGGCTGTTGCTGATCTTAATGATGTAATAAAATATATATAGTCATGATGTATTTGCAATATATCATTTTTTACTCTTTTAATATCATTTATTTATTATCCTTTTTTATATATGGTATTTCGTATGTATTCTTATTGAATTTTTATACATATTTATTACAATGTTTCTGTGTATACAGTTCAATATTTTCTATGAATTTTTATTTGAATTGTGTGATTTTCAGAAAAGAAAAACTAAAATAATAAAAAAAATTGTTTGATCCAGATATACAGAAATAAATTGTAAAAGAAAAAGCTGTACCCCCAAAAAATACATTTTCCTTCCACATATGATACATATTTTTATATTTGTCCAGTATTGCCCATAAGTATTTATATATTGAGAGTCCAGTTTTTACTGTTCACAATTTTAATAGTCATTTCTCTTACGGTATATTTTAATAAGTTTTTAAAATGCTACAATTCTATGTCCCAAGCAATATATGTAATTAGGGTAGGAGAATAAACACTTATAGAATTTCACAGTGCTCCATTCTTTAATAATGGATACTTCACCCTCTATTTCCACAGTCTAGCAGGATATGAGTATTTCTGCTTCAAATTATAGTGTACTGAGAAGGAATATGCTAATGTATCTCGATTGTTATTTCTTTAGGAATAAGTCTTGCATATGTTTTTTTGATATATATTTATTTCAGAGAGTCGGGCTTGCATAATTCATCTGCTCCTCTTTGGCCCCCTTCACATCACGTTTTGTGCCAGTCCATGTGGATCCTGTTTTTTAAAAGGACCAGACGAACAGGAACGGATTTGTTGAAACGGAAGCCAATTATGTTCCCTGATCCTGTTTTTTGAAGGATCTGTTTTCTCCATAGAAATGCATTGCAGCCATAGTAGATAATGGTAATGTCAGTCTCGAGAGAGAGAAAGAGAGAGAGAGAGAGAGAGAGAGAAAGATAGATGCGGAACAAAAATTGGGCTGGGAGGAACATTACATTTGTTGTGAGCATGCTCAGTACCTAAAACCGGATCCGGGAAATGATTCTGCTTTTTCACAGATTTGGCACCATAGACTACCATTATATCAGATCCGGATCGCGCTGGATTAGTTTCTGTCCGGTTTTGTTCAGCACGCCCAAAAATGATGCAGTCTCTGGGTCCAGGAAAAAAACAGGACAAAAACGAAACCTGGACTGAATTCACAGAAACGGATGGCCTTATAAGATAAGATAAGATAAGATAAACTTTATTGATCCCGGACGAAATTACAGTATTACAGCAGCAGAACAAAGATCAAGAACATTTCACACTTTACAAAATAAGTCTATATGGACAGCAGATGTGGGTAGACTGGTACATGTACCTCACCTACTCCCCCCATACACATAGAACTTCACATAGTCTTGGGATGCTTTACACTTATACATTTGTTAAACATCCCCACAGCTGTCGGAACAAACGATTTTCTGTATCTTTCCTTTTTACACCTTAGTTGGATTAGACGCTTGCTGAATGTGCTCTTCTGCTTCGCAAACAGTTCAGAGAGCGGGTGTGTATTGTTGCTCATTATAGCCTTGCATTTCTTATTAATTCTATCCTCTAATACCTCCTCGAAAGTCCTAAGTTGTAGACCCACCGCCGCACTAGCCTTCTTGATAAGTTTATTCAGCTTATTAGCGTCAGCTGTGCGCACACTACTACCCCAGCATATTATTGCAGCAAAGAGCACTCGCCACAATAGATTGGTAGAACATTTCAAGCATTTTGCTACACACATTAAACTACCTTAATTTCCTTAGGAAGTAAAATATATGACCAATCTGGCACCATAGGGATACATGGGAGGCAAAACTGGACCCCTGCCTATCCGTTTAAAAACGGATAGACCTGGATCCCCAAAATCGTACCAGCCTTACCAATACCCATTAGTGGGGCAGTGGCAGAGACCTCCCAGCACACCACCCTAATTCCACAGACAGCGGTTTATTTATCGGTGGTCTGTATGCTCAGACATAGATTTTTAACTTACCTGACGAAGGCTCTCCTTTGTAACCAAGCCGAAATGCATTGTAATAGTATTTGTTTCTAGCTTAATAAATTTTTACATAGACTACAAAGACCAAGCACATTGACATACGTGAAGCGTCGACTCGTGACTGGAGTCCTTTCTTATGCATGATGTTTGGCATTTGTGCAATTGTACTGACCCAGAGAATCTGATTGTTTCATCAGTTTTATAGCAAAATGCACAAAGTAAATATAAAGCCGGCGGCCGGGACAAAGCAAGTACTGCAAGGATGACGGCCATTTCGCTCTATGGTTTTATACGAACTTTGAAATAAATACGTTTTTTTCAGCACAGTTTGGTGAATCCCGCTTTTTCTTCTCTTGTTATATTAAAATAAAAATAAGTTCCACAATTCGATGTGTTAAAAAAAAATGTCCTGTCCCGAGATATTTTTTAGAAATGTGCCCCTATGTAACATATGTGTCCAATCATACAGGAATAGTTCGGATACACGGGATCGCAGCTTACTCTTTATGTAGAGTAAAACATTTATTTCAGTTTAAAAATTGTTTTACATCACAGGAAAAATCTGCTGTAATCCCGGCTGTGATGTCTGTATATTCTCTTTTACTTCCTCCCCTGCCCAGGAGATTTGGTGTAGCCGACTTGTTCTTGCATGGCTGGACACATAAATTACACTGGGCACATTTATAAGAATATCTCAGGACAGGAACATTTTTTTGAAGACATCTATATGTGGAATGCCTTTAACCCTTTCCTGGCCCTTGACGTAATACAACATCAAGGGTCGGGTCCCGGTGTTTGTGAACTCCGCTGTGGCGCTCACATCAAATACCCGACATCTCAGCTGATCTCATCAGCTGAGATGTCGTGCTTACAGCAACGATCAGATCCAGGATCCGATCGGTGCTGCTAACCCCTCAGTGAATGACAGCAGGATCCATAACCACCGCGACAGGGATCATGCTGTTCCCTGCCTGCAACGGAAATCTCGAGATAATATTGCGAGATCTTCGGTGCTCATGTGATAGCTTCCGGGGCATTAGCAGGACCCCGGACTATCAGGGACCGCTCCCTGTGAGTGGATGGCAAGTGCTGCCAACCACTCACTGTGCACATTTGTGACAGATTCCGATGTGCTACAGCTCATCAGGACCTGTCACAAGCGATCAGACCCTGCAGTAGTGTGGCTCCCAATGGGGTAGTGTAAAATAAAGAATCAAGTGAAAAATAAAGTTTTTAAAAACATAAAAAAACACAAAAGTTCAAATCACCCCCCTTTTCCCCCATTCAAAATAAAAGTATTAAAAAAACACATATATTTGCTATTCCGCATTCAGAATCGCCTGATCTATCATTATATAAAATCAGTTAATGAGAGCCGTAAACTACGTAACAAAAAAAAGGTCCAAATGCCAAAATTACGTTTTTTTGGTCGCCGCAACATTGCTATAAAATGCAATAATGGGCAATCAAAACAGTGTATCCACCCCAAATTGGTATAAAAAGAAACGTCAGCTCAAGCTGCAAAAAATAAGTCGTCACCAGTCCTATATCCTAAAATATGAGAACGCTATGGGTCACAGAACATGGCACAAAAGGTGAGATCCTTTTTTTTTCAAACTTCTAAATTTTTTTTCACCACTTAGATACCAATAAAAGTATACATGTTTGGTATCTACGAACGTGTACTGAACTTAGGCATCAAAACTGTCATGTCAGTTTTACCATATAGTGAACATGGTGACTAAAAAACCCAAAAAACTAATGTTTAATTGCACTTTTTTTTGCAATTTACTGCACTTGGAATTTTTTCCCATTTTCCTGTACACTATATGGTAAAACTAAATGATTGCATATGAAAGTACAACTCGTCCCGCAATAAACAAGCCATCATATGTCTATATTGACGAAAAATTAAAAAAAGTATGGCTCTTGGAAGCAGGGGAGGAAAAAACGAAAATAAAAAAGGAAAAATCGCCGGTGGTGAAGGGGTTAAGGGTTCAAAGTACCATGTTAAATGAACCTTGGGTAAATTCTTTCTATTCAGTGTTTTTTTTTGCAATACATATGGATTAACATTTTAAATATCATCCAATCACATAGATTAATAATAATAATAATAATAATAATAATAAATCTTTATTTATATAGCGGCAACATATTCCGCAGGCTTTACAATACAGTGGGTTCATATACGAAAAATATACAATATAATACAGTAAGTAATTACAGTAGAGAAAGAATACAGCACAATAATTGGATACAATACAATAAGCATAGAATCAATGTAAAAAATACAATACAATAAATAAAACAAGAAATAAAGGGGACAAAAAGTAAAGATTAACATTTTGAATATTCTGTAATGTTTAACAGTTCTAACATTTTCTGAACTGGTATTGTTTTAACCAGTGCAAGAAAAGAAGAAACATTATGCCAAGGGTAAAATTACTTTCCTACAGTAAAATACAATTCGTACAGATTAAAAGTGGATGACTAGCTTCAAGATAGCCTGAAATGTAGAAACAAGATGTTCTAATGAATATGCTGATCACATAACATACTGAAGCTTTTAATTATAGCCTCTGGGTTTTCTCACCTTGCTATATCTCACCATGTTCAGTGTAAAGACAAAATATGTGTAATCCCCCATGTATTCATGTTTATGTAAAGTCAATGGCAATCTCGCTACTCTGTCATCCTATGGATTGTATTCTGCCACCAATGCACATATGTGAGATGTATCTGCGGGATGTGAGCATGGATCTTTGTAAGCAATGGTAGATGGTTACTTGCTATCTTCTCATCTCATGTCTGACCAGATGCATATGGTAAATCCAGCAAGGATGATGCAGTGAATGAACTTTAATGTACCGTATTTTATTTACAGTACCTTTCTGTGTGAGGTAGGATGTTAGGGAAGATGAAGGTAAGGATAAGGGATGCAAGATGGAAGATGGAAGATAGAGGTAACAGGAGAATCCTCTGTTCAGTTCTGATGCATGTGCTGCCAAAATGGCACTGACCAGAAGAAAGAATGGGAAGAAACAAGATTGGAGGATTTACAGAGAGAGAGGCATTAAGAGAAAATTACAATATAACACATTGAAACACATATTATAACAATGGCCAGAAGATGGCAGCAAAGTACAACAACACTGTACACTATACTATTCACACAATTGAATGAATGAATGAATGAAATATATATAATAATATATATATATATAAAATATATGTCCTTTTCTGAAAAAAATATGGCAGGCAGCACACACGATCTGAAATCCTTGGATTTCCCTCTGTAAATTGTTTGAAGTGAAGGTGTTTTCCTGATGACCACTGATGCATACCTCAACCTGAAAGACAAAAACACATGCATGCTATGCATGTAAGACGATAACTTATCAGCGGATTATACAAATGTCCTTAAGTAAGTTTCTAGAATATCCAAAGGAAAGCCCCTCTTCAGATCAGAATAGTCACACAAGGCCAAACTGTCTCCAACCCCATTCTAATCCAATGGTTCATGTTCCAGTGCAATCATATGAGTGTAATAAATGTTGCAAACGTTCCTTCCAAATAGATGGAGAATTACTTGTCAACTTGCAATGGCGAACAAGACTTGTCCATCTGGAGAAGCATTCAAATCGCTGGCAGCCCAAGCCAAACTTCTCTTTGTATTTGATGAAGAGGGCACTGACATCAGGACAAATCTCTGGAGCAATGTCCGGAACTTGGAACCTGAACATATCTTCCTTGGTAGCTTCTTTGAACTGCTCCAGTAGGAACTCTGGTCCTGTCAACCAAGACAAATTTGAAAAGGCCCCAGCAGAAACTGGCCTAGTAGCAATGTCAGGAGGATTAAGCTGGGATGGAATGGAAAATACTGCCATTGTTCAGGTGTAGAAGACTTCCTGATCCTTTCAGCATGGTTACTGACATAGACATAGAAGCTTTATATTTGGTTATATATGTAACTCAGAACAACGTTGCTGTCTCTGTAGAATCTTGTCATCCATGTGAATGGCTGGTTCACTCTGTATGAGTTCAATTGTGGGTATGGTGTGCTTGGGTTTAGGAGCCAATTTAGTCTTCCCAAATAGAAATCCAACATGAGCTTCATTGTTAAAGTCTATAACCTTAAAATAGTCAACAGCTGCAATAGCTTCAGTTGAGGCATTAGAGAATATTGGATCTCCTTTCTAAGATTCGCACCAAGGGATGCCGGAGTGCATCAGCGTGGAATGTGTATCCTATCCAAGGTACAAACACATTCCCTCCAGGACCTCCACTTTAGTTATTCGTCAATGGGCAGTGATGTATTCCAGTCCTTAATAAACTTTGAGAGGTGTCTCAGCAGAAGCTTGCCTTCTATAGTTAGGGGTGTGATTACTTATGGGTGCACCACCGTTATGCGATGTTTAGGATAAATAAAAGGATGGGGTGCTGCTTGTCAACAGAACATAATTATCATTAGAAGAAAAAGAATTGACAGAAAACCTGCACTCCACATCCGAATAATGTAAGATGAAAAAATATATCTTTATTTGAGGCAAAATGACACACAAATTAAAACCATTTAAAACCAGTAACAAACATTACAAAAAACCACAAAAATAATGGGTATAATACCACATAGGGGAAGGGGGCCCCTTCAAACCCTGTATTCATGCCTGATTCATTAACACCAATGGTACAACAGTAATCATACACTGAAGTCAAACAATACAAGTCTGCACCAAATAGTTAAACTTATTGCACCTTGCCCCTGGAAACAGTGAGCTATATAAAATGACAAATTGTACAAAGAATAAATGGTGCACAGAAATGATGACAAACAAAACCTAATATTTGGTGAAGCTAAAATGACAATTGACATTCAGCCTTTTGCAGCTCCTGTGAGCTGTGCTGCCTGTCAGCAAAGAGTCAAAGCTGGAGATTTCTCCCCTCACCTGTCCATAGACAGCATGGAGCTGCAGCACAGCAAAGGAGATCCCTATATCCCTCATGGTACCTTTACACGCCGCGACGGCAGGCTGGATACATCCCACTACTTCACGTGCACGAGCACGCTCAAACGGCTACAAACGGTCAACGCACCCTCTTTACACGCCGCCATAAGGTGCGCTACGCCACGCTACATCTGTAGCTAGCTACATCGCCGGGTGTCTCAAGTAGCCAGCTGTAGCTCATGTACACACCGCTACAACCAGCTACTATGGGAGGACCTGGTGCAGCAGGGCCAGCACATAGGCGTGCCACAATCTTGGATTACGAGCCGTCCGTACGATGATAGGACATCGCAATATCATCATGATTGGCCAGGCATCGCAGGAGGCTGAGTAATACAGCACGCTCGAGCGATTGTGTAGTGTGACTGGTCAGCTCCTTAAATATGCCGCCCTAGGCAGCGACTACCAATCGTCATGCAGGAGCTTCCTCCAATGATCGGTGATGGGGCGGGGTATCCCGGAGCCTGGGTCACGCCTTAGCTACATTGCAGCTACATCGCAGGGTGTCCAGAGTTCCCTTCCGGTGCTTCTTTACACGCCGATACAGCTCGCTACCATCGGCGATGTAGCCATCAGTTTTCGAGCAGAGCCCATAAACAGATGTATCTGTCGCCGGCTGTAGCGTCGCGTCTTCAGACGCCGCTACGACGGGCTACATTGACGCTACAAGCTACATTTGTAGCCTGTAGCGGGATGTATCCAGCCTGCCGTCGCGGCGTGTAAAGGTACCATTAGTGATCCCAGGGAATAGGAATAGGTATTTGCTAGTAAGAAGCACGGTGTGTGCAGGCATGAGCAGTGGGGGCCCCTAGATCCCACGCGTATCGCCGCACAGGGCGGCTTCGTCAGGGAGGTGTGGCTATCAATTGTGCCATGCTGCCTCTTATATCCTAGATAATGAGCAAATGAAGACAGCTGCGGCCGGCACCATGGCAACAACTGGGACACTAGAAATTATGTCAGTGTGGGTGTGTATTGAGAACTGCTCAATAAACACTGCCCACTATGAGGAAGTGGTGGAACACACATAACATGGATTAAATAGCTCGCTTTAGAAAAATTCAAAGTAAAACCTGGCGGTATAGTTGGAGATGGGTCAGAAGAGGGTGGAGAACTCTGGGGTCACAATTTGTGACACCCAGCTGTCAGACCACTCCCCCAGTCTGGGTTTTTTTTTTTTTTATATATATTATATATTATATAAGGGGATCAACATTACAGTTGATGAATAAATAGAGGGGAATGGCAGGTTCTGGGGTCGAACAGCGACACCCTCAGAGCCCTGTCACTTCCTCTGGATATATAAGTGTTGGAATATTAGAGGGGGACACAGTGAGCCCACACAAGAGGCGGCGCCTCACGTGCGGGTCCACATGTGCAAGTCAAATCACTTATAACATCGATTTGACCTGAAAATCCTCTAAATGAAAGAGACATGTCGAACCAATTCCCCTTCCTGCCTATGGGTGCACCCAACTTCTAGTTGTCTACTAAGTACATGTTGTTATCAAAAACACAAACACACTTAAAAAAAAAAAAAAAAAATAATAATAATATATACTTTCATGTGAAAAATATATACAATCATATGCATAGATGCAAATTCTGATGGTGATGAAGAAATCTTGCAATCTCCACGGACAGCACCAGGACCAATATCCTGTTTTATAGCCACGCAGTCCAACCGATCTAAATAGGGGAGTGCCGAGTGATATATATCCAGATGAAATAGACAGACACTGGAGGATCCTATTACAGAGCCTAGGAAACAAGCAGGAGGGGTGCAACAAATCAAATGGGTCATATTGATTGTTCACCACTGACAAAAACCTATGCTTGGTATTCAGGACTCATAGAAGCACTATATAGTGTGAAACGGTGTCCGTTGTCCTGCCGATCCCCCTCCCTGCACTGTAACCATGCAAAATGCTGAATAAAGCTGTGAAAACTGCAAATGGGTTCCTGTGAGTGCCGCTCTGTCTACATTCACCTGCTTACCCTCTCCCTGCTCCTCCTACTCGCTGGCGACATTTCCCCTAATCCCAGCCCCCCCGCCACATCCCCACAGCCACCTACACCCCACTCCCACATCCCATCACCAACTCTCATAACCCCACCACCACCCACCCTCGCAACCTGACCAACCTTAGACACATCCCCCCAGCCCCTGCTCCTCTAATCTCCCTGCCAGGCGCACTCTGGAACGCCCGCTCAGTCTGTAATAAGCTCACAGACATCCATGAACTCTTTATTTCTAATAAACTCTCATTCCTTGGCATCACAGAGACCTGGCTCACCCCCTCCGACACGGCCTCTCCTGCTGCCCTATCCTACGGCGGATTCAATCTTTCCCACACACCCCGCCCCTCTGACAAACATGGCGGAGGTGTCGGCATACTCCTATCCGACACCTGCTCCTTCGCCCCTATTCTATTACCCCCCTCTGCTACGCTCCCATCTTTCGAAGCCCACTCTGTCCGCATCTTCTCCCCCTGTAACATCCAGCTAGCCGTCATCTACCGCCCCCCTGGACCCATCCCCACCTTCCTCGACCACTTTACCACCTGGCTACTTCATTTCCTCTCTACTGACATCCCCACCATCATTATGGGCGATTTCAATATCCCCATTGACACTGCCCACCAAACCGCCTCTCAACTTCTTTCCCTGACCTCCTCCTTCGGGCTCTCCCAATGGTACTCCTCTGCCACCCACAAAGATGGCCACACGCTGGATCTCATCTTTACCCGTCTTTGCTCCCTTACTAATCTCACAAACTCAACCCTCTCCCTGTCTAACCACAATCTGCTGACCTTCTCCTCCCTCACCTCCCCTACTACATCACCTCCTCTCCGCAAACTTGATCATCCCCGCAGAAACCTAAAACACATTGATCTACACTCACTCTCAGAATCCCTTCTCCCTCTCGCCAACATAACATCTATACATGACACAGACACTGCCACCACCCTCTACAACACCACATTAACCAAGGCCCTCGACCTAGCAGCCCCCCTCACATATCACGCTCCACGCACTAATAGGCAACCCTGGCACACCACCCTCACTAAAGACCTGAGATGGGCATCCAGGGTCGCTGAGAGACGATGGAAAAAATCACGTTCCACTGAGCATTTTGCGCTGTTCAAACAGTCCCTCATTGCCTTCAAGACTGCACTTGCCACCGCCAAACAAACCTTCTTCTTATCCCTAATAACCTCCCTGTCCAACAATCCCAAGCAACTTTTCAAAACCTTCAATTCCTTACTCCGCCCGCCTGCTCCCCCTCCCTCTACCCTTATCTCTGCAGAAGACTTTGCCTCCTTCTTCAAAGAAAAGATTGACAGAATCAGAGACAGCTTTGATCCACTGTCCCCACAGCCTCCCCTCTCACCTATACTGCCCTCTACTTCCATCAACTGCTTCCCCCCCATAACTGAAGACCAGCTCTCCTCCCTCCTGTCAAAATCACACCTCACCACCAGCGCCCACGACCCGCTCCCATCCTACCGCATTCCCAACCTCACCTCCGTTATCATCCCAGCCCTAACTCATCTTTTCAACCTATCACTTACCACTGGCACCTTCCCCTCAGCCTTCAAACACACCTTGATCACACCCATCCTCAAAAAACCCTCCCTCGATCCCACAACTGTCTCCAACTACCGTCCTATATCTCTCCTCCCTTTCGCTTCTAAACTACTTGAACATCATGTCCACTCTGAGCTGTCCTCTCACCTCTCCTCCTGCTTCCTCTTTGACCGCCTGCAATCTGGCTTCCGACCCCTCCAATCCACTGAAATAGGCGTGACCAAAGTCACAAATGACCTACTGACTGCTAAAAGCAAGCGCCAATACTCTGTTCTCCTCCTCCTCGACCTGTCAGCCGCCTTCGACCCTGTTGACCACTCCCTTCTACTACAGATACTGGAATCTCTTGGCATCATGGACCTTGCCCTCTCTTGGATCTCCTCATACTTAATGGACCGCACCTTCAGCGTCACCCACTCCCACATATCCCCATCGCCCTACCCCCTATCTGTCGGGGTCCCCCAGGGCTCGGTTCTTGGACCATTACTGTTCTCAATCTACACTCTCAGCCTAGGGCAACTCATTGAGTCCCATGGCCTCCAATATCACCTCTACGCCAACGACACCCTAATCTATCTGTCTGGTCCTGACATCGCCTCCCTTCTATCCAAAATTCCACACTGCCTATCCGCCATCTCATCCTTCTTCTCTGCTCGCTTCCTTAAGCTGAACATGGACAAAACCGAGTTCATAGTCTTCCCCCCAAGACGCTCCCCCTCACTACCTGACCTATCCATCATCGTCAACGACTGCTCTCTCTCTCCAGTCCCCCATGCCAAGTGCCTCGGGGTTATCCTTGACTCTTCCCTCTCCTTCAAACCCCACATCCAGGCCCTCGCCACCTCCTTCCGACTCCAGCTCAAAAACATCTATAGGATTCGCACTTTCCTTGACCACGACACTGCTAAAACCCTTATTCACGCTCTCATCATCTCCCGCCTCGATTACTGCAACCTCCTGCTCACCGGCCTCCCCAATACCTCCCTTGCACCTCTCCAATCTATCTTGAACTCACCTGCCCACCTAATCCATCTGTCTCCCCGCTACTACCCTGTTTCCCCCCTCTGCCAAGCCCTTCACTGGCTCCCTACTTCCCAGAGATCCCGGTTAAAAACATTAACCATGACATACAAAGCCATTCACAACCTGTCCCCTCCATACATCTCTGACATGGTCTCCCGATACCTACCCTCACGCAACCTGCGATCCTCCCGAGAGCTTCTCCTCTACTCCCCCCTCATCTCCTCTTCGCACAACCGCATACAGGATTTCTCCCGTGCTTCACCTATACTCAGGAACTCTCTGCCCCAACACATCAGCATTCTAGTACCCTGGGAACCTTCATAAGAAGCCTGAAGACCCACCTCTTCCACCAAGCCTACCACCTGCAATAAGACCCGGTCCACCACACCGCCTCACGACTAGAATTTCCCCCTCCCACTGTATCCCCACCCACCCCTCGTAGACTGTGAGCCTTCGCGGACAGGATTTCTCCCCTCTTGTATCTGTACAACCGAATTGTCAACATTTATTGTTACTTGTATTGTTACTATGATACTTGTCCTAGTCTGCCCTTTTAGCATGTAAAGCGCCATGGAATATAATGGCGCTATATAAATAAATAATAATAATAATAATTCATCCATTCACTACTTCGCCTTGCAGCTGAGCAACATTGGATCCATACACCACTGCACTTAGGCTAGGGTCACACTGGTGTCGTGGATGCGTTTTTTCCATGCGTTTTTCACACTTGTCGTTTGTGAAAAACGCATGGAAAATCGCATCCATAGGCCCCAATGCAAAAAACGCAAGGCCAAAGTGCCATGCATTTTTTGGCTCAGCACCAAAAAATGTTGCATGCTGCGTTTTTTGGTGCATTTTTGTTGATTTTCAAAAACGCATGCATTTTTGCAACATGGGGCCCTATGGGAAATGCATGCAAAAACGCATGGCACTAAATGGCACCAAGCATTTTCGCATGCATTTTTGCTTGCGTTTTTTAAGGCTGCTCCAGACCTAACAGCAAAAACGCAGCCCAAAAACGCAGGCTGTCAAAAACAACCTTAAAAAATGCAGCCAAGTGTGACCCTAGCCTAAAGCTTTGAAAACTGCAAAATGGGTTCCTGTGAGTGCCGCTCTGTCTTCATTTATCCATTCACTACTTCGCCTTGCAGCTGAGCAACATTGGATCCATACACCACGGCACTTATACTACTGCTGTGTGCCGTCAAAAGGTCAGTGCCTGAATTCCCTCTAAGGCTAGGGTCACACTTAGCTGCGTTTTTAAGGTTGTTTTTGACAGCCTGCGTTTTTGGGCTGCGTTTTTGCTGTTAGGTCTGGAGCAGCCCTAAAAAACGCAAGCAAAAACGCATGCAAAAACGCATGGTACAATTTAGTGCCATGCGTTTTTGCATGCGTTTCCCGTAGGGCCCCATGTTACAAAAACGTACGTGTTTTTGAAAATCACCAAAAATGCACCAAAAAACTCAGCATGATGCATTTTTGGTGCTGAGGCCAAAAACGCATCCAAAAAACGCATGGCACTTTGGCCATGCGGTTTTTGCATTGGGGACTATGGATGCATTTTTCCATGCAAGACAAGTGTGAAAAATGCATGGAAAAAATGCATCCACGACGCCAGTGTGACCCTAGCCTAACCTGAAAGTCGAAGGAGTCATTCAACAAGTTTCATCTGAAGGCCATACTTCTCTGTACTGGTGGATTGTCTGAGCCTAGTTTTGAGTCTCTGAATTCTGCAGTGTAATTGTTAGGGTTAGGCATTTGCCTTAAAGACGACAGCACTGTTGGAGGCAAAGTTATGTAATATCAGATGAGCTTTAGAAAACATATCTTGGACCGTTTAAGGAGATCCATGGCTTCTTCCGCTGTGGACAATGATTTGAGTCCGTCATCCACATAGAATTCCTTTAGAACTAATGGTACCTTTACACGCCGCCACAACAGGATGGATACAACCCGCTACAGGCTACAAATGTAGCTTGTCGCGCCAATATCGCCCGTAGTAGCGGCGTGTGAAGACGGGACGACACAGCCGGCTACAGATACCTCTGTATCCGTGCACTGCCCATAAACAGATGGCTACATCGCCGATTGTAGCGAGCTGTATCGGCGTGTAAAGACGTTACGGAAGGGAACTCTGGACACCCTGCGATGTAGCTGCAATGTAGCTAAGGCGTGACCCTGGCTCCGTGTTACCGCGCCCCATGTGCGATCATTGGTGGAAGCTGCTGCATGACGATTGGTAGTCGCTGCATAGGGAGGCATATTTAAGGAGCTGACGAGTCACACTACACAATCGCTCGAGCGTGCTGTATTACTCAGCCTCCTGCGTTGCCTGCCCAATCAGGATGTTATTGCTTCGTCCTATCAGCGTACGGACGGCTCGTAATCCACAATTGTGGCACGCCTATGTGCTGTCCCTGCTGCACCAGGTACGCCCATAGTAGCTGGTTATAGCGGTGTGTAATTGAGCTACAGATGGCTACTTGCGACACCCGGCGATGTAGCTAGCTGTAGATGTAGCGTAGCGTAGCGCACCTTGTGGCGGCGTGTAAAGAGGGTGCGGTTCCCGTTGGTAACCGTTCGGCCGTGCTCGTGCACGTGAAGTTGCCGTTGGTATCCATCCTGTTGTGGCGGCGTGTAAAGGTACCATAACTGTTGGGTGTCCTTTCCATACTCTGAGTCACCATCTGAGGCAGCCCTATGCAGGCTATATGCAGCAATTGCAGGAAAAGGACTATTCCCGAACACATGCACCCTCATGCGAAATTCAAACCTGAGATTATTTTTGTGATCTTATTGCACGATGAAACAGTTCAAAGTGGTGGTCAAACCTATAGACTTGCTGCTAAATCGTGCTCTACTCTGCCCCATAAATCATGTAGGTTGTCATGATGGAACTCATCTCTGATCATTTCAAAGTTCTCTTTAACCTTTGGTTTTAGGTTTGGATGCACGTTTCGCTTGTATATCTTGTTCTGCAGTCAGCATTGACTCTGCTCCCGATGCATCTATGTTGTCAGGAACATCATGCGTTTCCCTCACAGGGTAATTTATGGCACTTTTTGTGGACATATTTTCACTAAAATGGCAGACAGCTCTAGGGTTGCTAGCAGACTACACATATGCACCCAGACACTGTAGATTTAGAACTCCTGTTACTATTCTGCCACCAATGCACATATGTGTGATATGTCTGAGGGATGTGAGCACAGATCTCTGTGCAAGCAATAGTAGATTGGTTACCCGTTATTTTCTCCCCCCATGACTGACCAGCTGCATGTAGTAAATCCAGGAAGGACAATGCAGTGGATGAACTTATTCATTCTATTATTATGTGCTGCGACCAGAAGAAAGGATGCAAGGAAACATTCCCAGTATCCCTCAAAGACTGTTCAGGTACCTTTACACGCGGCAATTTTTCTAGGAATTTCACAGGCAACTTACTGGTTGCAGTGAAATCATGGAGACATTGTTCCATTTGTACACAGCAACAAGATAGAACAATGTGTCCATGATTTCACTGCAACCAGCAAATTGCCAGTGAAATTGCATGCAATGTTGCGACGTGTAACGGTACCCTTACAGAGAGTTTATGCATTAGGGCATTAGGATTATGGGGAAATTACAATCTAAGGCTGTGGTCACAGTACCATTTTTCACATGCATTTTTGGAGACCTGCGTTTTCAAAAACGCATGTAAAAAACGCACCCATAGGCCCCCATGTTAAAAAACGCATGCCCTAATAGCCAAAAAGCATGTGTGACTGTCCCATGCGTTTTTGGAGCATATCCAAAAACGCATGCGTTTTTTAATAAGGGGCCTTATGGAAAACGCATGCAAAAACGCATGTACAATTAGTGCCATTCAAAAACGCATGCGTTTCCCATAGGAGCCCATGTTAAAAAAAACGCATGCGTTTGTGGAAACGCATGCGTTTTTTTTAACATGGGCTCCTATGGGAAACGCATGCGTTTTTGAATGGCACTAAAAGTTACTAATTCTACATGCGTTTTTGCATGCGTTTACCATAGGAACCCATGTTATAAAAACGCATGCGTTTTCTACAAAAACGCATGCGTTTTTTAAAACGCTCAAAAAAATACTACAAGCACTATTTTTATGTGCAGATTCAAAAACGCAGCCAAAAACGCAGGGAGCCATCAGAGACCTTAAAAAACTCATGCTGACATGAAAAACGCATGTAAAAAAGCATGCGTTTTTAAAAGGCACTAAAAAAACTGTGACCACAGCCTAAGGCTGTGGTCACAGTACCATTTTTCACATGCGTTTTTGGAGACCTGCGTTTTCAAAAACGCATGTAAAAAACGCACCCATAGGCCCCCATGTTAAAAAACGCATGCCCTAATAGCCAAAAAGCATGTGTGACTGTCCCATGCGTTTTTGGAGCATATCCAAAAACGCATGCGTTTTTTAATAAGGGGCCTTATGGAAAACGCATGCAAAAACGCATGTACAATTAGTGCCATTCAAAAACGCATGCGTTTCCCATAGGAGCCCATGTTAAAAAACGCATGCGTTTCCGGAAACGCATGCGTTTTTTTTAACATGGGCTCCTATGGGAAACGCATGCGTTTTTGAATGGCACTAAAAGTTACTAATTGTAGATGCGTTTTTGCATGCGTTTCCCATAGGAACCCATGTTATAAAAACGCATGCGTTTTCTACAAAAACGCATGCGTTTTTCAAAACGCACAAAAAAATACTACAAGCACTATTTTTATGTGCAGATTCAAAAACGCAGCCAAAAACGCAGGGAGCCATCACACACCTTACAAAAGTCATGCTGACATGAAAAAAAGCATGAGTTTTGTTAAATCACTTAAAAAAACGCATGGCAACTGTGACCACAGCCTTATACAGGAAAACACATAATTTAACAATGGCCAGTAGACTGCAGCAAAGTACTACAACACGGTACACTAAATATACAAATGAATGAATATATCCCATTAAATACAAGTCCTTTTCTGAAGACAATGACTGCCAGCACAAGTGTAATAAAAAGTAAATCTTTGCTAGTTTTCTGTTTTGTTTTTTTTTAAAAGTGGGACAGAAGTAATACGTAAAACATGACATTAGCTTTTTATCAAATTAATCCCTTCTCCCCGTTTAAATAAATAAGCATTCAATTTTACGGTGGAGGCAGGGAGTGATAACTGTTAAGGCCACTTTACACACACAGATATTTGTGTCCAACTTCTGAACAGATCTCTGGTTGCAGTGAAATCATGGACACATTGCTCCATTTTGTGGCTGTGTACAATGGAACAATGTACCATGATTTCACTGCAACCAGTAAGTTGTTCAGAAGTTGTGTGTGTGTGTAAAGTGGCCTTTGGGCCACGTCACACCTGTCGATGCCGCCGGAGATGTGGGCAGCGACGGGAGGGAGCGTGCATGTTTTTAGCGCCCCGCCAGCGTCATCAGTCCCCATTCACATGGGGCGACACACCGGTGATCTGACAAGCGTCATCGCCGCCGGGGTGTCTCAAAACCCCAGCGGTGATGCAGTACAATGGGAGCCTACGGCTCCCATCGCCTGTATGGTCGCCGTCGGCCATTTACATGGGGCGATGTGTACACTGCTCTGCTCTGAAACCAGGCGACCAGTAAAATGCATTGCCCTCTCCAGTCACATTGGGCGACGCATTGGCGATAGGCCACACCCAAGCGTCGCCATAAACATCACCAGGTGTACCCTTAGCGTTAGTGATGTAGCAGCACTGGGGAGCTTCGTAGAGGGACCTCATGTTTTGGATTACCATCGGAGCTGGGTAAGTAGGGTGTCTTTGTGTTTTATTTCCAATAAAGGATTTTGCTAGTGTGTGTGTTTTTTTAACTATTTACCGACTCAGTTGGTCATGGGCAGGTCTCATAGAGGCATGACATTACCAATCTAGGGTTTAATGACAAGCTGTCAATAATCAGTGGTCATTAACCTTTTTTATTACACCGTTTGTCACTGGCACCAGGGCATAACTATTGTCAAATGAATTAAATTAACTTTATTGTAACTAAACAACTTGATAACCTAAAAATAGTTTGAGGGAAAAAGCAAAATAAGCATTTTTATTAAATTACGGTAGTTTTCATCCATCTAGGTTATCATTAGAACCAATAAAGCATCAAGTGGCACACTTATTTTAATGGAAGGCCACAGGAGACATAACACTCCTCTTTAGACTAGTCTCCATCATTAATAACTGAACAGAAAAGTAATGTACTGAATGTCATATAATTGGGCAGAGTTTGTAACACTTGTTATGGAATGGCAATAAAAGAAGAGTGTATCATATTTGTTCCTTTGTTTTGCAGCATTAAATGGATGATACAACTTATAGACATTTTGTAAAAATGGCTGCCAATGTTATGAAAAACAAATTCATCATTACTCAGCTACGATCTTCTCATTTGTTCCAGGGCTAAGGCTAGCTTCACACTGCAGTTTTTTCACTGATCAGTGTCCATCCAGTTTGTGTGCCAAAACCCGGAGAAGATCCAGGAGAGGAACTTTCAGAGAAAAAATATAATTGAAAGATTGACACAAACTGAATGGACACTGATCAGTGAAAAAACTGTGCCATGCAGCGCTTAGTTACCCGCTGTTTACCATGGATACCAGCTCCCAGCGCTTGCTGAGAGGCGCTGGGAGCTGGCTTCTCGCTCCTCTCCCGGTGTCACACGCAGTGATGCTGCGTGTCCACCAGGTGACCATCGCCAGGTTTTAGAGCAGGTTCTAAAACCTGGCAACCATCAACCAGCGATTTATCGCTGGTTTATGCGCCCTGTCACACACGTCAATATCGCTGCAACGTCATGTGCAGCAGTGATAATGCATGCGATATTGACGCGTGTGACATCCCCATAACATACAGAGGTTCCACATCCATTATAGCTAATATCGAGTTCCCTGTTAATGTATTACTGATGTATGTAAAGTGCTATGGAATTAATAGCACTATATAAATTAATAAATATTATTATTATTATTATTATTATTATTATTATTAATATTATAATGTATGTGGACATATTTAGTATTTGGTGCAGAAATTCTTGACCATTTCTACACCTCTTGGCAGGAAAAATGCAGCAGAAAAAAACACATGTTTTTGCAATGATGTCTGTAGGATTTTGATGCATTTTTAATGCAGAACTTTTCCAATCGTTGGAAAGGGTGAAATCTGCAGCAAAAAGGCTTCAAGAATTGACATTCTGCACGTATAAACCTGCACCACATCTGCAAGGCGAAAGTATTTAATGTGTGCATGACACTTCAGGATTCTCATTAAGGCCCGCATCACACTGCGGCGTGATCCAGTCCGGTTCTGTCCGGGATGACCCAGCCAGCCGCGGACCGGATCTGCACACAGGACTGGGGGGCTATTATGTCCAAAATTGTGAGATGTCTTGCAGAGGGATGCAGCAGTCTTGAAACTGCCAAACGTTTGAAGCGTAATCATTGACCAATCAAGCGTTTCATGGCAAATAGCCAACAGGGTAGCAAGAAGCGTGTTGGGCAACAAAGGTGCAAAGTAACTGCCTATCAATTGAGGAAAATCAAGCGTGAAGCTGCCAAGATGCCATCTGCCACCAGTTTTGCCATATTTCAGAGCTCCAACGTTACTGGAGTATCAAAAAGCACAAGGTGTGCTATACTCAGGGACATGGCCAAGGTAAGGAAGGCTGAAAAACGACCACGTTTGAAAAAAAACATAAGATAAAACGTTAAGACTGGGCCAAGAAATATCTTAAGACTGATTTTTCAAAGGTTTTATGGACTGATGAAATGGGAGTGACTCTTGATTGGCCAGATGGATGGGCCAGAGGCTAGATCAGTAAAGGGCAGAGAGCTCCACTCCGACTCAGACGCCAGCAAGGTGAAGGTGGGGTTCTGGTGTGGGCTGGTATCATCAAAGATGAACTTGTGGGACCTTTTTAGGTTGAGGATGTGTGGAGCCCACTGGGACGGGGTACTCGGTGCCGGACCGGGGTACTGCTGGGGATATCACGGCGGTCTTGGTCCGGACCGTGTCCTGGGTTCCGCAATAAATGGGGGGTATATTTACAGGGGAGGTTTTCGTGACGCCACCCACGGGTTGTGGTCAGGGTGACCACCGCTGCTGCAGAACCTCCGGGGATGATGTTTGGCAGCCGGTGATGTAACGGCTCTCCGCAGGTAGAGCCTGGTTACCCCGGGCAGTGTTAGTTAAAGTCTATGATTGGTGCAGAGTAGGGGTAGTAGTAGAGATGAGAGTTGGTGAGGGAGAGTAGGGCTTGAGTGCAAGGATCACACAGACTCACGATTTTGTAGTTTTCCAAGGCTTTACTGCAGATGTTGTTAGCAGAGCACTGTCCACGGAGTCTGTACCGAGGCCAGGTTGCTCCACCCTCACCGGGTCCTCAGTTTCCTACTCCTGCACCTTGTGTGTGGCCCTGCTGCTGCTTTAGCTGAGCTGCTGCCCCTGTCTCTCCTCACAGGTACCCCCTTTGCTAGGCAACTTGAGTCTTTCCGTGTGCTTCTGACCCCGCTGTGTGCTTCGCTGAGGTATGGTGTAGGTATGTAACCTCCACTATCCCGTTGTTTTCTGTGCTGTGTGTTTCAGTCACAGATTCAGATCCGGTATACGGTCTCTGCGCTCCTCCGGGGTGAGTCATGTGGTAACTCAGTTTCCCAGATGTGTTCTCCTGTTCTTATAACTCCTCTCCCCAGACCCTGGCTAAGCCTGGGATTGAGTAGCAAACTGTGGAGAAGCCTAATGCAGCCCCTTTACACCACAGTCTCTCTTCCTCAGTTCTCTCAGGAACTGAACTACTTCCTCTTGACACTAGAATATATGAGGGAGCTGCTTTAGCTCCCCCTTCTGTCCTAGAGGTGCTAGTGCAGTGTCAGGTGTTGTGTGGGGAGTTAACCCTTGTTGTTGTTACTGTGGCACTTAACCCGTGGGGTGCCACAGATGGAGTGAAGCTTTACTCCTGGACCTACTGCCAGTTTATGGAAGACAACCTCTTCAAACAGTGGTACAGGAAGAAGTCGGTATCGTTCAAGAAAAACATGATTTTCATGCAGAACAATTCTCCATCACATGCATCCAACTATTCCACAGTGTGGCTGGCCAGTAAAGGTCTAAAAGAAGAAAAAATAATGACATGACCCCCTTGTTCACCTGATCTGAACCCCATAGAGAACCTGTGGTCCCTCCTAAAATGTGAGATTGTGGCGCCCCGCAACGAGTGCGTCACAGGAGGGTATTGCAGCCATAAATGCAGCAGCAATATTCTCTGACCCAGCAGTCATCTGGTTAACTTAGAGATCCATACTCTGCATGCCTCACTTAGCATAGAGGGCCAATCAAGGTCCTGGTGGGCGGAGTGCAAGGGTAGTGTGTAGTGGAAGTTTAGTCCAGCTTAGAGAGTTCTAGCCTCGGGTCTGGAGAAGTAACAGCAACTTAGAAGACCTCTGCAGAATCCCAGCTCTGCAACCTAGGAGAGGGGGTTGCACAGTTGGTGCAACCCCCTGGCCACCTTCTACCGGCCATCTCCTCACTTTTACCACGGTTGAGCACCATTACTCTCTGTGTCCGACCTGATTGCTCGAATCAACCATGGGGGCGGACCCCAAAGACTTTTCCCACAATTGGACTACAAAAGCCCCAAGGAAATGGGAGTGAGAGACAGACCGTTCTTCATCAGCTCTTCACCAGTACAGTTACCGGGTAGAGACGGGTGTGGCTCCTCCAAGAGAAATGGCCAGCTTAAGACTGAGAGACCTGATGCAAGAAGTGGAAGCCGAGGCCAGAGCAGCAATAAGCCATCCGGGTCCGGGTCCTGTCCTCAATATCGACGGCAGCCCCGACTTCTGGCAAGAAGCTCTGCAAGACCTCCAGGTACGGCTCCTAGAAACCGTTGAATGGACAATCCGCAGTTGGAGCGTGAGCTTGGGCAGCAGACTACATCGTGCGATGCAGCAGAGCCGCTCGAGTAGAACCACTCCAGGGCCGGACGACATCTCGAGTTTCAGCACCGCCTCGCCCACGCCGACCACTTGTCCCGCTTCATCTCCAGAGCCGATAGACTGTGTCATCCCGGTAGAGACCACCGCTTATCCCGCTCCAGAGCCTGGAACTGAAACCGTGTTTGAGCCGGAGCTTGCAACTCGCTCCAAGGAAGAACCGAATACTTACCTGGTTCCCCTTGCGGAACCCGCGACTAGTTTCACCACTACCGAGACTGTCGCCTGTTTCTCCCCTGAACCGGAGGCCTCCTCTGCAATTACCGAGGCCTACCTGGTGACCGGGATCGAAACACCGTTACTCGCTGCTACAGAAGAAGAGGCAGGCAGCCTGGAAGCCCTGCAAGACGACCTCGAGGAGAACTTTGCAGCACAGCCACCCATCGACCCAGAGGGTCCCATTCCAACATCTCCGTTTGCCGAACAGCCCGACGTGGTCATCGAGGGAGAGATCGAGGTTGATGACGACGAGACCTACAGCCCAGCTGAGGACCTCTACACCGGGTTCGCCTGGGGAGATATCAAGGATCCTTCTGCCGGGCGATCTGCTCGGGTACGCTGGTCGGGTGCCGCCGCAGCAACATCTTCTCCGGTTCCGTTCAGCCGGGTTCCAATCCAGACTGCCCACCAGACTCCAGCCATTCAACAACCAGCACGCCGTAGTGACTATATCCACACGAAGAGGTACGTCGCATCCGAAGGGAGGAGTGGCAGGCTCGTCTACGCGCCAACATGCAGGCTCGCGCTGAAGCCCGCCGCCAATCTCCATTGCCTGATGAACTCCGTAAAACCGGACGGGTGAGCACCTTCAACTTATCCACTGGGTGGGGATTCATAAGGGAAGAGGGTGTGTGTACGGAAGTGTTTGTGGGGCGCCGTGATGTGGAATCTCACTTACCGCGAGGGCATCCTAACCGTGATTTGTATAGAGGGGACATTGTAACCTATGAGCGATATGTATGCTGTGACGGGTGGTTCGCTATACGGGTCCGGAACACTGCCCTCCACAAGTGACTTTGTTGTTTGAACTTTTTGCCAAGAGACTTCTTTCTGTTTTGCAAATAACACCGCGACTTGGCGGCTACAGCCTGAACTTTTAAACTAAGGACAGCCGACCGCCCGCCGGGTCTGCGAAATGTGTTAACCTGTTCTTTTTGCTTGCAACAACAAAGCGAATGTTTACCTATTTCTTTAATAAAAGTGTAATTTTCATGTCTGTTATAAAAATATAAAAATCCTCTGTAATGTTGGGTAGTGCGACGCTTGGGGACACCGCGGCTGTGAGTGCACAAGCGAACCACAGCAGGGGGTAGTGAGAGGCGTGGCTAGGTGGGCAGGGCCTCTAGACCTGAAGGCCTCCCATGACTTTTACCCGGTTACCCGCCAGAGCAGTCCGAGGCTGCGCCGGACCAAGACCAGTGACATCCACTGGACGGGACAGCCCCGCCCCACAAGTAAGTATAATAAAAACTATTTTTTATGATGTTTTACAGATCGGCCTGAGGACCTATATACAGCATTCCTGAATGTTGTATATATCGAGCCCCAGGGTGTGGGGTACTCGGGTATCAGGCCGCAAGGGGTTAACAGTGTCACGGGGAACGGCGGCCGGGCCTGATCCCATGTCCTGGAGGACTATTCTTTTGAAAAAGGGTTTTATATACAGGGGATGATATACAGTTTGTTGTCGTGACGCCACCTGTAGTGTCTGGTGATTTGCACCAGCGCTGCCACAGTCCGCCGGAGGTAGATGGTATCGCGGCTGGGATGGTAAATTCCTCCACAGGTAGGATTGGACATCCGGGGCAGTTTGGAGTGAAGTGATGGCTGAGAAGGGGTGTTGGACCAGTCTATGAGGGGTGCTGGGAATGGAGGGAATGATGCACGCACACAAAAGAAGTCTCTTTTACCTTTTACTGATGTTTAGAAGGTAGATACGTCCAGGGCACTGACGGGTGGACAGGTTGCACAGTGGATCCCCACAGCAAGTGGGTATAAGGCCTCCTCTGTTTCTGTGTAATGTCTGAAGCACAGCCTGCTTGCAGCCCAACTTGCCTCCTCTCTCTTCCTGATTGTAGTGTTCCTCTCTCTCTCTCCTCCTGTGTGGTCTCCAGGTTACCCCCTTTGATCACTGCAGTGCTGTACTGCTGTGTCTGGCTTCCTCTCTCGACTCACAGGGGATTAACCGGGTAGCCGAAGCCTCCACGGAGCAACGGGTTTTTCTGTGGTCCTAGAGTATCCCACAGGTGTGGATCCCCAATATCCGGTGGTTCTTTGGGTGAAACTCTCCTCCAAGTTCCTTGTGTGGCGCCCTGCTCACGCAGGTAGCCACAGACTTCTCCAATGCACAGCTGAGTTTCCACAGGAGGTACCTACTACATACAACACCTTCCACCCCGGCACAGTAGGGGAGCACCACTTGCCGACCTTAGGCAAGATCCCCTATAAATACTGCTGCTGGGGGCGGAGTTTGTCAGAGTGTGCAGACGCTAGGAGAGCTGCAAAGACGTCCTGGTGGTCGGTGCTTCGATTAGGCCTGAACCAGTGACCCGGATTGGCCCTTCTACGTCCTAAGTGGGACTGAAGGCAAGGAGCTTAGGAGAGAAAAAGGAGCGAGGAGCTTGAGGGAGTTCGTCCCAGGAGAAACACCGGATATTGGGGATCCGCATCTGTGGGACACTATAGGACCATAGAAAACCTCGCCGCACCATGGAGGCTTCAGCGACCCGGTTTCCTATGTGGGTCAAGAGAGGGAGCCAGACACAGCAGGGCAAAGCCGCAGTGTTCAGAGAAGGGAACCCGGATACCGCACAAGAGGAGAGGAAGACACTACAGTCAGGAAGAGAGAGGAGGCAAGTCAGGCTGCAAGCAGGCTGTGCTTCAGATACTACTTCAAAGCAGAGGAGGCCCTATACCCACTTGCTGTGGGGACCCACTGTGCAACCTGTCCACTCGTCAGTGCCCTGGACCGTTTTACCTGCTTAACAACAGTAAAAGGTAAAAGAGACTTTCCTGTGTGTGGGTATCCTTCTTCTCCACTCCCAGTATCCTTCATAGACTGTTCCAACGCTCCCTATACAATCCCAGCTCCACTACAACCTTCCCCTTCTCATTACGCTGCCCCGGAGGTCCAGTCTTACCTGTGGAGGACTTCATCTCAGCCGCAATCCCATCTACCTCCGGCGGACTGTGGCGGCGCTGGTGCTACTTCACCAGAAACTGCAGGTGGCGTCACGACAACAAACTGTAAATAATCCCTTGTATATAAAATCCCTTTTCAAAGATAGTCCAGGAGACGGGATCAGGCGGGCCGCCATTCCCCGTGACACAGCAGTTAACCCTTGCCGCCTGATACCCGAGTACCCCAAAGCCTGGGTGCTACACTTGCTCCTTTCAGCTATCTGCTCCTTGTATTCTGTCCCCACTTTAGGCTTGCGGGATGTAGAAGGGCCACTCCGGGTCACTGGTTCAGGCCTAACCGTGGCACCGACCACCAGAACGTCTTCGCAGCTCTCCTAGCGTCTGCACACTCTGACTAACTCCGCCCCCAGCAGCAGTATTTATATGGGATTTGCCTAAGGTCGGCAAGTGGTGCTCCCCATGCTGTGGCAGGGTTGAAGGTGTTGTATGCAGTAGGTACCTGCTGTGGAAACCTAGCTGTGAATTAGAGAAGTCTGTGGCTTACCTGCATGACAGGGCGCCACATACTCCCCTAGGTAACATCAGTACTCCTGGACTGAGCATTTTGGTTTTACAAAGGAATAACAATAATAACAGTGAACAAGTAACATATTTACAAAGTCTTAAAATAGAAAAATTTACAAAAAGACACTGAAAAATATTTGAAAAATGAAAACAGGTAAGTCCATACGGTGCTAGTCCATCCACCGCAGGCTTTGAAAATTTTGTGGCTACAATAGTCCATTAACTGTAGTCCTTTGAAATTTAAGAGTTCAAAAAGGGGGAAAGTTCAAAGGGAAAAGTCCCAAGTTCAAAAAGGGAAAAGAGTTCAATAGTCCTTACAGGACTTAGTCTCTGTAGGCTAACAGTTCACACAAACAACGGCGTTTTCGTCGTAGGAGTCCTAGGTACTACGGGGCCTTTAATGGTCATAAGTGCTGTAGGCCTCTTGGCTCTGGGGTCACCTTTTGGTCAAGCTTATACTCTCCCTAGACAGCTCCTTACGCCAACTCCCCTCTTTGGTGTTGTGTACCTGGCTTTGGCCTACTCTTCACCTTTGAGATACTATTTAATTTCTTACTTACAATGACTATTTACAAGTTACTTTTTGAAGTGTATTCTACTTGACTTTACTATACCCATTCTCCAAACCTGACGGGGGTTGACCTTGTATGCTTCTATGTGATTTCCGCACTTCAGGCGTCACTACACAGGTGAGGTGTCTAGTGAAAGTTTGGTGCAGGTGTGTCAGATAAGCTTCTGCGTTGCCTTAGTCTCACTACAGGGCTAGCAGTTTACCGATTGCAGCATCCTCAGATTCTCTAGCAACGGGTATTTCTTCCTATTTCTTGGTTCCACTTCATTGGGTTGGTAAAAATTTAGTATTGGCACTATGATGGCTCCTCTTGTTGAGGCCAATCTTCTGGGAATTCTAGGATTGTTGATATTACCTTCTTCTTGGGTTCTTGATATGAACTTTCCTCTGGTTCTTTTTCTGGAATTGGTTGTTGGACTGAATCTTGGTCTTTCCAATCTGTTGGACATTTCTTGATGTGATCTCTGGACACAGTTTGTGTGTTTTTTCCACCGTCCTTGCTAATGATGCAGACTTTACTGATGTCATTTCCAGAATCTAATAGGATGTAGGGTTCTTGTTCCCACCGATCGTCTAGCTTATGTTTGGTTCTCTTCCTCTTAAGTGCTTCCAGGTGTTATTGGTTCTGCTGGAGCATGTTTGTTGTACTCCCTTTCTTGCTTTTCATGGGATTTCTCCAGGTTGTTTTCTACGCAAGCTTGAACCTTTTGGTATTGTTCTTGGCGATGGGTTTTCCAGTTTGAAATGGCATGATCTGCTTCAGGATCTACTACTCCGAGTTCCAAGTCTATGGGTAATTTTCCTGTATGGGCTCTCATCAGGTAGGCTGTGAACAGTTTGTAGAGCTTTCTGGAATTGGTTATACATGTCAACCAAATCAGTAGTTTTTCCGGCCATTGGTTTCTTTCTTCTACTGGTAGGATTTTCAGCATGTCGATGATGATGTGATTCATTTTCTCACAGACTCCATTTGTTTGGGGATGATACGGGGTTGTTCTGATCTTTTTACACCCATTCATCTGGCAGAACTCTTGGAAGATCTCTGCTTCGAAGGCTGATCCTTGATCCGTTAAGACATGTTCTGGGTATCCCAATGGTCTGCAGAATACATTTTGGAAAGTTTTTGCAGTGTTGCAGCTGTTAAGTCCTTTACAGGGCAACCATTAGGAATCTCGAGTAATGGTCTACCATGGTCAACGCGTAGGTGTAGCTGGATCTACTTGGAGTCAGTTTTACATGGTCCCAGGCGACTATTTCCAGAGGTTGCTTGATTACAATGGGATGAAGCTGGGCTTTCTGGCTCTGTAGTCCTTTCTTCTCAGGCTGCAGGATTTACAATTCTTACACCACTTTTGAATGGATGATCGCATGCCGACCCAAAAGAACTATCCTTCAGTAGCATCTCTAGCTTCTTCCATCCAAAGTGACCAGTCTGGTTGTGATAAGCGTTCAAGACTACAGGAATCTCTGATTTTGGCACAATGATTTGCCAAGCCATCTGTAAGTTCTTGGATTGATATATCTCCGATACAGTTTATCTTGGTATAAGAACAGTTTACTCCGCTCATTCCACAGATGTTTACTTCAGATGGTGGATTTTACAGGCAGCTTCGCTGACTCTTGGGTTATCAGTTGCTTGATTAGATTGACATGGTCTTGTGCTTCCCTCCAGTCGAAGTGGGGTAACAGATTCACTGTCCTTGTAGAGTGGTCTTGACAGGTTTTCTGACATTGGGTTACTCTTACTTTTAGTTGATGGAAAGCAGATAACTCCACCTCTTCCAGCTCGTCTTCATCTACACCCTCTTCTGATAAGTGAGGCATTCTGGATAATGTGTCCGGTTTCCATTCTGGTGCCCAGCAAGGTACTTGATGATGAATTGGTAGTTGGACAATCTGGCCATACATCTTTGCTCCATGGCTCCCAACTTCAGCAGTTTCCAGGTGGGTGAGCTGATTGTTATCCGTGTTTGCTGTAAATTTGTTAGAGGTCGGTAGTGTTTGAACCTCTCTGTGAGGCCCAGACCAAGGCCAGGAATTCCAGCTTGAAGGAACTGAAGTTTTCTGGGTTCCTCTCTGTGGGACGCAGCTTCTGCTGGGTAGGCGATTACCCTCTCCTTGCCGTATTGCTTTTGGGAAAGGACGGCTCCGAGTCCCACATTGCTGGCGTCTGTATACAGCAGGAATGGCAGGTTGTAGTCCGGGTAAGCAAGGATTTCTTCTCCTGTCAGGGCTTCTTTCATCACTCGGAACGACTCCTCTTGTTCCTTACCCCATCTCCAGGAGAATCCTTAGACTTGCCTTTCGTGGGTTGGCCTACTAGGAGGTCTTGCAGGGGAGCAACCTTCTTGGTGTACTCCTTGATAGACCTTGGTAGTAGCCCACCAAACCCAGGAATTGACGTACTTCCTTGATGGTCTTGGGTTCTGGCCATTCTTTGATTGCTGTCACCTTGTTTGGATCGGGTGGCCACGCCTTCGGCACTGACTATGTGTCCCAGGTACTGCACTCTTGGCTTTAACAGGGGGCATTTTGATGGTTTTAGCTTCATCCCGTACTTGGCCAGAGCTTCAAACACTTCTCCTAGATGAGTGACATGTTCCTCGTAGGTCTTAGAGTACACGATCACGTCGTCCAGGTACAGCTGTACCTTCTCAAAGTTCTTATGTCCAGGCAACTTTCCATTAATCTCTGGAAGGTTCCGGGTGCATTACATAGTCCGAAGGGCATTATGTTGAATTCACATAGGCCCATAGGTGTTGCGATGCTGTCTTCTCTCTG
The DNA here is from genome assembly GCA_033576535.1 of Allobates femoralis. NCBI lineage: Eukaryota > Metazoa > Chordata > Amphibia > Anura > Aromobatidae > Allobates > Allobates femoralis. Next base: position 243,851,909 of record JARQOC010000005.1, read on the forward strand.
TCTTCCTTAGCTACGGACACCTGCAAAATACCCACTGTGAGATCTAAGGTAGAGAAGTAGTTGGCAGACTTCAACATAGCTAAGGATTCGTCTATACGAGGTAACGGGTAAGCATCTTTGTGTGTGATGCAGTTTATTTGCCTATAATCTACACACATTCTCATACTGCCATCCTTTTTCCTGACTAGGACTAATGGAGCTGCCCAGGGACTACAACTATCTCTATAACCACTGTGTCCTTCATGTCCTGTAACATTTCCTTGGCTTTTTAATAATGTGCAGGTGGAATAGGCCTGTACCGCTCTTTGATTGGTGGATGTATACCTGTGGGGATGTGATGTTGGACCCCTTTTATCCTACCAAAATAAAGTGGATGCTTACTATAAGACTTGTTCGAATTGTTGAACTACCTGGTACACACCTTGCTTTTCATACACAGGAGTGGTGTCAGTTCCGACATGGAGCTGTTGGCACCAGTCCTCCAGTGGCCAGTGGTTTGATCAGGTTTTGCCCCTTTGCTTGGGGTATGGGTTCACTGCTTGGATCTCGTTGTTGCTGACTGTGTACAATTTAGCAACGGGGTATACCTGGGTAATTTTACCTCCTCACTGCCACAATTTAAGATGCGAACAGGTACTCTCCCATTGTGTACATCAACCAACCCCTGGCTGTCAACAGTGTAGGTCTGTGCTCTGTGCTGACGGGCTCCACTAATGCTTGGTAGTCCTGCCCTCTCAGACCTATAGCTGCTCGACAACAAATCATCATTTCACTCATTGGGGGTATCACAATAGGCAACGGGTCTGTCAACCGTGCAGTACCAATTTCACCACCTGTAATTGTTACCTGTTGTTGGTGCAGGATGGCTCTGATCTCAACCTGGAGGACCTTCCTTTGACCAGGTCTGGCAGCGTCTGCAATCTGGTGAAGCAAAGACAAAACTTCCTCCAAGCAATTGCTAACAACATTTGTGCCTAGTATGATATAAGGATCATTAGCATTACTAGATTCTGCTACTACAAGGACCCCCTAGTTCTGCAATTCCACCCTCCCCACCTTTATGGGCACTTCTCTAACCCCCATCACAGTGAGTGGTTCACCATTAGATGCATTAAGGGTAAGGTCTATTTCAGGCTGTTTTAGTTCTGCATCAGCCCAATAATTCTTATAAAGGATATTGGGGATGGTGGTCACCTGTGACCTAGTTTCCAGCAGAGCAGGAGTCGGGATGCCATCCAGTACAATGGACAGAAACGGCCTCTGTCCGATGAAGGTCTTGTACCAGGTGGCTGGGCTCTGTTGATCTAATCCTGAGGTTTGGCCCCGGCCCCCTGGGACTGCCCGTTTAAAGGACAGCTCCTGAGAGGTGTCGGTGCGGTTACAGCGGCGCAGATGGGTTCCCCAGTGGAGCTGTAGTGGTCGGTGGTTCTTCCTCGGTACGCTGTGTCTTGCTTCCTTCGCATCCAGGGTACATCCTCTGGACTTTCGGCAAGTTGGATCAGCGGCTGAGGCTTGGGCTGGGGTTTTGGCGCTGGCTGTTGATTGCTTTGCTGTAACTGCAGAGCGTCCATTTACTTAGCGATGCTTTTATTCATCTGGCGCATCTCAACACACATCTCAGCTCGCAGAGAATCATACTTGTCAGGCTGAGCAGATTGGACATTGTGCATGGATGCAGACACGGGTAATGATTTTGGAGTAGCCTGCACTTCACCACTGCACCACCGTTTAATAGCAGCTTCATGGGTCTCTAGCGGCTTTAACCCTTTAATGGCCATCTCTTTCAGGGTGTTGAAGTCAGCTTCTGGGTTGCTTAATGACCACAAACGTATAGTCTTACTGTCCTCGGGGGATAGCAGTCCCCGAGTCAATTGTGCAGTGACGAGTTTATTTTCATCAGGTAGACTGGTGGGGCTGACATGTATAAGGGCACGCAATGCTTTTTCCAGATGCAAGGCATAAGCTCTTATATCTTCTCCCGGCCTCTGGTAGCAGTGATGGAATCGCATGCGTATATCAGGCTCATTGCACTCCTCAAAAGTAGTTCTCAGTTTATTGAATATAGGAGAGGCAGATTTGCGTTCAGCGGCAGACCAGGACGCACTTTCTTTCTCTGCTACGTCAGTTAACTGTCCGAGTACCACAGCAGCGCGTTGTTGACCAGTCATCGCATACATATCTAGGACGCTGTTGATCTTTTGTTTAAACTCATCCAATGTATCGGGGCGTCCATCATACTGGGGAAACCACTTGGACCCCGGGATGTATAGGAGTGACATGTGACATCGGCATTATCGGGGCGAGCGCACCTGAGGCACCGAAGGTGCTGGCGGTGCTACCGGAGGCAGCCATAGGACTTTTGGTGTAATTCCGGGGATCAGCGTACGCAGCGTCGTCGTCCCTGGAGGAGGCCGACATGTTGGAGGCCCCCCTAGTGAATTACAGCCAGTCCTTAAAGAGTTAAACAGTTCGGGAGTTTCCAGACTAGTCCACGGCGCTCGGGAATGCTCAGCTGAGCGAGGGGCGGGTTTCAGTTTTGCGCTCTACAGGCTGGCACGCCCCCTTTCTTCCCGCTCTTCGGCGCAGTAATGGCGGCGTAGTTTAAACAGTCACTCAATACAGTCAATAACACGGCACACAGTACCCGGTAATACCGGGCACGGGATCCTGTTCAGGAAAAGATGTGTCGAGCCCCAGGGTGTGGGGTACTCAGGTATCAGGCCGCAAGGGGTTAACTGTGTCACGGGGAACGGCGGCCGCGCCTGATCCTGTATCCTCAGGGACTATTCTTTTGAAAAAGGGTTTATATACAGGGGATTATATACAGTTTGTTGTCGTGACGCCACCTGTAGTGTCTGGTGATTTGCACCAGCGCCCCCACAGTCCGCCGGAGGTAGATGGTATCGCGGCTGGGATGGTAAAGTCCTCCACAGGTAGAACTGGACCTCCGGGGCAGTTTGGAGTGATGTTATGGCTGAGGGGCGCTGGGAACGGAGGGAATGATGCATGAAGACAGAAGAAGTCTCTTTTACCTTTTACTGATGTTTAGCAGGTAAATACATCCAGGGCACTGACGGGTGGACAGATTGCACAGTGGATCCTCACAGCAAGTGGGTATAAGGCCTCCTCTGTTTCTGTGTAATGGTTGAAGCACAGCCTGCTTGCAGCCCGACTTGCCTCCTCTCTCTTCCTGATTGTAGTGTTCCTCTCTCTCCTCCTGTGCAATCTCCGGGTTACCCTCTCTGATCACTGCGGTGCTGTACTGCTGTGTCTGGCTCCCTTTCTCGATTCACAGGGGATTAACCGGGTAGCTGAAGCCTCCACGGAGCAACGGGTTTTTCTGTGGTCCTAGAGTATCCCACAGGTGCGGATCCCCAATATCCGGTGGTTCTTGGGGTGAAACTCTCCCCCAAGTTCCTTGCTCCCTTTCAGCTATCTGCTCCTCGCCTTCTGTCCTCACTTTAGGCTTGCGGGATGTAGAAGGGCCACTCCGGGTCACTTTTTTGGGCCTAACCGTGGCACCGACCACCAGGACGTCTTCGCAGATCTCCTAGCATCTGCACACTCTGACTAACTCCGCCCCCAGCAGCAGTATTTATAGGGGATGTTGCCTAAGGTCGGCAAGTGGTGCTCTCCCTACTGTGCCAGGGTGGAAAGTGTTGTGTGTAGTAGGTACCTGCTGTAGAGACCCAGCTGTGCATTAGAGACGTCTGTGGCTACCTGCGTGAGCAGGGCGCCACATACAGTGCCTACAAGTAGTATTCAACCCCCCGCAGATTTAGGTGGTTTGATAAGATGCAAATAAGTTAGAGCCTTCAAACTGCAAAAGAGAGTAGGATTTATTAACAGAAGCATAAATCTTACAAACCAAAAAGTTATGTTGCTCAGTTGAATTTTAATAAATTTTAAACATAAAAGTGTGGGTGAATTATTATTCAACCCCTAGGTTTAATATTTTGTGGAATAACCCTTGTTTGCATTTACAGCTAATAATCGTCTTTTATAAGACATGATCAGGCCGGCACAGGTCTCTGGAGTTATCTTGGCCCACTCCTCCATGCAGATCTTCTCCAAGTTATCTAGGTTCTATGGGTGTTTCATGTGGACTTTAATCTTGACCTCCTTCCACAAGTTAAAGTCAGGAGACTGACTAGGCCACTCCATCACCTTGATTTTTTCCCTCTTGAACCAGGCCTTGGTTTTCTTGGCTGTGTGCTTTGGGTCGTTGTCTTGTTGGAAGATGAAATTACGACCCATCTTAAGATCCTTGATGGAGGAGCGGAGGTTCTTGGCCAAAATCTCCAGGTAGGCCGTGCTATCCATCTTCCCATGGATGCGGACCAGATGGCCAGGCCCCTTGGCTGAGAAACAGCCCCACAGCATGATGCTGCCACCACCATGCTTGACTGTAGGGATGGTATTCTTGGGGTCGTATGCAGTGCCATCCAGTCTCCAAACGTCACGTGTGTGGTTGGCACCAAAGATCTCGATCTTGGTCTCATCAGACCATAGAACCTTGAACCAGTCTGTCTCAGAGTCCTCCAAGTGATCATGAGCAAACTGTAGACGAGCCTTGACATGACGCTTTGAAAGTAAAGGTACCTTACGGGCTCGTCTGGAACGGAGACCATTGCGGTGGAGTACGTTACTTATGGTATTGACTGAAACCAATGTCCCCACTGCCATGAGATCTTCCTGGAGCTCCTTCCTTGTTGTCCTTGGGTTAGCCTTGACTCTTCGGACAAGCCTGGCCTCGGCACGGGAGGAAACTTTCTAAGGCTGTCCAGGCCTTGGAAGGCTAACAGTAGTTCCATAAGCCTTCCACTTCCGGATGATGCTCCCAACAGTGGAGACAGGTAGGCCCAACTCCTTGGAAAGGGTTTTGTACCCCTTGCCAGCCTTGTGACCCTCCACGATCTTGTCTCTGATGGCCTTGGAATGCTCCTTTGTCTTTCCCATGTTGACCATGTATGAGTGCTGTTCACAAGTTTGGTGAGGGTCTTAAATAGTCAGAAAAGGCTGGCAAAAGAGATAATTAATCCACACATGTGAAGCTCATTGTTATTTGTGCCTGAACTACTTCTTAATACTTTAGGGGGACCAAACAGAATGCTGGTGGTTTGAGGGGTTGAATAATAAATGACCCTCTGAATTAACTTTTAACGCTTTAAAAAAAAAAAAAAAATCTTTTTGGCTGCAGTGCATTTCCCACTTCCAGGCTGATCTACAGTCCAAATGTCACAATGCCAAGTTAATTCCGCATGTGTCAACCAGCTAAATCTGCAGGGGGTTGAATACTACTTGTAGGCACTGTATATAAGTCCTTTCTGATAGTGGCTGCAGCTTCTATGCGAAAAAACCTATGACAGATTCACTTTAATGGAGTCCCACCAGAAAATCCTGGGCTGTGGGACGTATTCAATTATCTGGAACCTCAGTTGACCCACAGAGTGATTTTTGCAAGTTTATTTTTGCACCAGATATACTAGGAAACTATTACCCTCCACCCTGAGCAGGAGTCTTCTCTCTCTTCTTCCCCATACCTGGTAACCTGAACACAACAGGTGATTAGTTCCCTTTTTCTTATGTAGCTCTTAAAGGGAGCCAACCACCCCAAATGACCCCCCCGGACTATTAATATCGTTCCCTACACCCAGCACATACATGTGCTGCAAGGTTTTTTGCTAAAAAAACTGTTTTTTAAAAGTTAAGATAATGCTTTATAAAGTTTATAACGAAGGGACGGGTGGGCGTTACTTAGCTGGGGCTACAGCCGAGTTCCAGCTGCCAGTCATCCTCCTCTCTCCCCTCGCAGCATTGAAGTCCAGCCCTTTCTTGTCGGCACAGCCTGGTGCACGGGATCTCATGCCCGTGCACACGTCATCAGCTACAGCCGGATCGCGAGCGCGCGCTCTGACTTCCTGCGCTCAGCTCTGGAAGTCAGAGCGCGCGCTCGCGACCCGGCTGTAGCTGATGACGTGTGCACGGGCATGACATCCCGTGCACCAGGCTGTGCCGACAAGAAAGGGCTGGACTTCAATGCTGCGAGGGGAGAGAGGAGGATGACTGGCAGCTGGAACTCGGCTGTAGCCCCAGCTAAGTAACGCCCACCCGTCCCTTCGTTATAATCTTTATAAAGCATTATCTTAACTTTTAAAAAACAGTTTTTTTAGCAAAAAACCTTGCAGCACATGTATGTGCTGGGAGTAGGAAACAATATTAATAGTCCGGGGGGTCATTTGGGGTGGTTGGTTCCCTTTAATTCTAATATATTTTTGATTCAAACATTTCTTATCCTTACCCTCTCTTTTTCCCTCTTCTAGCTATACTTGTACTACCACAATAGGTTTCGTCCTCTAAAAATCCATTCTGGCTACTTCACAAATAAGGTCCATTGGGACAACCATCCAGTTAAGTATAAGGATATAATAAAATGATTTATCCCCTTTACGCTCTTATTCTATCTTCCAATAGGCATATAGTGTATCCAAGGATTAGTAACCATATTTTTAATGGGCTGTTACTACTATAGCACCAAGTGAGTATACACAAAAAACAACTTGAACACTATTCCTCTTCCACTGATACGCATAGTGATTTAGTTCTTTTCTCTATAGAACATTGTGATTTATCCTATACCACCAGTGAATTCAAAACCATCTTCTTCATCCTGGTTTCCAGTAAGATGCTTGACCTTCCTTGTATGACTTCATCTCGCAACCTACCTTTGTCAATTCCTGCTTCATTTGCCTTACTTTTCTTAAAGCCGTATATCTCCCCTTTTGTCTACTATTTTTCTTCTCCTTCCCCTTCTCTTTCGCACTTTTTGATAACACAAATACGGCACTTGATTATACGTACTCCCACAATTTTATTATCACTTATCCATGAAGTTATATACAGTTGTGGCCAAAAGTATTGACACCCCTGAAATTCTGTCAGATAATACTCAGTTTCTTCCTGAAAATTATTGCAATCACAAATTCTTTGGTATTATTATCTTCATTTAATTTGTATTAACTGAAAAAACACAAAAGAGAATGAAGCAAAAAGCAAAACATTGATCATTTCACACAAAACTCCAAAAATGGGCCAGACAAAAGTATTGGCACTCTCAGCCTAATACTTGGTTGTACAACCTTTAGCCAAAATAACTGCGATCAACCGCTTCCGGTAAACATCAATGAGTTTCTTTCAATGCTCTGCTGGAATTTAAGACCATTCTTCTTTGGCAAACTGCTCCAGGTCCCTGATATTTGAAGGGTGCCTTCTCCAAACTGCCATTTTTAGATCTCTCCACAGGTGTTCTATGGGATTCAGGTCTGAACTCATTGCTGGCCACCTTAGAAGTCTCCAGTGCTTTCTCTCAAACCATTTTCTAGTGCTTTTTGAAGTATGTTTTGGGTCATTGTCCTGCTGGAAGACCCATGACCTCTGAGGGAGACCCAGCTTTCTCAAACTGGGCCATACTTTATGCTGCAAAATTTGCCATGCACACGGTCAAGCAGTCTAGTGCCAGAGACAGCAAAGCAACCCCAAAACATCAGGGAACCTCCGCCATGTTTGAATGTAGGGACTGTGTTCTTTTCTTTGAATGCCTCTTTTTTTCTCCTGTAAACTCTATGTTGATGCCTTTGCCCAAAAAGCTCTACTTTGGTCTCATCTGACCAGAGAACATTCTTCCAATACGTTTTAGGCTTTCTCAGGTAAGTTGTGGCAAACTCCAGCCTGGATTTTTTATGTCTTGGGGTAAGAAGCGGGGTCTTCCTAGGTATCCTACCATACAGTCCCTTTTCATTCAGACGCCGACGGATAGTACGGGTTGACACTGTTGTACCTTCGGACTGCAGGGCAGCTTGAACTTGTTTGGATGTTAGCCAAGGTTCTTTATCCACCATCCGCACAATCTTGCGTTGAAATCTCTCATCAATTATTCTTTTCCGTCCACATCTAGGGAGGTTAGCCACACTGCCATGGGCTTTAAACGTCTTGATGACACTGCGCACGGTAGACACAGGAACATTCAGGTCTTTGGAGATGGACTTGTAGCCTTGAGATTGCTCATGCTTCCTCACAATTTGGTTTCTCAAGTCCTCAGACAGTTCTTAGGTCTTCTTTCTTTTCTCCATGCTCAATGTGGTACACACAAGGACACAGGACAGAGGTTGAGTCAACTTTAATCCATGTCAACTGGCTGCAAGTGTGATTTAGTTATTGTCAACACCTGTTAGGTGCCACAGGTTAGTTACAGGTGCTGTTAATTACACAAATTAGAGAAGCATCACATGATTTTTCTAACAGTGCCAATACTTTTGTCCACCCCCTTTTTATGTTTGGTGTGGAATTATATCCAATTTAGCTTTAGGACAATTATTTTTGTGTTTTTTCATTGAAGACAAATTAAATGAAGATAATAATACCAAAGAATTTGTGATTGCAATCATTTTCAGGAAGAAACTGAGTATTATCTGACAGAATTGCAGGGGTGTCAATACTTTTGGCCACAACTGTATATTTGGAACCCACTGGGACGGGGTACTCGGTACCGGACCGGGGTACTGCTGGGGATGTCACGGAGGTCCTGGTCCTGACCGTGTCCCGGGTTCTCACAAGTAAAAGGGGATATGTACAATGGATAAAGTTTGTCGTGACGCCACCCACGGATTGTGGTCAGTGATGGGACCACCGCTGCAGTGTTGCTCTGCCAGGAGAATGGATGGATGATGGGGCTGCAGCCAGATGGATGAGCCCGCCGTGGGTCGGGATGCTCCTGGCAGGATAAAAGGTATGATAAGCAGTTCTTTATACCTGAAATCAAACACGGACACTCAGGCAGGGTTCACCTGGTTTACTTGTCAGCTCTGCACAGTTAACACAGCTCACGGTACAGTTCAGTTCTTAACAGTTCACAGTGCAGTTAACCCCGGGAACACTCGAACACTCTGCAGCCAGGCTGTCACTCTGAGACCCCTCACTCCTTCTAAGTCCTTCCAGGCTGTTGTTTCTCTCTCTCTTGTCTCCCCGGGTTGTATGGCAGCAGCTCAGAACCTTGTGGGTCCCCGTGGTTGCTGCTGTGCCTTCAACCCTTGCTGTGGGAACTCCAACCTGGAGTTAAGGCTCCCCGTTGGTTAATCTGGGAAGCCGGTATGAAATCTCTGTTCCCCTCAGAGCCGACACTCTGGTATGTGCCTAGACTGCAGTAACCCTATCTTGCAAGGCGTTACCAGACTCCATCTAACCCGTGTGACTCCAGCACAAATCGGGGAAAACTTCTCCACCAGTTAGTCAGTGCTGCCATGTTCCTCGGACCCAGTAATGCTGGTCTGGTCTCTGTCCTCACACTCCCCTGGGATGCCGGCTATGGACGAGCTTTCTCTCCATGGTTTCTGTGACTCTCTGCATCTCCATCAAGCCCAACCCCACCGGGATGTGCGTCACTCTCTGCTTGGTGTCTTTACAGCTCAGCCTACCTCAGCCTACTAACTCCTTCCTCCTCTTTCTCCTCTATTTGTGCTCTTTGTCACCTGATCTACATTCGTTGCCAACCACTTTCCTCTAAACCCACCACCCCTTGCCCACCTAGAGTCCCGGGCTCCGGGTTGGGTGCCGCCTCTAGTGGTGTGTCTGTGTCCATGAGGGTGTTTGGTGTACAAGTTATCTATCTTTCTGCCTGGCTGCAGTTCCCTATGTGGCCACCCTGGTCGCAGGGGCGCCACATATAGAACACCAGAGGCCCTAGCCTAGTACTTTGTATCTGGCTATTGACTCACCGCAGCCGGGTCTTCACGTCTCGGGCGTTGCTTCTCCCGTCACGGTTCCGCGCCCGAGGCTGTGGGGCCCGGTGGTCCAGATCAAAAGGGGTTGGCTGAACGGATAAGGGTTTAATTCTTACTTGTCGTGACGCCACCTGCGGGAATTCCGGTGAATCCACCGGCGCTGCTTGGACCTCCGGGGGATGTGCGGCAGCAAAATGGGACGCTCCCCACAGGATGAGTGGGAGTCCCTGGGGCCAGGAGCTGTCCTTGATGGAATATGACAGCTCTGTAGTATTGCGTGTTAGATCCAGGAATAATACGCGGACACACCAAAGTCTTTTAGGTACCTTTACTGGTGGCAACAGGTACACTCAGAGCGGGTGATGAGGTTGACACTCCCGGAGTTTCCACAGCAAGCAGCGTGTAGGCTTCCTTTCTCTATGGTCCTGGTTGGGTCGGGTGGATATGGAATCCTGCCGGACAGGGTTGTTCGTTCGGTGGAACGTGATTCACCTGGGTTAACTGCACTGAGCGCACTGTCAAAGGGGTTAAGCTACGTATACGGGCTGATAAGATGGCCGCCAGGGGTGATGGACGCATGTAAGGAGGCTCCAGGCACTTGGACACAATCCACCGCATCCAAGCCTGCCTGTCCTCCCTACACACTACCAGCCTCACTGCCGTCACCCCTGGGCACCCCACCGACCTTCTGGGCCACACACTCCATCCTGCGGCCGGCCGTGCCCTGCGGTCCCCGCTCAGGCCAGCGGCCCCTGCTCAGGCCCGCGGCCCCTGCCGCACCGGCTCCAAGGTGCTCACATCGGCACCACCCCCTCCCCGGAGCCCCGCCTCTCTTTACTCGGCGTGACCCGCTCCATGAGAAGGCACCATCACTGCGGGTGCAGGCCTCCTCCAGCGGCGCCCGGCGCCGCTCTGAACCGGAGGCCCTGCGGCCACCTAGCCAGCGGCTTGTCCCTCCTGCCCACCACCGCGGCAGGGACCTCACACAAGCGCAGCGTTAGCTGCGCGCTCTGCCGGCGGTACCCTCACTCCCTCGGCCGGATCCCCGGCCCGCAGCAGCTGCACGGCGCCTGATGCCCTGCGCGGCCAACCGCCCTGCCAGCACCGACCAGCCGCCCACCGCAGAGACAGGAGCACCAGTGCTCCTACGACATCACGGCCAGAAAGGTGAGGAGACAGGGGGACCCCCACCATCCACTGACTGCACCAGCCCCCAGATACTAAAAGGACCCCAGGCTACCCCTGGCCCACACTCCGGGGCCCTGTCTACTGCACCTGGGCCCTTGACTGCTGTCCTGGCCCCAGCTGCTTTTGGCCTGTCCCCATCTGGGCCCCCACTCTTTTGGCTCCAGTCTGCACCCAGCCCTGTGGCTACAACTTACCCTCCTGGCCGTGTCTGACCCCCCAAGCTGGGCCCTCCCCCCCCTCCCCACCTGGCTGCGCCTGACCCTCCTGGCTGCGCCTGACCCTCCTGGCTGCGCTTGACCCCCCTGGCTACGCCCGGCTCCTGGCTGCCATCGACCACCTGCCTGCTGTCAACTCGTCTGGCTACGCTCGATCGCCTCGCTCCACCACCCCGTCCACGACTACATCATCCGATCCCCAGCTGCACCATCTCATCATCCGACGGCACCACCACTCTACCCGGCTCCATCATCTCATCTCCGGCTCCGTCATCTCATCTCCGGCTCCGTCATCTCATCTCCGGCTCCTTCATCTCATCTCCGGCTCCGTCATCTCATCTCTGGCTCCGTCATCTCATCTCCGGCTCCGTCATCTCATCTCCGGCTGCACGACTCCATCCATGGACTGCACCTCACTTGTGACCACGGCGGCACCCCCTCGCTGTACCTTGCCCTGGCTGTACCCCATCCCTGGCTTTTCTGTATCCCGGACTATTTCCGTGTCCCTGGCTGTACCACTTCCCTAGCTGTCTTCCACCCCCGGCTACATCCCACCCCTCCTATTCAAATCCCTTACCCCACCCCACCCTAGGCTGCACCCCACCACCCGACCGCACCCTACTTCCGGCCACACCCTGCACCGTGCGCCACCCCAACTCCGCCCCGTCCTCCGCCACCCCCTAGCCCTGTCCACACCCCTTCTCCAACCACGCACCTCCCCTGCCCCATCCCACCCCTATGATTTCCTACCGCCAAAACCTGCTGCCCACAATGTTTTCCCTCCTCCTCACCTTCACCCCCATCCTACTCCACTTCCTCCTAACCCCGAACATCCCTCCACCCACCAAGGCCATAGTGATCTCTCCATCCTTCCTACCCATCCACCTCACCCCCTCCTCCGAACTATTCCTCCACACCCAATCCCTCTTCTCCACACACGCACGGCCCCCACGCAAACTCTCCTGCTCCCACCTCCTAACCCTCTCGCTGCTTCTCCTACTTGCAGGTGACATATCCCCCAACCCGGGACCCCCCCACCACATCCCTCCACTCACCTCCAATTCACGCCCATCCCCCATCACAAACTCTCGCAACCCCCACAACCTTATATCTATTCACTCAACCCCAGTCCCCCTGTCTGGAGCACTCTGGAATGCCCGCTCAGTGTGCAACAAACTCTCCTATATCCACGACCTCTTCATCACCAATAAATTCAAATTCCTCGGCATCACCGAAACTTGGCTCACCCCCCGCCGACACAGCCTCCCCTGCTGCCCTCTCCTACGGCGGACTCACGCTTTCCCACACACCACGCCCTAATAGCACCCGTGGCGGTGGTGTGGGTATACTCTTGTCCGACAGCTGCTCCTTCATCCCCACTACACCGCCTCCCTCCGCTTCCTTTCCCTCCTTCGAACTGCACTCTGTTCGCAATTTCTCCCCCTGTAACCTCCAGCTCGCGGTCATCTACCGACCCCCGGGACCCACCGCCTCCTTCCTTGACCACTTCAACACTTGGCTTCTCCACTTCCTCTCCTCTAACATCACCACCATCATCATGGGCGACTTCAACATCCCCATCGACACCCCCCGACCCGCCTACCTCCCGACTCCTATCTCTGACCACGCCTCTCCCAATGGTCCTCCTCAGCCACTCACAAAGATGGCCACACGCTTGACCTCATCTTCTCCCGCCTCTGTTCCCTCACCGACCTCTCAAACTCACCCCTCTTCCAATCTGACCACAACCTGTTGACCTTCTCCTCCCTCTTTCCCCCTACCTCACTCCCCCCTCTCCGGAAACTCAGTCACCCGCGCAGTAACCTTAAACTCATCGATTTCAACTCACTCTCCCACTCCCTCCTCCCTCTCACAGACCTCGCCTCCTCACCCGACGTTAACACTGCTGCCACCCTCTACAACTCCACACTAACTGCGGCTCTCGACCAGGCTGCCCCCTCACCCACACCAAAACCCGCACACTCAGACAACCCTGGCTCACCTCTCTCACAAAAGAGCTTCGCCGAACGTCCAGGGTCGCTGAACGGAGATGGAAGAAATCCCACTCCACGGCCCACCTCACAATCTACAAGCAATCCCTCTCCAACTTCAAGGACGCACTCACCGCCGCAAAGCAAACCTATTTCTCTAACTTAATCAACACACTGTCCCGAAACCCCAAACAACTATTTAAAACCTTCAACTCCCTTCTCCGCCCCCCAGCACCTCCTCCTTCCCCCCTCATCTCCGCCGACGACTTCGCCACCTTCTTCAAACACAAGATTGACAAAATTAGAGAAAGCTTTGGCCCAACGTCCCCCCAACCCACCACCATTACCACCCAACCCTCCTCGACCAAGGGAAGCTTCTCCAACGTGACTGAAGCCCAGCTCTCCACCCTCCTGTCATGATCTCACCTCACCACCTGTGCCCTCGACCCACTCCCTACCCATCTCATCCCAAACCTCACCACCACCCTCATTCCTGCCCTAACCCACCTCTTCAACCTATCACTCACTACTGGCGTCTTTCCCTCATCCTTCAAACACGCCTTGATCTCACCCATCCTCAAAAAACCCTCCCTCGACCCATCATCCGTCGCCAACTACCGCCCAATATCCCTTCTCCCTTTCGCTTCCAAACTACTCGAACAACACGTCCACTCTGAACTGTCCTCCTACCTATCCTCCCGCACCCTCTTTGACCGCCTGCAATCCGGTTTCCGACCCCACCATTCCACCGAAACAGCCCTCACTAAAGTCACCAATGACCTCCTGACCGCAAAGCGGAAAAAACACTACTCCGTCCTCCTCCTCCTCGACCTATCCGCCGCCTTCGACACAGTTGACCACTCCCTCCTACTCCAAATCCTAGAATCCCTTGGCATCACCGACCTCGCCCTCTCCTGGATCTCCTCATACCTTACGGACCGCACTTTCAGTGTCACCCACTCCCACACCTCTTCCTCGTCCTACCCCCTTACTGTTGGCGTCCCCCAGGGATCGGTACTGGGACCGCTACTCTTTTCCATCTACACCCTCAGCCTAGGTCAACTCATCGAGTCCCACGGCCTCCAGTACCATCTCCACGCCGACGACACCCAGATCTACCTCTCCGGGCCCGACATCACCTCCCTTCTGTCTAAAATCCCCCAATGCCTGACTGCCATCTCATCTTTCTTCTCTGCTCGCTTCCTCAAGTTGAACATGGACAAAACAGAGTTCATTGTCTTCCCCCCCAGCCACCCTCCCCCTCTGCCAGACCTGTCAATCCGAGTCAATGACTGCTCCCTCTCCCCAGTCCCCCACGCAAAGTGCCTCGGGGTCACCCTCGACTCCTCCCTCTCCTTCAAGCCCCACATCCAAGCCCTCGCCACCTCCTGCCGACTCCAACTCAAGAACATCTCACGTATCCGCCCGTTTCTTAATCATGACACCGCCAAAACTCTCGTCCACGCCCTCATCATCTCCCGCCTCGACTACTGCAACCTAATGCTCACCGGTCTCCCTGCCTCCTCCCTTGCACCTCTATCCTAAACTCAGCTGCCCGTCTAATCCACCTGCCTCCTCGCTACTCCCCTATCTCCCCTCTCCGCATGGCACTCCACTGGCTCCCCACCTCCCTAAGACCTCACTTTAAAATCCTAACCCTGACCTACAAAGCCATCCACAACCTGTCCCCCCCTACATCTCCGACATGGTCTCCCGATACCAACCCGCACGCAACCTACGCTCCTCACAAGAACTCCTCCTCTCCTCCCCCCTCATCTCATCCTCCCACAACCGCATACAAGACTTCTCCCGCGCCTCCCCTAGACTCTGGAACTCTCTCCCCCAGCACGTCCGACACTCGCCTACCCTCAAGAGCTTCAAAAAGAACCTCAAAACTCATCTATTCCAACAAGCCTACAACCTATGATGAGACCCAGCGCCGCTCCACCAAACGCTCGGCGCTCCCCCACTTTATCGTGTTCCCCCACCCCTATAGACTGTGAGCCCTCGTGGACAGGATCCTCTCCTGTCGTGTATCAGCAAGCATTGACTGCTCATGTGTACTGTACCTGTTGTTGTTACCCCCACTTCTTATGTAAAGCGCCATGGAACCAATGGCGCTATATAAATAAATAATAATAATAATAATATATCTTCTTCCCTGGGCTCTCATCCGTGGGTGCTTCAGGTGTACACGGGGCTAGACTCCCTGGTTGTGGTGCTGGTCTCTCTGTGGTTCATGTGGTTCCCACAGCTCGGTTCCATTAACCGGATTGTTAGGGAGAGTTAGGATAACTCTTCTGTCCCTGAGAGGTGCTTTTCCCCTGTCCTATGACCCCAGTTGCAAGGGTCTCTCACTTGGTGGGTGTGCTGGTTTGGGCCTGTATAGCTCCAGTACCAGTGACTGCACACTTCCTGCAGCTCTCCTAGCGTCTGCACACTCTGCTGTTTCTCCCTCCAGGACCCTATTTATAGGGGGAACTGGCTTAAGGTGACCAGTGGAGCTCCCCCTAGAGGCCTGGGGTGAAACAGGGTGTCTAAAGGTGTTGTTAGGTGTTGTTAGTGGTGAGTGCTGCTTGCTGTGTACTTTCCATTTGTGTACCAAGAGTTCTGTGGTGCCCCAACCAGGGTGCCACACTATGTTATGACTTTGGTATTTAAGAACTGTATGTAATACTCTGCTTTGTATGATTATATATATAGATTGTCTTCCTGAAGAAGGATCGTGCCTAAGCCGAAACATTGGTTTTGGAAACTATACACCTTTGCACTGAAAAATAAAAGCAACTGAAAACCAACTACAATTTTTCCTTTTTTCGCGATGTGTGCCAGGGTTAAATTTCTGTAAAGCACCATGCTGGTGCCGTCACTGAATCATGTCGCTCGTGTCCACTGCAAAACAAAACAGAAGAGGAGACAGTGGCTGGATTAGGTGAGTTTAAGGGGTTTCTTTTGTAGTTTGTAGTGCCGATAATACTTTGTGGAAGACCAGGAAATTGTATTCAGGCTGTGGGGAGACCATCATACTGTATGGAAGGCTGTGGAAGGAATATGATACTAAATGAAAGGCTGTGATGGACCATCTTTCAACATAGGAACTGTGGGAACATCAGTCTGTGTGGGGGCATTTTTTGGTGCATCATACTCTTTGGGGGCCATAGAAGGAGTATCTGAGTGGGCAAGAACACTAAGGAGGCTTCAGTAGGGACAAAATAACTGTGCAAGTGCCACCATACATATACCTCTTCATATCTTAAAAGTTGCCAGGTGTGCCCCTCTGTGACTGTGCCTATTACCTTTAAAGGACATTGTCAAAGGGGTCCTATGACTTCTTTGTACACTCCTGTTCAGGGGCATTATGATAAGAAGGCACGATGTTGCAACTTCTGGCGTTTTCATGCAAGTTTTGGCCATCTGTGCCAACATGGGATTGGGATGGGGGCTTTCATGACCAGCTATGGTGTTCATTATGCAAGGATTCCTAAACAAGTCCCAGAATCTAGTAATATTTTTGTTGAGGTGCATGCCACTTTTCAGATGCTCCTGATTCATGAAGAGGCATCATGGTGAGTCCATCGTGCCCCTTTATCAAGACCAGTGAGAAAATTGCCATTCTTGATGAATCAGGACCTGTTTGAAATCGCCATAACTTTACAGACCAGTGGAAAAAGAGTTTTTACGCTAATTACAGT
Source organism: Allobates femoralis (assembly GCA_033576535.1). Taxonomy (NCBI): domain Eukaryota; kingdom Metazoa; phylum Chordata; class Amphibia; order Anura; family Aromobatidae; genus Allobates; species Allobates femoralis. The sequence continues at coordinate 243,868,771 of JARQOC010000005.1, forward strand.
GTAGTGTGAAAGATAAAATAAAACAAAGATGTAGAAGAAGCAAATTGTTTATTAACAAAGGAGTTACATTACATTTAAATTTTAAAGAATATTCTAGATATATGAAATGCGGAAGAGTACTATAGATAGAGTCAAAGTTTTATTTCCTCTACTAAATATAAATGTCTCGAATACTGGACATGAAGCTGCTTCTGACCTTTAAAGATGTAACAAGATTAGTGGTCAAGGAAGTTATCAATTTCTAAAAAGATTAGGTGCTTGTATTCAAGTGCATCAATCTTTATTTTATTTTGTGTTCTAACCTCAAATAACTGTAATATAACTGAAAATGTTCCATAAATGACCGTATCTTAACTTAGGCTGGTTTCACATTACGATTTTATCCTGTCCGTGGGAATCCAGTTTTTTGCACGACCCCACGGACAGGAAAGGACCGGATCGGATTTGGCCTCCGGATGCCATTTCGGTGTCCGGGTCCGTGAATTTCACGGATCCGGACACAGAAAAGCCCGAACCTGCAAAGTGCAGGCAAGCGGGGCACTTTCACTCCCGCAATGTATATGCATACATTGCGGGAGTGAAGCAAGGCTTAAAAATGAAAAATAAGATCCTCAATACTCCGGCGTGTGTCTCGCGATGTGTGCCATTTATCTCCGAGTTTAAGGACCTGGCAGGGCTACCTGATCAGCTGATCGGTCACATGACCGAATCAGCTGAGCGTTTAAAAGTTCCCACCTGCCGATCGGTGTTGGCGGGCGGGAGATTTAAACCACTCAGCCGATGCGGTCATGTGACCGATTGGGTAGCCCCGCCCCACCAGGTCCATAAGCCCGGGATAGATGGCGCGCACCGTGGGACACACGCTGGAAAGGTGAGGATTTATTTTTTTTATTTTTAACATTTGCTTTAGTTAATTTTACTTCTGCAATGTATGTATATACATCGCGGAAGTGAAACTAAACTGGAACAGAGCAGTTTTAGTGTACTGAGCATGCTCAGTACACTAAAATCGGGTCTGAGAAACGATCCTGTGTTTTCTCGGATCCATGCTCCATAGGCCCCCATGTTAATGGCCGTGGATCATGTCAGATTCGATTGTGTCCGTTTGGAGCAGTCTCTGATTTTGGGTACAGCAAAAAATTGGACAGTATCAGATGTGTCACAAATCGGATGCCATTAAGGACAAATCCATTCAGATCCGTTGCCCATAGGCATACATGGGGGCTGTCCATTTTAAAACAGCCACGGATTGCAAAAAATCGCAATGTGAAACCAACCTTACGCATAAACAGTAAAAGCAATGAAATTACCAAAGTCCAGAGTTCAGTCCCAAAAACAAGATGTGAAATTTTCAGTCTAAGGGCCACGTCACACGCTTCAATTTGTTGAACGATGTTGTTAGCGATCACATGCACGCGCGATCGCTAACAACATCGTTCACATCGCTGGTGAGCTGTCGCACAGGCAGACTCACCAGCGATGTGGACCAGCAAGATCGCTGGTAACCATAGTACACATCGGGTTACTAGGCGCCGTGCGGCACTTAGTAATCCGATATTTACCATGGATATGAGCTCCCAGCATAGGGTCTTCTGCTGGGAGATCGTTCTTCGCGGTGTCACACACTACGATACTGCAGATCGCTCATCGGATTATCGCTTCATTTGAGGTCCTGCTCACAAATCTTCCACCAAACAATCAAGCAATTTTTCTTTGACAGATCGCTCGGTTACACGCAACGATGCATAAACAATATCGCTTAGGCGATCAAAATTCCGGATCGCTTAAGCGATATCGTTCACAAGATTGAAGCGCGTGACGTGGGCGTAAGTGCGTAAAGTTGATGTAAAGATATATTCACATGTTGGAGATTTGTTACAAAATACTCTGTGCCTATTTTATATACCGTATATACTCGTGTGTAAGCCGACTTTTTCAGCCAAAAATTGGGCTGAAAAGTCCCCCCCTCGGCTTATACACGAGTCATATACTTGTGTGAAGTGGGGGCTGTGTCCGGGAGCAAGGAGGAGGCTGGAGGAGGAAGGCCATAATATGAGCGGCTCGTGGCGTGGAGCCACTCATAACTTATTCATGATATGCACTGCATCCCCCGCCCATCCGCGGGGGAAGCAGTGCATATCCCATTACAGTATGGCGCCCCCGCCACAATAAAGCCTCCCCATGCTGCCGCTGCTCAGTGTAGAATAAATAGTGTTATTAGCTCTCACACGGCCGGCGGATCGCTCATGGCTTGCATCCTCCCTCCTCCCTGCGTGTCATGTGACCGGCCGGTGACGTCACCGAGGTGAGCCCCGGTCACATGACAAGAAGCAGGGAGGATGCACAGCCAGAACCGATCTGCCGGCCGGGTGAGAGCTAATAACACTGTATTTATTGTACAGTGAGCAGCGGCGGCATGGGGGTGGGGGGAGAGCCCCTGTCCACACTGTGCTGGGGGATGGGAGAGCCCCTGTCCACACTGTGCTGGGGGGGGGAGAGCCCCTGTCCACACTGTGCTGGGGGGGGGGGAGAGAGCCCCTGTCCACACTGTGCTGGGGGAGAGAGCCCCTGTCCACACTGTGCTGGGGGGAGAGAGCCCCTGTCCACACTGTGCTGGGGGGAGAGAGCCCCTGTCCACACTGTGCTGGGGGATAGCCCCTGTCCAAACTGTGCTGGGGGAGAGCCCCTGTCCAAACTCCTGGGGGGAGAGCCCCTGTCCAAACTGTGCTGGGGGGAGAGCCCCTGTCCACACTGTGCTGGGGGGAGAGCCCCTGTCCAAACTGTGCTGGGGGGAGAGCCCCTGTCCAAACTGTGCTGGGGGGAGAGCCCCTGTCCACACTGTGCTGGGGGGAGAGGGCATGTCCACACTGTGCTGGGGGGAGAGCACCTGTCCACACTGTGCTGGGGGGAGAGCCCCTGTCCACACTGTGCTGGGGGGAGAGCCCCTGTCCACACTGTGCTGGGGGAGAGCCCCTGTCCACACTGTGCTGGGGGGAGAGCCCCTGTCCACACTGTGCTGGGGGAGAGCCCCTGTCCACACTGTGCTGGGGGGAGAGCCCCTGTCCACACTGTGCTGGGGGGAGAGCCCCTGTCCACACTGTGCTGGGGGGAGAGCCCCTGTCCACACTGTGCTGGGGGGAGAGCCCCTGTCCACATTGTGCTGGGGGGAGAGCCCCTGTCCACACTGTGCTGGGGGGAGAGCCCCTGTACACACTGTGCTGGGGGGGAGAGCCCCTGTACACACTCTGCTGGGGAGCCTGTATACACTGTGCTGGGGAGCCCCTGTATACACTGTGCTGGGGAGCCCCTGTATACACTGTGCTGGGGAGCCCCTGTATACACTGTGCTGAGCAGCCCCTGTATACACTGTGCTGGGGAGCCCCTGTATACACTGTGCTGGGGAGCCCCTGTATACACTGTGCTGGGGAGCCCCTGTATACACTGTGCTGGGGAGCCCCTGTATACACTGTGCTGGGAGCTGTATACCACACTACTGGGGGCTGTAAACCTGTGCTGAAGGCTGTTTACCGCACTGCTGAGGACTGTATACTTGTGCTGGAGTCCACACTCGGCTTATACGCGAGTCAATAAGTTTTCCCACTTTTTGGGGGCAAAAGTAGGGGGGTCGGCTTATACACGGGTCGGCTTATACACGAGTATATACGGTACTTTTGCGTTTTTTCAGAGATTTTACTTTGCAATGTCATAATTACTTTTGTCTTGGAAATACCTATCCTAGCAGTTCTCATAAAGTCATTTTTACATTTAGAAAATCTCTTACTTCCTCCAGATTTGATATCAGCAAAGAACTTTAAATTGTATATAAATCACTGAAAACCACCAGACAATAATAACAAAGAACAATGTCTTAAAAAACATAATTATCACATTCATGTTGTTGAAAATAATGCACTGCTGGAGGTTTCCTTTGATTTGTGCCATGTATTATACACATTAGCCATTCAATGATAAGCTTGCCACCATGCTGCGTTATTGTTATCAATGCATTTTTATTTTGCTCATAATAAGACATTTTGCAGAATTTTTTTTTCTTCGTTTATGAACGCATTAAAAAAGGCAATATAAGTTGGATTTTCAGAACATACATGCTTATATGTTTCATGTAAATGATTTTATCATTAACTATTAAAGGAGGGGTCCACATGCTGTGTTAATGGGGAGCATTTAAAATTAATCTTATATATCTTCCATCTGATTGTTTAATTATCTCAAAATGAGAAAGATAACGGAACAAATGGTCACAGCTATCTCATATTGTAAAGCATTTTATTGCGTTTTCATTCTATGTCTTGACTACATAGATTAAAACTGTACCTGTCTATTCCAACCAACCCTGCAGAAAAGTGTAGGCTTGCCTCATCACCCATCACTAGTTAAAAGGGTTGTGCCACAAACAAATTTACATTTAAATAGATCTTAGACTAAAAATAATTTCCACAATTGGATGTGTGAAAAGAATGTTCCATTCCCAAGATAATCTTATGAGTGTGCCCCTGTGTAAGATCTATTAATTAAAATGTAAATTTGTTTGAGGCGCAACCCCTTTATGAGTGCGCTCTCATCAGAGGATAAACTCAGCGAGTGCAACCAGTAAAAATCAGATTGCATTTGCCCTGTTGTGAAACAATAGTGCCTTTCAATATCTGCGAGTTTTTCCTCAGCAAGAAACGGGCCAAGGAATAAATCACAGCATGCTGCGTATGTCTGCATATCTCGCTGAGATTCCGCCACTGCAAGTGTATACCATACACACAGCACTCGTAGTGATTTTAGCATGGTCATTTCCATGCAGTAAAAGTGAGAAAGGATAAACAGAAAGATAGATAGCTTAGGCTGGGGTCACACACACAGATATCTGGGCAGATATTGTTCACAGACCTCTGGTTGCAGTGAAATCATGGACAGATTGCTCCATTTGTACACAGCCACAAAATTGAGCAATCTGTCCATGATTTCACTGTAACCAAAGATCTGTGAACAATATCTGCCCAGATATCTGTGTGTGTGACCCCAGCCTTAGAAAGATAAATAAATAGATAGATGCTACAATAGCTACAATAGCTAGATTGAGTTTACCAGTCTTATCAGTCTACCGCTGCCGCCCACTAAGCTTCATTCATATTCACTGCACTGACCAGAAACAGCCACTCACAGACATTCACTCTCTGTGAGAGCGTTTGTGAATGGCTGTTGAAATCAGACTGCATTTCCTTAATCTGGATGGTGTCTGTGCTAATATGTATGGCAACCAACCTGCTATCATAGTGTGTTAAATACATTTTTTCAAAAATTGCGTAGGGCTTCACTGTATTTTTCAGCGAGCTGCCACCCTCTTCTGCCTAATTTTACCTTGGGTGGCAAAAAAAATGTGCAGAGCTCTGCCCTATTTTTAATTGCCAGCCAAGGATAAACTAGGCAGCTGAGGGCTGGTATTCACCGTGGGGCGAAGGATAACAGCCCAGTCGCCTCTTAAAGGGATCCGGTCACCTCCAAAAAGGCACCTAAGCTTCAAAAACATTTCCCTGCAGCATCCTATCACTAATCTCACACTCCTTTTGTCTCCAAAAAGCTTCCTGTAAAAGTTCATAAAAACGTTTTAATACTCACTCATTAGCCATGATAATTAGTAGGGGCTATATTCGTTAGCCCTCAGGGCGTGTTTGTTTGGTGCCTCCTCGTCATATTCATGTTCTATTCAGGCACCCTCCCTGCTTTTGTAGAACCCAGGCTTTGGGGTACTCAGGTGTCAGGCGGCAAGGGTTAACTCTCCGGTTGTCACGGGGGATGGCGGCCGTGACTGACTCCGTGTCCTGGGGTATCTTTTGAAAAGGGGATTTTATATACAAGGGATTATATACAGTTTGTTGTCGTGACGCCAACTGCAGTTTCTGGTGACTTGCACCAGCGCCGTCACAGTCTGCCGGAGGTCGGTGGTATCGCGGCTGAGATGGTGAAGTCCTCCGCAGGCAGGACTGGACCTCTAGGGCAGCGTAGTGAGAAGGGGCAGCTTGGAGTGGAGCTGGGATTGTATTGGGAGCACTGTTAAGGTACCTTTACACATGGCAACTTTTCTAGGAATTTCACTGGCAACTTACTGGTTGCAGTGAAATCATGGAGACATTGTTCTATCTTGTTGCTGTGTACAAATGGAACAATGTCTTCATGATTTCACTGCAACCAGTAAGTTGCCTGTGAAATTCCTAGAAACATTGCCGCGTGTAAAGGTACCTGAACAGTCTTTGAGGGATACTGGGAGTGGAGAAGAAGGATACACACACGCAGCAATGTCTCTTTTACCTTTTACTGATGTTAAGCAGGTAAAATGGTCCAGGGCACTGACGGGTGGACAGGTTGCACAGTGGGTCCCCACAGCAAGAGGGTATAAGGCCTCCTCTGCTCTGTAATGATGGTTGAAGCACAGCCTGCTTGCAGCCAGACTTGCATTCTCTCTCTTCCTGACTGTAGTGTCTTCCTCTCTTCCTGTGCGGTCTCGGGGTTACCTTCTCTGAACACTGCGGCTTTACCCTGCTGTGTCTGGCTCCCTCTCTTGACCCACATAGGAAACCGGGTAGTCGAAGCTTCCATGGTGCGACGGGGTTTTCTGTGGTCCTATAGTATCCCACAGGTGCGGATCCCTAATATCCAGTGATTCTCTTTGGACGAACTCCCTCAGATTCCTTGCTCCTTTTCTGTCCTAAGCTCCTTGCCTTCAGTCCCACTTAGACTTGTGGGACGTAGAAGAGCCACTCTGGGTCACTGGTTCGGGCCTAATCGCAGCACAGACTACCAAGACGTCTTCGCAGCACTCCTAGCGTCTGCACACTCTGACTAACTCCGCCCCCAGCAGCAGTATTTATAAGGAATCTTGCCTAAGGTCAGCAAGTGGTGCTCCTCCTACTATGTCGGGGTGGAAGGTGTTGTATGTAGTGGAAACCCAGCTGTGCATTAGAGACGTCTGTGGCTACCTGCGTGAGCAGGGCGCCACACTTTCCACGGCGCTTGCTGGGTATGAAATGACACGAATAGCCTCATTTCCGGTCGGGTGACGGCAGTACACCCACGCCGCTCATTTGGCTTCAAGCACCGCATTGTGCATGCGTGCTGGAGGCAGGACAGAGCGGCGTGGGTGTACTGACGTCACCAGACCGGAAATGCGTTTTTGCATGCGTTTTTACATGCGTTTCCATTTAATTCAATGGGGCAAAAACGCTTGCGTTTTGATGCGTTTTTAGCAGTAAAAACGCAAAGAAAAGGCAATGAGGCAAAAAGCAGCCCTGCATTAGATGTGAGAGGGGCGTTAATGTCGGGCCAATATTAGACCCAGTGTACATGCATGAAGTTTAATGGGTGGCCCCAGAAGCAGCAGTGGGATACTGGTAAATTCAATCTAGCAATTCTAGCATAAATTTTTCTTTGTATCTGTCTATATGTCTAACTATTCTAACTTTCCTGCATGTCATACGCATGTCATAATTATGACATGCGTATGACATACGGATGCTAGGTGCAGGGAAACCGCACACTGGCACATCATATACATGTCATACACATGACATCCGAATGGCAACCGCATGTCATACTGGTGTCAAAATGCATGACACTAGCATGACACTTTTCTACTTTTCTTGCCGAGATCCGCAGAGACAAAAGATATGCAGATGTGAGCATACCCCAGGGATCCTAATGGTGCAGATACCAGATTTATATATCAAGGAATTGAGGGCCTGGTAAGATCCATGCAGCATTACTTTTTATGTGGGTGGTCCCACTTCATTACCATTCTGTGCTGGAACTTTCTTTTATATTAATGTCTTGCCTGCTGCAAAATGAAGATCCATCTCTTGTGCATTTATACAGTTTGACAGAGGGAAGGATAGGTGCAACAACACAAAGATTCACCCTCATTTGTATTCTGTCTTAGGCCCCTTTCACATCAACGTTATTAGAAAAATGCAGCAGCTGCGCTGAAACAAATGCATCTGCCGCATTTACCGCATAACGGCCGCACTTGCGGTTCACCTGCGGCAAGCCCCATGCAATGTCTATGGGGCTTGCGGCAGGTGCGGTATAAATGCGGTTTCGGCAGATGCGGCTGCGAAAAAACCGCGGTCAGCCGCGCTTTTTTCGCAGCCGCATCTGCCCCATGTGCTGAAACTGCACTTGCCACACCTGCCGCACACTTACCGCAAGCCCCATAGACAATGCATGGGGCTTGCCGCAAGTGAACCGCAAGTGCAGCCGTTATGTGGTAAATGCGGCAGATGCGTTTTTTTCACCGCAACTGCTGTATTTTTCTAATACCACTGATGTGAAAGGGGCCTTAATGTCACTTCTGCTAGAAACAGTTAATATTTGAAAACAGGCCATGGAAGATAATGAGTGGAAGTTTAAGAGAGTGGAAGTTGACCAATTTGGACAATATCATGATTTTAGGCTGCACTGCTGTAATGAAGAATACTTAAGATCAAGTTGAATTGATCAGTTTTCATTTCCACAACATGTTTCAATGATGGACTGGTGTCTTTGTCAAGTGAAAAAAACTATTGGAATTGGGTTCATCGAAATGTGTTGTGGAAATAAAAACTGTTCAATTCATTTTGACCTTAAAGATTCTTCATTACAGCAGTACAGCCTAAAATTGTGATATTGTCCAAATTAGTCAACTGTCCTGGAAGAGATCATCCTCCAGCCATGGGGCAGCAGCAGCTGATATTTTCAGGTGTTCATAGGATGGTGCTTCACACAACCTGCTCAGGTGAGCACCTTCCTTTTAATTTCCTTATACCCAATAGGTTATCACCAGATGGTCTGGTGTACTTTTGTTCCCTTAAGGTACCTTTACACGCGCCATTGTGCCTAGCCACAGGTATCCACCGCACGTGCATGCGCACGTTTTTGACGGTGGATACCGATCGCCGATGCTGCATATACACACCGCCATTGCGTTGTCAACTGAAGGTATCTTTGTTCCCCGGAAGTTCCGACAGATCCTGCGGCTTACTTCCTGTTGAATACCTTCCCTGCTTTACACGCCACTACCACAAAGGAATATGGGCGTACATATTTTGCACCGCAAGTACATAGACGTGACAGAGTTGTGTATTCCGTGACGCTAATACGCTGATTGGACAACGCAATAGCATCATGATTGGCCAGCCTGCGCAGGAAGTCAATTGCAATGACGCCATTGCAATTGTGTAGTGTGAATGGTCAGCCCTTTTAAATATGGCGCCCTGTGAAGGGACAGCCAATGGTTACACAGTAGACCCCACCAATGATCGCTGATGGGGCGTGGTATCCATGACGCTGTGGCACGCCCCTGGGAGTTCACTAGGCGACGCAACATCCATGCCTGTGCCCCGTTTGCCACTACCATGGCAATTGTGCCTTTGTGTTGCCTTCGGTTTTTGAGCATGGCTCAGCAACAGTTATCTGAGTCAACTGAAGGACACCGAGAGGAATTGCCCTATTTACACACCGCCATTTCGTAGCAATTTCATGGCAACAGGCACAATTATCTCCAGTGCCAGGCAGTTGCTACCTTGCAGTGGTGGCGTGTAAAGGGGCCCTTAGGGTACCTTTACACGCGACAACTTTTCTAGGAATTTCACTGGCAACTTACTGGTTGCAGTGAATTCATGGACACATTGTTCTATCTTGTTGCTGTGTACAAATGGAACAATGTCTCCATGATTTCACTGCAACCAGTAAGTTGCCAGTGAAATTCCTAGAAAAGTTGGCGCGTGTAAAGGTACCTTTACAAGCTGCAACCGCGGGAGGCATTTTTGGCGGCGATATTTCTCGCAGGAAGGATCGCCGCCAAATTGCCTCCTTATTGCGGCATGTAAATAGGGAATTTGGCAGCGATAAAACCAATGTCGTCTGGTTTCGATTTTGGAGCAGTGTTCTAAAATCAGGCGACCGGAGCGAGGCGACAAATCGCCGACAAATTCCCTATTTACACACCGCAATAAGGAGGCAATTGGGTGGAAATGTGGCAGTGATATTTCCAGGTTGCAATATCGCCATCAATCATTCTCGCCGCAGTTGCGGCGTGTAAAGGTACCCTTGAGGTACCATTACACAGGGAAACATCTCCGGAAATATTGCTGGCAACTAAAGGTAGCGCGCACGTTTTTGGCCACTGGCCAAGATCGCTGTGCTCCTGTCAGACGAGGAGACATCGGCGATGTTGTAGCCAACTATCGCTGCCAGGGTTAAATTCAACCCTGCTAGCAATCCTTAACATTGGACTCATTGGAGGAAGTTGCCTACAACATCGCTGTTGAGATTTCACAGGGCGATTCAGGCAGATCACCTGAGCATCATTGCCGTTGATATCACCCTGTTAGACGAGGCAATGCACTGGCGATGTTGTGGAAACTTGGCCACGCCCCTGAGTTGCCGGTAATGTTCCAGAGATGTTTCCACGTGTGACGATATCTTTAAATTTTTTCTACCAAGTTAGTGGAAGTGAAACAGCAGGGAGACGCTAATGGCCACTTTACACGTCCCAACATCGTTTCGATATTGTATACAACGGCACAGGAGCGGTCACTTTTTTAGACTGAAATCCAAGATCGCATAGGAGCTGTCACACAGGGAGATATCGGCCGGCAACACAACTGCGATGTCTACGCCCTTTTAGACGAGCGAACCTGGGAACGACCATTTAACATGGGAGTAAAATAGGGGAAGTTGTGCTTCAAGTCGGTGTTGGGCTGTCACACAGAACGATCCTGCCAGATCGTCCATCCAATATCGGGCAGTTGGAGAGCCGGCACAATTCTTCCCCGATATCGCTTTGGCATCGTTCTTGCATCGAATTGGTCATTTACACCATACAACGCACGAAACGATATCGGGGCCAACGCACGAACCACGTGACTTTTTATCGAAGTTGGACGACGATATTGCACCGTGTAAAGTGGCCATAAAGGCCCCATTACATGGGGCAACATCTCCGGCGACATCGCTGGCAACTCCCGGGAGCGTGCACGTTTTTGGCCGCTCTCCAATATCGTTGATGAGCTGTCAAACGAGGAGACATCACCGGCAACTCATCAGCGATGTTGCTAGCAACTATCTCTGCAAGGGTTAAACTCAACCCTGGCAGCGATCCTTAAAGGTACCGTCACACGCGGCAATTTTGCTAGCAATTTCACTGGCAATTTGCTGGTTACAGTGAAATCATGGACACATTGTTCCATTTTGTACACGGCAACAAAATAGAACAATGTGTCCATGATTTCACTGCAACCAGCAAATTGCCAGTGAAATTGCTAGCAAAATTGCCGCGTGTGACGGTACCTTAACATGGGAGTCTAGTTGCCGCATCGCCTGAGCAACATCGCCTGGTTTCCCAACATTGTGATACAGGGCAACTCTCCGGCAATGTTGCCGGAGATGTTGCCCTGTGTAACGGGGCCTTTAGAGACCAGCACTTTGGACTGATTTTTCAGAGGTAAGACAACATAATTTTGAAATAAAGTGATTTGCAGATGACCTATTTAGCACATTATCAAGTGAGATCAAGTTGTCTTGGAACATACAGTTGAAATTTAAGATGTTCAGAACCAAAACTGTATAGCACATATAATATACTTATGGCCCATTTAGAACAATCAATAATGAGCAAAGGAGTATTCCTAAGGGTACCTTAACACGCCGCAATTTTTGGTGGCGATAGAAGGGAATCTAACGTGCGCGTGCACATTTTTCATGGTTGCCTGAGATTGCCGATGGCGCTTTTACACGCCGCAATTTCGCCCTCAACCCAAGGCGACGTGTCCCCAAAGGAATGTGGGCGTACATGTTCAGCACGGCGAAAACAGGCGTGCCAAATTGTTTTACACCGCGCCCCAAACACGCTCATTGGACAATGCAATCGCGTCATGATTGGCCAGCCTGCGCTGGAAGGCTGGCTAATACGCGACGCCATTGTCTCAGAATTTGGAATGAATATACGCTCGTGTCGTTGAAAGTGGCTGCTGCGACACACTTTCGAGCCGCTCAAGCGTCACACAGGAGTGGTTTTGAGCAGGACAGTGGCTTACACTACACAATGGTTTGCTATGTGTGTGTCTGTAGCTGATGGTGGGAACATACACACAATACTATGCATATATGTGCCTACATTGGTCCATGCCATGGCACAGCTGCCATGGCACAGCTGAACTAAGTTTGTGTACACATGTTTGTGTGTGTAATGGACTGTATCTACAGCCCCACAAACACCATTGCTTGCTCAATGTTTGTGGACACGTGCCCCTGTTGGCACACCACATCTCAATGAATATGTACACACAGTTGCGCCATACACTGTGGCCAATGGGCTGACCCTGTGTACTGTATATTACCACGCAATGTTTCACGGAACCATCAATACCATTTTACGAATCACATACTTCTGTGCACAGTATAAAGCTATGTGCAACTGCCCTGTATCCCAAAGTAACGACACACACAGGTTGTTGTTTGGATCCAATTTTTTTTAGTTTATATTTTTGTGCACAAAAAATAAAAATACAACAACACACACAAAATAACATAAAACAGAAGTGTTGACATCACACAAACAAATGCAACATTATGAGAAATAATGTCAAATAAAAAACATTTCAAAGTAAAAAAACAAAAAATACTCACTAACTAACTAAAGAATGTGCACACACAAAAAAACAACCCAAATAGTCATGGTGCAGCCACCCTGGTGACTTCACCCTCCTCATCATGTTGCTGCCTCACAGCACCAGCCACCCTACACCTGCTGGTGCTGCCAGGCCACTGCCCCAGGGCCATTAAAGTAGGAGCAGTATGCGTTTCTACTGTTCCTGGCATCCTGCTGAGTCTGACTCTGGCTCAGCGGCTGGAGTGGCGCCACACCATGGTGGGTAGCACGCCAATCCCCGAGATGGACCTCTCCTGTTGTGGGGTCCACTGAATCCACATAACATGCCGGCGTGTATGATGACCAATCCCTACGAGGCAGGAAGTTATGCAGCACACAGCAGGCCAGCACTACCACATCAATAGATTCCAGTTTCATATGCAGACGTGTATGAAAAACCCGGAATGTATTGGCCATGATCCCGAACGCATTTTCAGCCACACGGCGGGCCTGGGATAGCCGGTAATTGAAAATGCGCTGCTCAGAAGTAAGGGTCCTCTGGGGATATGGCCATAGTAGGTGTGCCTGAAGTGGGAAGGCTTCATCCCCCACAAACGCAAAGTTGAGATGATGGGTTGTCTCATCATTTGAGGGCAAGTTCAGCCCACCTGTCCTTAGGTCTTGGGCCAAGGAACAGTGTGCGAACACACCCCAATCTGAGATACGCCCATTCATTCCAACTCGTAGTTCGCATCCACCAAGGCCATGAGGACCACACTACAATATCCTTTGTAATTGTAATACAAAGACCCAGAGTTTGGGGGTTTGTTGATCCTCACGTGCTTACCATCCAATGCACCGCTGCAGTTTGGAAATTGCCATCAGTCCTCAAACCCTCTGACAACATCCATCCATTCAGCAGGTGTTGTGGTAAACTGCATATAGGATGGCAGCAGACTACTTCAGATGGCCTCACACGTCTCGGGGATCAGGCGGCTCAGCAGGGACAGTGATACACGTGAAGTGTATTGCAGGTCGTAGCCAGGAACCGCAAAGTTACTGCCAAACGCTCCTCAGGTGGCGCAGCTCGATGCATCACAGTGTCCTGACGGCTATCAATGGCCTTATGTGTTCCAACAGGAATGTAAAATTGTCCTCGGACATACGTAGGTAGTTCCTGAAATCATGCAGCTCCGATCCTCCAGCTCACGCAGCAGCTGCATGTGGCTCCGAGTCCCACACACGCCGTGGTCTGCGAGCCCGCAACCTCTCATATCTATCCTCCAGCTAGAATTGCTCTTCCACCAAGGCAAGAGCCACGATAGCATCTTCATCAGGGTCGAACATCATCTCACGTACCAACCCCTGCAAAAGTGAGAAAAAGAAACATCAGTACAAGAACGCTTCATCACACATCATCTACACACACCACCTCCTTCCCTATACATCTCCTGCCCACTTTACCACAGCATACCCAAGTGTGAACACCAGCCCACACAAATACATAAAGACCACCAATCAAGGCCCAAACACAACATTGCAGTGTCTGACAACCAAACCTGGTCACTGTACACTCCTGGCCCTCCTGTACAATACATCTCCTTGTGAAATGCAACACATCATGAGGCTAAGCCCATATACGTGGCCATAATGTTGATGTGTGACCACAAGGCATGGCCAAACACATAGGTCACATTAATTAAATCATGTTTTTTTACACATCTATACAATTACATTACACACGTACCCCAGCCTTTGTGTGTTAGTCTCAAAATATCACGCCACACAGCAGACTATTGAATACTCATCATGTCCAAGAGACATCCATGATGTGTTGTGAATGCAGGATTTTGTGGCAGACATTCACAGAAGCCACATGCCCCATTCCACATCTGAGTTTGGCCTTAAACATCACATTGTGTGTGGTAAATGACAGTACTATGTGTCCACAATTCAGATGATCTCCGCAACTAAAGACACTCACATCCTTCAAACATGATCCTGTATGGCAAAGGCAAAATGGCTTTTCAATGAAGATAGGGTTTAGATAGTCAAAACACTCATGCATCCATTTGCCAGGACACAATAGTAAATATGGCAACAAACTTCACGAGTAACTACAAACCCCACCACCACTTAGCGACCCCTAATGGTAAGGTGCTGTAAACGCAACACAGCTATATCACAGTTCATGTTTACACATCAGTACTTACTTAATGACTCTGGGCAGCAAGCGTGACCGACTTTGATCTTGAGCGCTTTTTATATGGTAACCAACCAATCAGAATGCAGCGGCGTCTTGTAATTGACGTAGCCGCCTCGGCGTACGCAGGTGCAACCAATGATTATGCGCCATTGCGCTTTTGTGATTGGTCAGGTTGTGTTTAAATATGCACATGCTGGGGCGCAACCACTGCCCCGACTGGAATGTGCCTTGAGCTAGTAGTGTCTCATCACAAGATCTCTGTTGGACAGACGGAAAGTGGGGGCACATGCTATTGGGCACTCCTGGACATTTTTTTCTGTGTGCTGTAGACCCGTATGTTGGCTGATGTTTGTGCGCCTTATGTCCAGCTTCATGTAGCGTCCTGTAGAAGTGTATTTAGCGACGTGTACGCATCATAAATACACTCCGTGTCCTGTAGCACACATAATGTTCTGTGAGATCCTTGGCAGGACAATATGTATGCTACAGCACTATGTTTATTCCTAAATATGTGCGTATCTGATGAGTGTGTGTTTAAATGTCCTTCGTAAGGCCATGTGTGCCATTTGTAATGACAGACCTTGACATATTTCCCTGCAGTGGGCCAAATACATATATCACCTGGCATGTCCTGCATGCCCCATGTATGGGCACATGTTAACGTCAATAATTAATTTGCATAGCCAAGCTGACTACCAGAACACATGTAGTTAGTCTTGCTGGACATGGGCTGGAAACAGAGAGTAGGGTGCCACCTGTGATGGCCATGTCTTTGTTTGCAGGACACATTTTTTTTTTTTCTCAGATGGCTGAGTATCACGATTTTGTGACACAGCTCCTCACCATATACCAGGAACACGAATGCCTGTGGCGGGTGTCGCTGCCTGCATATCATGACCAGGCAGTGAGGGCTGTGGCCTACAGTTCGCTGGTGGAGCTGTCTAACCGGCTCCAACCCCATAAGACCTGGTTGCGGATAAGATCAAGTGCCTGCGCACCGTGTTCACTAAAACACACAAAAAGTGGATGGAGGCCCGTTCCAGGGCTGGAGCTGAGGAGGTCACTAGGCCACATCTGTGGTACTATGACCTCCTCACCTTCACCCTGGGCCAGGAGGGGCCTCGGGGAACACGGTGCAGCAGGCGCCACCCGCAACCAGCTGTGGCTGCAGCCCAAGACCCTGCCCCGTCGCAGGAGCTGGGTGATTGTTTGTGTGATCTATCTACCCAGCTTGTTCTTTGCACTGATGTGTGGTTTGCAGCACATGTGATTGTCATCATTGTGCTTTTCCTTCACAAATCATGGTCACTGTTCTTTTCTATCTGATTTTGGGTCTTGGTTTTCACAGATTGTGTTGTGTTCTTTCTTGGCACTTTACATATTGATGTCGACCTTCAGGTGAGTATACTGCACTGGTCTACTTCTTTGGTTTTTTTTATTCTAAACTCTGCTCCTGTGGCTTTTGGTGTTAGCCTTGGTGAGATTGGCTCTATGTTGTCTTGGGTGTTTGGGTGTGGTATTAGCTTAAATTACATAGCAACATGTGGCTGATTTTTTTTTCTTTTTGTTTATTTTTCAGGCCCTCGGGCACCTGGCTCTAGTAATGAGGACCCAGCAGCTGGCGAGGCTCTCCCATCAACATCTGCTGGAGAGCCAGTGCCCGAGACCAGTGGTGGGGGGTTGGGCCCAGGGCCCAGCCCCGGCTCTGGGATCGGGTACGTCACCAGCGAGATGCTGGCCCGCATGGAGCCAGAGCAGCGTGACATCACCGAGCGGGCCATCTTTCGTGTCCTGGAGGCGGACGTGGATGGATCCCTGCAATGGGGGGCGTTGTGGAAGTTCTCCCAGAAGACAACTCCAGGGCCCGCAAAACGCATGGTGAAGAGGCGGCAAAACCGTGATACTCCACCTCCCCCAGAAGACAGCCCACCAGAGCTGCAGCATCCCATGGACGATGGGTATCTGAGGAGGAGGGGGAGGTACCATTGTCTGAGCCAGCAGAGGAGGAGGAAGAAGAGCACTACTAGCCATTGCACAAGCTTGGGCGACACACAAATGTTTGATGGGCAGGTGTGCCCCATTTTTTTTTTTTAATTTATCTTAAGAACAAAAAAATAAATAAAACTTTCATATAGCCACAACTCTGTCGATATCTATCTCACGTTCACCAGTATGTGTGTGTGTGTGTTTCGTACTGTGGGTGTCATATAGTAGACATTGATGTCATATAGGGGTGCATGGCGGTTGTAATGCAACAAGGGATGACACAGGATGTAGCTGGCCAGAATTTTATTACACAACAACATTTAAAAAAAACATTGCCAACACAATCCAAAAGCCTTGGTCAGGTTAGGAGTAGCCAATACACACTACCCACTTTCCCAATGTGGGACACTATAAGAAAAGAGGCCAACGTGGCCTAAAAAACTAAGGTGCCAACATGGCAACAGGGAAAAAAACAAGGATCCAACATGAACAACAATTATTAGGGGAGTCTGGTCCCATTATTGGGTTGGGGTTGATGGATTAGGGGCCCTGCCGGACTGGGCTGTCTGGAGGGCGTGTATCAGGGCACTCAAGCGGGCAAGGTGTTGCTGCCCTTCTTGGTGTGCTCTCTCCATGTGCTGCTGTGCCTCCTGGTGAGCCAGCAGCAGCTCCTCAATGGTTGGTACACCTGTATGGGAAAGAAGGACATTAGTGAGTTTCCTGTGTATGGATGGGTGGGTGTTTGAGGAATTGGAAGTGATTATACATACGCAGCACATCACCATCCCGGGTCACATCTGTAGGAAATGGGGATGGGCTAACAGCGCAGCCTGCAGCACGGACTCGTTCTCCTTCATCAAAAAAAGACAACAAAAATCAGTACTCACATATGTGTGTGTGGAGCACACAACAATAACTACATTAGCAAGCTGGTAGGCCTTAGCAGACACTTACCACAATACACTGAAGCAGCAGGCTCAAGGTGAGGGTGTGTTGCCACCAAGACACCAGGGCTCGGCCGGGAGCTTGAAATGCTGTGGTGGGGTGGGGCTCCAGGGCTTGTGGGCTTGCTGGGGAGGGAGTGGCTGGGCCCTCCGGGCCGGGGCTGCTGGAGTCCCGGCTGGGAAGGGAGTGGCTGGGGCTGCCAGGGCTGGTGGAATCCCGTGTGGGGAGGGAGTGGCTGGGCCCTCCGGGACCGAGGCTGGTGGAGTCCCAGGTGGGGAGGGACTGGATGGGCCCTCCGGGGCCGGGGCTGGTGGAGACCTGGGTGGGGAGGGACTGGCTGGGCCCTTCGGGGCCGGGGCTGGTGGAGTCCCGGGTGGGGAGGAACTGGTTGGGCCCTCTGGGAAAGGTGGTGGGGGTGTCCCAGGTGCCGTTGGGGACTGTGGAGCGTCCCCAGACACGGAGTCCTCGTCATCTGTAATATCAAACATGACAACAGAGCAATTTAAGAAAAGGCACACAACATAGGGAAAACACCTTGTGTGCGTATGAATGTCATGATGGCGTGAATGGTACGGTAAAAGGTTATGGCCGGCGCCTACGATATGATGAGGGCCCACTCTGGTTTGGGACATGAGTCCAACACCAGTGCCCACATATTTTGAATGTTAGATAACCCTTGGCTTAGCATGGTAGGTATTTGAGTCTTGAACACCAGAGCAGCCAGTAAGTATCAGGTGTTCGCACCAATGGGGCCAACACATAGCGTTGAGATTGTATTCAGTGTTCTGTATTGTGATCATTGTGTAGCAAAATTGTATGTGTCAAAGGTCACACATATGTGCTGCAAGGTGTCATGTGGGTGTGGAACATCGCATTAATATGTTGTTGGCACCTTTGCAGTCAGGACACAACTATTTTTGCCACCACACAGGTCAAGGACCAATATAGCCGTCACCATTTGGATGACAAATGAGTGTTTCATACACCTTCATGTTGCAGTGTAACCAACACGCAGATGCACATTAGTGACAGCTCCACATGGTGGCTTCGGCCACATTATGTGGCATGGCACAATAATACCACATGATGTTTGTGTAGTGTTTGGAGTATTTAGCTTTCCATGTGTGTGTTTGGCATTGCCACATACTCACCACGCAGCCTGGCAATCCTGGCATGAAGATCCACAATGCGCCCTGGTGACTTGTGCTTGAGGTCTGCGATCTTCTTCTGGATCTGCTTGCAGGTCCTCTCCACCCCCAGTTTGTGGAGCAGGGTCCGCTGTATCCGCCTCAGTATGCTGCGCTTGCGCGGCCATGGGTGCCAGTGATACTGCTCACACCAGTAATCATGGCAGTCACATAAGTCTATGAGGAGCATTAGCTCAGCCAGACCCCATGTGGCAGCGCGCTGTGGGATGGCCATGACTGTTCTCCTATGTGTAGGGGAGGGGCAGGCACCTGGCAGGCAGGGAGTAACCAAAACAAACGTCATGACGTCATCACGCACACTGGCGCCGCCAAACAACATTGAGGACGCTAACAAGGTAGCCGTCCGCGGAGTGGGAGTAGCGTAATATAGCCATCAGCGTCACCAAATTCACAAACGATTGCAGTGCGTTGCCCATGGCACCCATGTGCGATGTGTAGGCCAACATCTGCACTGTCATGTGTGGCAGTATGGTGGACACAGTGAAGCTTCAAATACACGAGCCCAGCATAGCTTGCGCTATTGAATGCGCAATTGGTCTGATGTAGTGGATGGTTGTATAGGTGAAGATGTGTGTGGTGCTGAAGTGACAGCTCTTCATATATGGCGCCCTGTGAAGGGACAGCCAATGGAAACACAGTAGCCACCACCAATCATCGCTAACGGGGCGCGGTCTCCAGCACGCTGTAGCACGCCTACGGGAAATCAATAGGCGATGCAGATTCCATCACTATCGCCCGTTCACACGCCAAAAGCCGGGAATGTCGCCTTCGTGATTGCCTCTGATTTTGGAGCAGTGCTGTGAAATCGGAACCAGGCGACAATTATTTTATCACCGCCAAATTCCTCAATTTCACGCCGCAACTGGGAGGCAATTTGACGGCGATGGTGCCGGGGCGATATATCGCCGGTCAGATTTCTCGCCTCGGTTGCGGCGTGTAAAGGTCCTCTAAGGACAATTCTTTACTATCAGCCTATCTAAATCTTATGGTAATATCCCGAGGAATGAGCAAATCTACCGTGTTTCCCTGAAACTAAGACCCCCCCCGAAAGTAAGGCAGGGTAGGGGTAACGGGGGGGTCTGTTAATATAAGGCCCCCCCCAAAAGTAAGGCCGCCGGGGGGGGGGCGCTGGGGAATATAAGGCCAGTACCTGTCCCCCTGTGTGTCCAGGCTCCTCCAGTGTCCTTGCAGCTGCAGCCGCGCTGGTGTAGATAGGGTTAATCACAGCCGAACATGCTGTGTGCCCAGCCTTAAGTCTCAGCAGCCCGGCTCCAGCTCTGATTGGCTCCTAGGAAGCAGTGGGCGCGACCAGATGACGTCGTGGGCTCGTCATCTAGCCGCGCCCACTGGTTCCTGGGAGCCAATCAGAGCTCGAGCCGGGCTGTTGTGATGTCAGGCTGGGCAGAATTCAGCAAGGGCTCACAGCATGTTAGGCTGTGATTAACCCTATCTGCACCAGCGCGGCTGCAGCTGCAAGGACACTAGAGGAGCCTGGACACTCTGGGGGACAGCAAGGAGCCACACTGAAGGCCAGGGGAGCTGGTAAGAAGCAGTGTGTATGTGTGTGTATGTGTGTGTTTGTAAGTGTATGTTTGTGTGTAAGTGTATGTGTATGTGTGTGTTTGTAAGTGTATGTTTGTGTGTAAGTGTATGTGTATGTGTATGTGTGTGTTTGTAAGTGTGTGTGTATGTGTGTATGTTTGTCAGTGTGTGTGTGTATGTGTGTGTGTATGTTTGTAAGTGTGTGCGTGTGTGTGTATGTGTTTGTAAGTGTATGGGTGGGTGGGTGTGTGTGGATGGGAGGCTGGAGTGGCTGGGGCTGCCAATATAAGACCCCCCCCCGAAAGTAAGACAGGGGGCCACTTTTGGCCCCCAAAAAAATATAAGACAGGGTCTTACTTTCGGGGAAACACGGTATTGTTCACCAGGTGCGATGACTTTTATGCCAACGTAAAAATCATCGTTCTCAACAGTACATCGTAATGTGTTAAGCAGAGGAAATGCGCCGATAACACAATGTTCTATGAACATAGTACCATCATATTAGCAATTGTTCTGTGAGCAAAGAATATTCATAAGTCTGTCTAAGGGTGCCTTCACACTACGGTCAGGTCCGATCCGGGGCATTCAGGGGTGAACCTGACAGCCCCGAACCGGATCAGCACACAGAACCAGAGGGCTAATATGCCCTCCGGTCCAGTGTGCAGCCTGACGCAGCTGCCGCTGCTGATGATTCAGGACCGCGGCTCACAGGGAGCTAGCCGTGGTCCTGAAATAACAGCGGCGTACAGTCCCCGGATCGGGGAAATGCGGCCGCATAGGCTCCCATGTTAAGGGAGTTCCGGATTGCCCTGGAAGAATCCGGGGGAATCCGGGAGGATCCGGGAGAATCCGGTGGAATCCGGGAGATGCCAATTTTGGGGAGATTGTTCTCCCCGGACACAAAAACATTGCAAGCAATTTTTGTGTCCAGGAGAAAAATCCCACTTCTCCCGGATTCTTCCATCCGGCTCCATCCGGCCCCATAGGATGCTATGGGGCCAAAATCCGGACCGGGGCTGTCACCCCTGACAGCCCTGGATCGGACCAGTGTGAAGGCACCCTAAGCAGGCAAGTCATTGACTTCTGACAGGCTCGTATATAGCTGACTGGCAGTTATTTAATTGCCCTAATATAGGGGCCATAAACCATGATGTGTAAATACAAGCCTATCATGGATTAGCTTTCTTTACTATGTATTTTTCAGAGGTTCAAAGGGAAAGACTAATATATACCAGGGAACAATACAAATCCATGTTTCTGACACAGTACAAAAGTACATCTATGTAAAGCAAATAAGGTTCAGCAAAACACAATCCTAATCTTGCTGGGGTTTATCACTAGTTAAGTTATTTTTAAGAAATACATAAATCACTGATTATATAACCTACAACAGTGAGGAAAACAACATTCACCTATTTGAGTGGACCCCTCAGCATGACGCTCACCATTAGTATACAGTGGAACTTGATTTACAAGCATAGTTAATTCTGGGGATGTGCTTGTAATTCAAATCGCTTGTACTGTATATCAAAGCAAATTTTCCCATAAGAAATAATTGAAACACAGACGGTTCATTCCACAACCCAAAAATATCTACTGCATTCATATACATGGGGCCTTTACTTTTAAGGGCCTTTACTTTTAAGGGGTTTTTCTGATACTGCATTCATATACATGTACATACAAAACTGTAGAAGTATTACAGTAATACAAAATACTGTACAGTAAAATATAAAAAAACATAATCATGTCCTTGCAGCCACCAATCTCCCCAGGCAGCCCCCAATATTCCCTTGCAGCCCCCATCATCCCAATGCAGCCCCAAATATCCCCATCATACCCTTGCAGCCCCTAATATTCCCTTGCAGCCCACATCATCCTCATACAGCCCCATCATCCCCATGCAACCACCAATATCCCCATCATCTGCTTACAGACCCCAATATCCCCTTGCAGCCCCCATCATCCCCATGCAGCCTCCAATATCCCCATTAAAAGAAAAACACACACACTCATACTCTCACCAATCCGCCGCTGCATGTATTCCTGGCCGCCGGACACCGCACTGAGCTCTCTCAGCCACCACACATTGTGAGACGTTACCTGCCAGATGCTGGCATCTGATTGGCCGGCAACTCCCGTACTTGTACGGTGGCTGAGAGAGTTCAGAGCAGCGGGCGGACAGCAGTGAGCGGATAGCGGCGCTCTGAGCTCTATCTGCAGACGATGGCTTCCTGTACATCTACAGTGGCTGAGAAAGCTCAAAGCGGAATACTGTAAATACAGCAGCAGACAGTGGCGGACAACAGTGGCTGGCAGGCGGCCAGTAAATACTGACCTAGAATCATCAGCATCACACATGGTCAGTATTTGCAGTGCCAGCAGGCCACATGCTCATAATCCAAATCATTGCTCGTTAAACAAGTTACAATTTTTCAGAAATGGTAGCTCATCTTTGAAATGCTCACAAATAAAGTTAATAAGATTAATAGGTGCAGCAGATGTGACACAAGCAGAGATTTTAGATTTAGCATTGCAGCAAAGCTGAGAAAGCTGCTCTCACTCACACCAAGCTCTCAATGTAAAATGTCTATAGATAGTGAGTAGCTAATCACAGAAGAGGACGTGTTGAACTAGGTAGGCCTCACCCGCTGCTGTAGCTGACGTAGTCTGACGTGACTAAGATGATATCCCCAATGTATCCATTCATTAAAATGAGATAGCAGAGCAACTCTGGAATCTGTCAGACCTCTGTTCAGCGTTTTCCCTTTCAAAAGTGCACAAAACTGTTGACAACCCTTTTTTTAAACACACTTAAAATGACAGACACCACTGGATCATAGGACGGAGAGAGTCCAAAATGTCTCCCTCTGCCTCATTATAGTTAATGTTCCATTGAGCGCATTGCCTGCGTTATGTATTTCAGAGATTTACTTGGAAATCTCTATATAGGCTTTCAGTGTAAATGACAGGATAAATGTGAGTCTTAGGGTTCGCTTACAACTGAGAATAAAAAATCGGTCTGAACTGTTAATATATGATGTTGCAGCAATGACTTCTACTGTGAAGTTGGAATATTGATGTAAGGTCTTAAATGAAACATTATGTTATAGTCCTAACCTTTAAAGAAGTGTCTATGTGGCACCCCAAGGGTTAAAGTGCCACAGAAACATCAACACAGGTTTACTCCCCACACAACACTACACTAGAAAGTGGGAGGAGCTTAGGTGGCACCTGCACTAGTGGGAGGAGCTAAGTTGTTTACCACAGAGCAGGAGTGACACTTAGTTCAGTTCAGTTTAGTGAGAGTCTGGAGCAGGAGCAGAGCCAAGTAGAAGTGGAGGTCCTGAGAGGTCTGAGGAAAGGAGACAGAGGAACAGAGGAACATACCCGGGATAAAGAGTTACCCCAAAAACTTGACCCCGGGGAGGGCTTAAGACGGATACCAGATCCGAGGCTGTGCCTGAGACAGACAGGACAGTAAACACCGGCATAGTGAAGGTCCACCATCTTCACAGCACCATAGCAAAGCAACACGGAGGGGTCAGTGACACAGAGGACTCAAGTTGCCCAGCATATTGGTACCCGTGAGCAGAGACAGGGCCAGCAGTACAGCTACAAGCAGCAGCAGGGCCACACACAGCGCTTAAGTAGGAAGCCAAGGACCCGGTCAGGGTGGGAGCAACCTGGTACAGACTCCGTGGACAATATTGTGATATACCATCTGCAAGTAAAGACTTGGAAAACAACAGAAACCGTGAGTGTGTGTGATCCTTATACTGAAGCCCACTTGCCCTCATATACTGCGATTACCTCTACTCTCATCATCTCTACTGCTACCCCTACTCTCCTGCAGCATCAATAACTATCCTCACAGACTTTAACTACTACTACCACTGCCCCGGGGAACCCAGTTCTACCCACAGGAACTATTCTATCCAAGCTGCTATCCCATCATCCCCGGAGGTTCTGCAGCAGCGGCGGCCTCATTACTGGCCCGCATATAGTGGGTGGCGTCACGAGTGACAAATCCCCTGTAAATAACCCCCCATTTTATTGTGCGGGCCCGGGACACGGTCCGGACCAGGACCGCCGTGACATCCCCCAGCAGTACCCCGGTCCGGCACCGAGTACCCCCGTCCCAGTGGGCTCCACATCTACACCGTAGACGCATAAAAAATATATAATATTTGCTGAGTTTGGGCCTAACTGGTTTGGCCAACTTATCTACGAGATATTTGTTTGGATATACTGACTGAGAAGTAATGTCTGTGTTTTATTTCCTGTTATGAAAATTCAAAACTTTTCTAAAATAAAGAAATATAAAAAAAAAAATCGGTCTGATTTTCATGCAAAAAAGTTGAATAACATCCATCAAACAAAAGCTGCAAGGGGTTGGTGGGAGAGTGCAGGCTCTGGAGGAGAAGGTCATCTCAGCAGAGGATAAGACCATCCTAATAACAAAAGATCTCAGCAAAGCAACCAATAATATCTCACTGCTCCTAGCTAAGGTGGATGACCTGAACATCACATCATAAGGAGCAGGAGCAGAGAGGGAGGGCAGACCCAGGAGAAGAGGAGGTGGCGGCAGACACAGAGGGGGTGGAACACACAAGGAGAGGCAGGAGAACTGTGCCAGCAGCCCAGGACCTCTTCGTAAGATCCGACACAGGCGACCTCTTAACTGTAAGGTTTCTTAAGTCTTTTTTAAAGCTTACAGGGGGCTAGAGCCATGGGGGAGTCCTTCCCTGAATGCAGCAGACATGCTGCCTTCAATGCTGCATTTAGTTTGCCATACAGCGGGGGGGATGACAGGTCCTCTTTAACTAAAACTGCTGATAGAGGCAGAAAACAAAGTAGTAATAAGTCAAAGTGAGATAACTAAAGATTTTTGAGGACTCTCAGCCGCACTAAAGGAGCACTTCATAACTCTAGCCTTTCACAAGCAGTTTTTCACCAAGCAAATGTTTTTCATGCGGGGGGCGAAGTGGGACGTCATTTGGCTACAATAGTTAAGGCACAGGAGGGACTGTCATACATCAGTGGCCTGAGAAGCAAATCAGGGAAGGTGGTGCAGGACAATGAGGGAACTATGTGACTATTACACTAGCCTGTACTCCTCCACAGCAGTATTTTGGAAAGAAGAGGTGGCTGAGTATCTGGTGGAAATTCCCCTGCACAGGTTGACAGAGGGGGAGAAAGAGCTATTGAATGGGGATATAGAACTGGATGAATTGGAGGAGGCATTGGACCAGATGCTAAATAGTAAAGTAGAGGGCCTACTGGGGGAATAATATAAAATGCATGCTTTGTTCATACTACCTAAACTATTGTGGGTCATCAAAGAAATTGAAAAGCAGGAATTTTACCTGCTTCTATAAGTGAAGCGATTATTGTGCTAATTCTGAAGCCAGGAAAGCATCGATGCTCCCGGATTCATGTCCCATTTCGTTGCAAAGCTGCTAGCCAATAAAGTGTCCAAACAAATAACATCAATAATTCAAATGGACAAGGCTGACTTTATCCGTCACAATTCGACATCTAGTAAATATTAGGTGATTGTACTAGGAATGCAGCTCAGTTCTGAGGGATGTGAGGGGAGGGTGGTCCTGTCATTAGACGCAGCCAAGGCCTTCAACAGTGTGGAGTGGAGTTTCTATGGGCTGTGTTAACAAAGATGGGACTTAGTCCCAGATTCATCTGTGGCACCCCAGAGTCATTGTGCCACAGTGTCACCATTGTTAGGTGCCACCAGAGAGCAGTAAGGGGTATTCCACTCAGGCAACACTCAAACAACACCAACACCTCCCAGACAGAAGGGGGAGACCAAGCCCAGCGTCAGGGTGAGCTCCTATATATATTCTGGTCTTTGAAGGAGCATGTTAGTTCAACTCCTGGGAGTGCTGTGAGGAGTGCAGTTCCTAGGAGGACTGCGAAGAACCCAGAAAATTGATGCACCTCCAGGCTATGGAGTACTCAGGAACCGGGCCGGTGCGGTCTTTCTGGAGTATCATGGTAGTCGTGACCTGGTCCCGTGGCCTGGATCAGTCCAAAAAGGGGTTATATACAAGGGATTTTGTTGTGACGCCACCCGGGGTATGTGGTAAGTAGAACCACCACTGCTGTATTCCTGCTGGGGACGGTGACTTGGGGCAGCGTGGATGGTAAGCCCTCCTCGGGTAGGGCTGAGGGACCCCAGGGCAGAAGTGGTGGTATTGGATGGGGCTTTGTGAGGGATCATGATTTAC
Organism: Allobates femoralis; assembly: GCA_033576535.1. NCBI lineage: Eukaryota > Metazoa > Chordata > Amphibia > Anura > Aromobatidae > Allobates > Allobates femoralis. The sequence continues at coordinate 243,895,537 of JARQOC010000005.1, forward strand.
ACAGTCACTTACTTTGCTGCAGCTCTACACAGTGCTGGTAGTCGGCGGCTCTGCAGGTATAAGGTTCCGTTATAGAGCACAGGGCAACAGGCGCAATCAATAGGCAAACTCACTAATATGCGTTTACTCAGTCTCTTTACTGGAGTTAAGGCAGATGTTCTCAACTATCCACGGAGTTTGGAGAGCAGTTTGAGGTAATTCTCACTCGGCTGGGTCGTATTCGCTTCTTCACTGTGCTTGTGTTGCAGCCCCTGTAGTTGCTTTAGCTAGGCTGCCGGCCCTGTCTCTGTCTGCGTCTACCAGCATAACAGGCAACTCGAGTCCTTCACTTCTCTACCCCACCCTGGGAAGTCAGTGTTACTGGATTCTATATGTTGCTGTGTCCCTGGTACCGTGTAGCTGGAGAATCTGGAGTCCCCCACTCTCCGGTGTTGACTGTCAGTGTGTGTGAACCTGCACAGTCTCGAACTCCAGTGTCCATTCTTGCGTTGTTCCTCTCGCGGAAGGAAAGCACAGGGTGGTGCAACCTCCCGGTAGGTTTCTTTCTCTCCTCTTTCCTCAGACCCTAGCTTTAGGCCTCGTGTTCAGCGGCGGACCTTGGGATGAGCCTAACACAGCTCATTTACACCCAGGTCTGCTTCTCAGTTTGCACAGAACCTGTCCTCTTCACAGTCCTCACTGGAGCTGAACTAACTTGCTCCTTCCCAGACCAGAATATATATGGGAGCTCACCCGGAAGCCAGGCTTGGTCTCCCCTTCTGTCTGGGAGGTGTTGGTGTTGTTTGAGTGTTGCCTGAGTGGAATACCCCTTACTGCTCTCTGGTGACACCTAACAATGGTGACACTGTGGCACTATGACTCTGGGGTGCCACACATGAACTGGGTCAGACTACTATACAGTGTAACAAGATCACAAATTTGGGTGAACAGTTGCACCTCGGAGGTCTTTGAGCTGTCTAGCACACCAATATGTTTAGGTGCTAGCTGGAAAAAGATTATATGTATTAAAAAGTGATCCGCTGCACACTAAACATAATATATGACATAATGGCTAAAGAATGTATGACTGGTATATAAGAAACTAATGCAAATTTAGAAGAGGAAAATTTACATTGCAGAAACTGCTTCAAGACACAATATGAAAAATGAGAATCTTAGTTGATGCATTGGCCATTGCATATAAGCCCGATAACCTCCGTCAAGGTGCTCTCTAGTGATGAGCGAGTACGCTTGTGACTACTCGGTACTCGCACGAGTATCACTGTACTCGGGCTACTCGGCGAGTACCGTGTAATCTCGCGATACTCGTGCTGTACTTGGGGTCCTCATCCCTGCATGTTGGCGCTCTTTAGAAAGCCAGCCCACATGCAGGGATTGTCTGGCAGTCACTGCAATGCCACAGCCCTGTTAGTTGTGGCATTGCAGTGATTGGTCGTCCCGCACAGCGTGACCGAGCCTTTATAAGACCCGGCCACGATGTGCTCTGCACACAGCCATCCAGACAGTCAGTGTAGGGAGAGGGTCTGCTGCTTCTTAAGGGACAGATTTGCGGCCCTCATAGGTAGATCCGGAGCAGGGCTGCAAACTGCTGCTGACCAGAACAGTCCTTCTCAGGACTAATCTAGGAGGATATAGGCAGGGTGATCCAGATCGGAGTCCAAGCTTTCCAGTGACTAGAACAGTCCTCAGGAGACTGTTGGAGCTGACTAGCTGTATACAGGCAGGGTATAATATCCATATCCAACTTTCCTGTGACCAGAACAGTCAGGAGACTGTTGTAGCTGACTAGCTGTATACAGGCAGGGTGTAATATCCATATCCAGCTTTCCTGTGACCAGAACAGTCAGGAGACTGTTGTAGCTGACTAGCTGTATACAGGCAGGGTCTAATATCCATATCCAGCTTTCCTGTTGACCAGAACAGTCAGGAGTCTGTTGTAGCTGACTAGCTCTATACAGGCAGGGTCTAATATCCATATCCAGCTTTCCTGTGACCAGAACAGTCAGGAGACTGTTGTAGCTGACTAGCTGTATACAGGCAGGGTGTAATATCCATATCCAGCTTTCCTGTGACCAGAACAGTCAGGAGACTGTTGTAGCTGACTAGCTGTATACAGGCAAGCTATCCATATCCAGCTTTCCTGTGACCAGAACAGTCAGGAGACTGTTGTAGCTGACTAGCTGTATACAGGCAGGGTGTAATACCTATATCCAGTTTTCCTGTGACCAGAACAGTCAGGAGACTGTTGTAGCTGACTAGCTGTATACAGGCAGGGTGTAATATCCATATCCAGCTTTCCTGTGACCAGAACAGTCAGGAGACTGTTGTAGCTGACTAGCTGTATACAGGTAGGGTGTAATATCCATATCCAGCTTTCCTGTGACCAGAACAGTTAGGAGACTGTTGTAGCTGACTAGCTGTATACAGGCAGGGTGTAATATCCAGCTTTCCTGTGACCAGAACAGTCAGGAGACTGTTGTAGCTGACTAGCTGTATACAGGCAGGCTATCCATATCCAGCTTTCCTGTGACCAGAACAGTCAGGAGACTGTTGTAGCTGACTAGCTGTATACAGGCAGGGTGTAATATCCATATCCAGCTTTCCTGTGACCAGAACAGTCAGGAGACTGTTGTAGCTGACTAGCTGTATACAGGCAGGGTCTAATATCCATATCCAGCTTTCCTGTGACCAGAACAGTCAGGAAACTGTTGTAGCTGACTAGCAGTATACAGGCAGGCTATCCATATCCAGCTTTCCTGTGACCAGAACAGTCAGGAGACTGTTGTAGCTGACTAGCTCTATACAGGCAGGCTATCCATATTCAGCTTTCCTGTGACCAGAACAGTCAGGAGACTGTTGTAGCTGACTAGCTGTATACATACAGGGTCTAATATCCATATCCAGCTTTCCTGTGACCAGAACAGTCAGGAGACTGTTGTAGCTGACTAGCTGTATACAGGCAGGCTATCCATATCCAGCTTTCCTGTGACCAGAACAGTCGGGGACTGTTGTAGCTGTATACAGGCAAAATGCGTAAGGGCGTTGGCAAGGAACAAGGAAGTGGACGTGATGGTGGTGCAGGCAGAGGCCGAGGTCGTGTGCAAGCACTAATTTCGCAACAACAAAGTGCCACATCTACTCCGGTCCCAAACTCTTGGGGCCTGCAGCAGTACACCGCTCTTGAACCAAGACCAGTGTCAACAGGTTGTTACTTGGATAGCGGATAATGCTTCAAGTCAGATTGGCACCTCCACAAACACCCTGTCTTCCACACAGTCAAGTGTCAGTAGCCGTGATACTGCACCGCACATTTCCCAACCTGATCCTCCTTCCTACCACCAGGCCGAGTACACGTCCACGGACATCACTGATCCCACACTTGGACACTCGGAAGAGCTGTTCACGTATCCATTCGCACAACCTGGCCTCTCGCCAGCTCCTGTTGAAGTGGGTCATGAGGAGAGCGTATTGACAGATGCCCAAATATTTGAGCAGCCACGTTCTCACGAAGGGAACGTTGGCAACGTGTCTCAACAAGGGGTGGACGATGATGAGACACAACTGCCAGGAAGTCAGAAGGAGGATCAGGGTGCGGAAGAGGAAGACGACGTGGTGGATGATCCAGTAGCTGACCCAACCTGGCAGGAGGATATGCAGAGCGAGGCCAGCAGTGCACAGGGGAAGGGAGGTGTAGCATCCCAACAGGCAGTAAGAAGCAGGGTGGTGTCCGCAGGCAGAAGGCAGGCAACCGTTCCCCGGAACAACAACACGACACAAGGTGCCTGTGCAAATGTTAGGTCTTCCCGAGTCTGGCAGTTTTTTAAGTTGGCTCCAGATGACTCTAAAAAGGCCATTTGCAACACCTGCCATGGCAGCATCAGCAGGGGTACGAAAACTAGCAGCCTGACCACCACCAGCATGATCAGGCACATGTCAGCCAAGCACCCGACTTTGTGGGAAGTACAACAGAGTCGAGGACTTGCTGATGTCACTGCTACGTCTTCGCGTGTTGTGCATTCGAGCCAATCCCCTGTCCATGCTGCCCGCGAACAAGCCTCCGGCCCTGCACCTGAAGTTGCCCACGCACAAATAACACCACCATCAAGCACGTCCTTGTCCCCGCGCAGCGTGCAGTTATCCATTCAGCAAACCTTTGAACGCAGGCGCAAATACGCTACCAATGCCCCACATGCCACAGTTCTAAATGCTCACATTTCGCGACTGCTTGCGCTAGAAATGTTACCTTTCCGGCTGGTGGAGACGGAAGCATTCCGCGACCTGATGGCGGCTGCTGTCCCACGTTACTCGGTCCCCAGCCGCCACTATATCTCCAGGTGTGCCATCCCCGCATTGCATAACCACATGTCACAAAGCATCACACGTGCCCTGAACAACGCTGTTTCAGCCAAAGTCCACCTAACCACAGACACGTGGACAAGTGCGTGTGGGCAAGGCTGCTACATCTCCTTGACGGCACACTGGGTTAATATTGTGGAAGCTGGGACCCAGTCTGAGCGAGGGACGGAACACGTCCTTCCCACACGAAGGATTGCAGACCCTACCTCAGTCAGGGTTTCACCTACACTCTACAGCTCCGGAATGTCATGCTCCTCAGCCTCCTCCTCCTCCTCCTGCGCATCCTCATCCACTTTACCCTCCACACCAGTCCCAAGCTGGAAGCACTGCAGCACTGCCTCTGCGAAGCGGCAACAGGCTGTGCTGAAGCTAATATGCATATGTGACAAACCCCACAATGCAGAAGAGGTGTGGACAGCTCTGAAACAGCAGGCAGATTACTGGCTCACACCTCTGAACCTAAAGCCAGGAAAGGTCGTGTGTGACAATGGCCGGAACCTGGTGGCAGCTTTGAGGCGAGGCCAGCTGACGCATGTTCTATGTGTGGCCCATGTGCTCAACCTGGTGGTTCAGCGGTTTCTAAAGTCATACCCAGAGCTGTCTGATCTGCTGGTAAAAGTTCGCCGCCTGTCTGCACATTTTCGCAAGTCACCTGCTGCTTCAGCCGTCCTTGCCGGCTTTCAGCGCCGTTTGCGTCTTCCGGCCCACAGACTGGTGTGTGATGTCCCCACGCGTTGGAATTCAACTCTGCACATGTTGGTCAGGATATGTGAGCAGAAGAGGGCCGTTGTTGACTACCTGCATCACCTAAGCCATCGGGAAATGGGTCAAACTCCACACATAACACCTGAGGAGTGGAGATGGATGTCCGACCTATGTACCGTCCTCCAAAACTTTGAGGACTCCACCAAGATGGTGAGCGTCGATGACGCCATTATTAGCGTCACCATACCGCTACTCTGCCTTCTAAAACGGTCTCTGCTCAAAAACAAAGATGATGCATTGCAGGCGGAGCGCGATGAGTTCAAGCAAGAAACAGTAGTGGGTGTGGGTGATAACACACAGCCCAGCCTCATCTCATCACAACGTGCAGTGGAGGACTATGACGAGGAAGAGGATGGAGACATGGAGCAAGTCTCGGGCCAAATTGAGGATATGACATGCACACCAGTCATACCCTCGCTTCAGCGTGGCTGGCCAGAGGACAGAGGAGATGAGGAGGAGGAGGAGGAGGACAGCATGTTCAGTCATCGTGTTGGTCAGGATACTGACGTGATGGCTGTTAAGAGTCTGGCGCACATGGCTGACTTTATGGTAAGCTGCCTGGCTCGTGACCCTTGCGTTCAGAACATCTTGGCCGACAATCAGTACTGGTTGGCAACACTCTTAGACCCACGCTACAAGGAGAACTTTATGTCTCTCATTCCTGAGGCGGAGAGGTCAGCCAAAATGCAGCAGTTCCAGAAGGCCATAGTCACGGAAGTAGGCAAAGCATTCCCTTCACAAAAAGCTAGCGGCATAGGTCAGGAATCGGTGGACAACCAAGGCGTATGGCCGAGAGGGGCATAAGTCCAATCTGCCAGAGGAAGGGGAACAGTCTTTACGATGTGGGACAGTTTTCTCAGCCCCTCACGTACCACAGCCCCTGAGGTGCGGGGTAGTGCCACAAGAAATGCTAAGTTTGGCCAGATGCTGAAGGAGTACCTTGCAGATCGAACAACTGTACTCCGACATTCCTCTGTGCCTTACAATTATTGGGTCTCCAAGCTGGACACGTGGCATGAATTGGCTCTCTACGCCTTGGAAGTCCTGGCCTGCCCTGCCGCTAGCGTTTTGCCAGAGCGTGTTTTTAGTGCCGCAGGTGGAATCACTACTGATAAACGCAGCCGCCTGTCAACTGAAAATGCTGACAGGCTGACTCTGATCAAGATGAACAAGGGTTGGATTGGGCCAGACTTCACCACACCGCCAGCAAATGACAGCGGAATTTAAATTTTGTTATGGGAATTTGCCATGTACCTCCACTCACCCATGGGTACACACTTCTGGACTTTGGCTAATCGCTGGACTGCTCCTCCTTCTCCTCAGGTGCCACCATGATGACAATAGTTAGGCTGTTGTTTCAGCTATACCCCCAGTGGTAAATTTTTTCGCCCATTCTTTTAGAATGGGCATTACAACGACAGCAGATCCACTCCTTTTCAATGGGAAAAATGTTTTGAGGCCCTCATGCACATCTCTATCCAGGGACAATGTGGAGCCTCACAATTTTTGGCTGCCCTGCCAAAGGGCTATACTACAATACACCCACTTCAGGTTTAGAGGCACTCATGCATGTCTGTATGCATGGGTCACTGGTGAACCTCCCAATTTTTGGCTGCACTGCCAAAGGGCTATGCTACAATACACCCACTTCAGGTTTACAGGCCCTCCTGCACGTCTGTATCCAGGGGCATTGTTGAACCTCCCAATTTTTAGCTGCCCTGCCAAAGGGCTATACTACAATACACCCACTTCAGGTGTACAGGCCCTCATGCATGTCTGTATGCATGGGTCATTGGTGAACCTCCCAATTTTTGGCTGCCCTGCCAAAGGGCTATACTACAATACACCCACTTTAGGTTTACAGGCCCTCCTGCACGTCTGTATCCAGGGTCATTGTTGAACCTCCCAATTTTTGGCTGCCCTGCCAAAGGGCTATACTACAATACACCCACTTCAGGTTTACAGGCCCTCATGCATGTCTGTATGCATGGGTCATTGGTGAACCTCCCAATTTTTGGCTGCCCTGCCAAAGGGCTATACTACAATACACCCACTTCAGGTTTACAGGCCCTCCTGCACGTCTGTATCCAGGGGCATTGTTGAACCTCCCAATTTCTGGCTGCCCTGCCAAAGGGCTATACTACAATACACCCACTTCAGGTTTACAGGCCCTCATGCATGTCTGTATGCATGGGTGATTGGTGAACCTCACAATTTTGGACTACCCTGGTAAAGGAAAATACTACAATACACCCACTTCCTCAAAATGGGCACATTATGTCAAGACAGGGCTTCATGTACGTCTCTTCTCAGGGACATCGGAGTGCCGCACAATGTTTTCAAGTAAAATCTTTCATGTAATCACAAAAAGTAACATACACCAGCTGTATCTCACTATTGGTTATGTGTCCTTAACATTTCCACCCTGAATATTCATTTTGGTGTCATTTTGGAAGGTTTTCTGGTGACTCCGTAAAATTGGCGTGAAACTCGGACAACATTGTTCACAGCTGTGACTTTTGAGTGAGAAATGCTTCCAGGGGTCTTCCCCATGGTGTTGCCATGTCATTTCAGCACTCTTCTGAGACTTTTGTGACATTTTTAGGGTTTCAAATGTTGCCGGCGGTCATTTCATAAAAATACTCGGGTCTCCCATAGGATAACATTGGGCTCGGTGCTCGGGCCGAGTACACGAGTATCTTGGGATGCTCGACCCGAGCATCGAGCACCCGAGCATTTTGGTACTCGCTCATCACTAGTGCTCTCATGTATATCGGGTCCCTATCTCCCTTAACTTATGCCTCTATCTGTGGTGCAAATGCATATGAGGGTATAAGCCTCTGAGTGCAATTAAAACCTTCGTGTATGGGTGTGGCAGGAAGCTTGACTACAACAAGATGGTGGAAAAGACATGGTTAAACTTGACTTGGCTATTGGGGATGCTGTCTAGAGGCACCAGGCAGGGCTGTTCTCTTTCCCCTTTTCTGTTTGCTGTAGTGATGGAGCCACTAGCGGTTTTACTATGAGGGTCAGGGGAGGTCGGGGGTTTCAAAATTGATTTTTTAGAACCTAAGATTTCCTTCTGAACTCTCTTCTTGTTTTGCCAACATATTCCAGACCTCAGGTGCAAATTGACTTATATAATGCCCTGAGTTACTGCATCCAGTTATTATGAATCCTTAATGTGCTACAGGACCCTTAAGGATTTGTTTCTCCTATACGTAAAATGTGGGTATTCACACAGTTTATCTTTCAAATTGGTGGTCTTTATTCATCTGACACGTTTCAGAGTGTATTCCACTCTGAAACTCGTTGGTGAATAAAGACCACCACTTTGGAATATACACCATTTTGTTTTTCTTTCCGTTGGCAGCATGGTCTACATTCACTTGTATATCCATTGCCTGATGGCATGGATTCTGCAGCAGCCATATAAGAGATCAAAGCTGGTTGTGTGTCACACAACCTGTCCAGGTAAGCGATCCCAGTAAATTATCTACGATTTTTATCAGGATAAAACCCTGTTTTTTTCAGTTCCATTGAGTTTATTATTGATATCATTGTCCATCTTAAGAATTAGCCAATATTTATAAAAAATGTCCCTGACTTCCCTTACTCCATTGTTGATTGTGGCAATGAAGTTTGTAATATTGTCTTTGACTGTTTTTTTAGTGGGTGGAATGTAGTTCTTTCTTGATTTTAATAATGTCTCCTTATACTCCTTTTGAAGGGTGCCTTTCAGGTATCTTCTTTTTTTAAAAATATTTTGTAGGTCTTTTGCTTGGCTATTTAATAATGTCAAATCAGAGCAGTTTCTCCATAACCACATATGTTGACTTTTCAGTATTCCTCTTTTCAGAGTTTCTGAATGGTCCCACTTTAATAGCAAATTAGTAGCTTCCTATATGTGAAGGTCTCCATATCTTCTCTCCATTTTCCTAGCCATCACATCCAAGATTGTTAGACGGTCAATTTCGAAAATGAAATGTAGGCTCAAAGAACTGAAGTTTAACATATCTAATACTGTAATTCCTTAATAATTCCTTTCCATGATGAAAATATCATCAACATAGTGTACCCACATGTCAGTCTTACCTACATATGGGTAATTTTCATCATCAAATACTACCGTTTTCTCCCACCAGCCCAACAGCATACTCGCATGCAGGCCCGGACTGGCAATAGGGAGAGGCGGGACTTTTCCCTATGGGCCAGTAGTTGTAGAGTGGGCAGGGCCACAGTACCTGCTCCTCTGGACGCAGGCCAGCTTTTAATCACTTTGCGGCCACCACCACCCGCCGGGCATAGCAGGCAGAGGAGGAGAGCAGCAGGGGCCGGCAGAGCATGACTGCTCTGCTCTGACAGCTGTGAGGGCCCGAGGAGTTTGACAGGAGAAAAAGCGGGAGGAGAGGTGAGAGGGTGGGCCCCAATTTCCTCCAGGCCATGCTCCCTCTCCACTTCTGTGGGCCCCATCTCCTGTAAATCTCTGTGGGCCCCGCCCCCTCATCTCTACTGCAGGCGCCGGAAGTTGTTCCACAGTGCAGGATCCAGCAAGATGAGCTGCTGCAGCTGCTGGTGGTGAATAGTGTGTGTGTGTCTCTGTGTGTGGATGGTTGTGTGTCTGTCTGTCTGCGTGTCTGTGGCTGAGTGTGTGGCTGACTATGTGTCTGTATGTGGCTGGGGCTGCATGGCTGTGAATGACTGTGTGTCTGCGTGGCTCACTATGTGTCTGTGTGTGGCTGGGGCTGACTGTGTGTGTGGCTGACTATGTGTTTGTATGTGGCTGGGGCTGACTGTGTGTGGCTGTGGCTGGCTGTGTGGCTGACTGTGTGTCTGTGTGGCTGACTATGTGTCTGTGTGTGGCTGGGCTGCATGGCTGTGGCTGGTTGTGTGGCTGACTGTGTGGCTGACTATGTGTCTGTATGTGGCTGGGGCTGTATGGCTGGGGCTGACTGTGTGTGTGGCTGACTATGTGTCTCTATGTGGCTGGAGCTGAGTGGCTGGGGCTGACTGTGTGTGGCTGTGGCTGGCTGTGTGGCTGACTGTGTGTCTGTGTGGCTGACTGTGTCTGTGTGTGGCTGGGGCTACGTGGCTGTGGCTGGCTATGTGTGGCTGACTATGTGTCTGTGTGTGGCTGGGGCTGTGTGGTTGTGGCTGACTGTGTGTGTGGCTGACTATGTGTCTGTCTGTGGCTGGGGCTGAATGTGTGTGTGGCTGACTATGTGTCTGCATGTGGCTGGGGCTGCGAGGCTGGGGCTGACTGTGTGTGGCTGTGGCTGGCTGTGTGGCTGACTGTGTGTCCGTGTGGCTGGGGCTGTGTGTGTGGCTGACTATGTGTCTGTATGTGGCTGGGGCTGCGTCGCTGGGGCTGACTGTGTGTGGCTGTGACTGTGTGTCTGACTGTGTCTGTGTGTGGCTGGGGCTGCTTGTGTGTGGCTGACTGTGTGGCTGACTATGTGTTTGTACGTGGCTGGGGCTGCATGGCTGGGGATGACTGTGTGTGGCTGTGGCTGGCTGTGTGGCTGACTGTGTCTGTGTCTGGCTGGGGCTATGTGGCTGTGGCTGGCTATGTGTGGCTGACTATGAGTCTGTGTGTGGCTTGGGCTGTGTGTTGTCTGACCGTGTTTGTGTGGCTGGGGCTGTATGATTGTGGCTGACTGTGTGTGGCTGGGGCTGGCTGTGTGTCTGTGTGGCTGACTATGTCTGTGTGTGGCTGGGGCTGTGTGGCTGTAGCTGGCTGTGTGTGCTTGGGGCTGCGTGGCTGGCTGTGTGTGGCTGTGACTGGCTGTGTGTGGCTGGCTGTGTGTGTCTGTGTGGCTGACTGTGTCTGTGTGTGGCTGGGGCTGCTTGGCTGTGTGTGGTTGACTGTGTGGCTGTGTGTGTGTCTGTGTGTGGCTGGCTATGGCTGGCTGTGTTTGTGGCTGTCTATGTAGCTGGCTGGCTGTGTGTGTGGCTGTCTATGTGGCTGGCAGTTTGTGTGTGGCTGGTTGTGGCTGTGTGTGTATGTGTGTGGCTGTCTATTTATGTGGCTGTCTATGTGTCTGGCTGTGTGTGTCTGGCTGTGTGGGTCTGGCTGTCTATGTGGCTGACTGTGTGTGTCTGTGTGTGGCTGGCTGTGGCTGAGTGTGCGTGGCTGTGTGTGTGGCTGTCTACGTGGCTGGCTCTGGCTGTTTGTGTGTCTGGCTTTGGCTGTATGTGTGTGGCTGTGTGTGTGGCTGGCTGTGGCTGTAGCTGTGTGGCTGGCTGTGTCTATGTGTGGCTGCTTGTGTCTGTGTGTGGCTGGCTGAGTCTGTGTGGCTGGCTTTGGCTGTGTGTGTGGCTGGCTTTGGCTGTGTGTTGTGGCTGTGGCTCTGTGTGTGGCTGTCTGTGGCTGGCTTTAGCTGTTTGTGGCTGTCTATGTGGCTGGTTGCGTCTGTGTGGCTGGCTGTGGCTGGTGGCTGTCTATGTGGCTGGCTGTTTGACTGGCTGTGGCTCTATGTGTGGCTGGCTGTGGCTGTGTGTGGAGGTGTGTGTGGCTGGCTGTGTGTGGCTGTCTGAGGCTGTATATGTGGTTGGCTGGCTGGCTGTGTGTGTGGCTGACCACTGGGACCCTATAATCCTGAGAAACGTGGCTTTGAAGAGCACCATGTAAATGGAGCTATGGTTGATTATTCCCCCTGTTGCACCATTCACATATGGCTCCTCAGATAACTCCTTTAAGAAAGTGGGGACCACGAGAACGTAAAAGCAAATTTCACGGATCAGGGCTGATGGGTGATATAGTATGTGGGCTGGTGGGGTTTGTTTTCCAGCGCTGCTTTTTGGTCCCAATCCGGCCCTGCTCACATGTGTATAGCTATTCTCTTGAGTTGGAGACAGTAATTGTGGTCAAATAAGATGTAATTTCTCATAAGGCAGAACCAGAATGTCTTGTAGGTAAACTAATTATGGGTAAAATAGTCACACTCCCTGATAGATAGAAAATACTCAACTGCCTCATTACCTTTGTTATGGGGAATCGAAGAGTATCGGGCTTCAGCATCAATACTTCCCAGCAAAGTAACTGCATTTAACTAATGCCATTTAATTTTATTTTCTGAGGTATCTTACTTGTATGATTGTAGAGCTTGTACAATTGGTTTTAGAACCAAATCTAAGTAGATAAGTAATGAGACTGTAAATCCCTCAGACAATGTGTCTGCCTTTTAATGGGTGAGTAGTATAATGCTGATACTACTATTTTTACAAGTAAAAGAAAATTGTATTAATTTTTGTCTATCACCTTTATTTTAAGTCCATAATCAAGAATCACTGAGTTTAACCAAAAAACTGCTAGTTGGATTAGAACATCATACTAAGTAGCCCTCCATGTCTTGCAAAAGTTGTGTGTGTTCAATCCTTTGCAATTTTTTTAGCCCTTTTTCAGTTGGCAGACCTGCCTGAAAAAGGTGTCACATGCCACACCATCAAAATACAGCAATCGGCATACATAATAAAGTAGTCAAAGATGGACATAAACAGAAGGGGGCCTCTGTCCATTAACAGTAAATGGGCCCTTTGCAGTTCTTTAGTTCATAAAAATGCACCCTTTTATATATCTATGATAAAAGCTGCTTTGGAGGAGGAAGTGGACCCCCTTGCCTTCTGGGCTACTGTGCGAATGAACAAATTTGCAAATGGTATGTCTACCCTAGGTATAGTGGCAGTTCATACAGTTAGGATATCTGACAGGTTTCCTTTAATCATGTAATATAATCTACTTACATAATAGGCAAGTGGTTTCTGGTTCCGTCCAGTTGTCCCCCTAATGTCACTTCCGCCACTACATCACTTCTGCCACGTACACCCTAAAGGGTCCACTGGCGATAGTGGTCCCTGAAACACACTACCACCAGCAGCTTGCTCAAAACAGCACCCACATGTCGCCTGCAGAACCCCCGCCTGCCTCCCACTGCACCTCTCCTACCGCCCACAGACCCCCGCCCACGTCCCGCCACCCCACCGATAATCCCCAATTTATCAAATGGGACAGGACCTTTGGTGATGTCACAGTCAAATGATCAGTACATGACTGTCACATCACCGCAGCCCGCCTCCTGTAGTCTTCAGTGCTTCCCATCTATGACATGGAACCGTCACACCTGGAAAAGAGGGAGAGACGCGGAGAGAGTGCAGGGGGTGGGGGGCAAAGAGAACCTGGGGGAAGAGAGCCCGGAGGGCAAACAGAGTGCAGGTGGCAAGTGGCAAAGAGAGCCCTAGGGGCAAACAAAGTGCAGGGGCAAGTGGCAAAGACAATGTAGGGGGCAAAGAGAGCTCAGGGGACAGAAGGACAAAGAGAGCTCCGGAGACGAGGGGGCAAAGAGAGTGCGGAGGGCAAAGAGAGTCTGGGGAGCAAAGAGAGTGCAGGGGCAGGGGGGCAAAGAGAGCCCAGGGGGTAAAGAGAGCGCAGGAGGTGGGTGAGCAAAGAGAGCCCGGGGGGCAAAGAGAGCATGGGGGCAAAGCGATGCGCTGCCCATAGATCTAATGTTAATGCTTTCAGGATCAAGGCTAGCGGCTCATACAGTACGAACATTACGTACTGTATATACTACACAGTGAGGAGCCGCCGGGTTCATTCATAAAATAGTAAATGCCAACAATAACCGGCAATACTATAAATGCCAAGATTAACCCCTAACGTGCCCACCTGAGTGGACAGCATGTCTCTAGGGAGGGTGGGCACCCCCTAGAGACATGTTGCCCACATCTATTATTAACATTAACCCTATGTTCATCCCTGCAGCAGGGAGTAACAAAGCATACGGTAACCGGATTGCTCTGGATTACACATCTTGAGCAATCCGGTTACCGCATTGCGGTTTGCCGGCCACATTTTGTGAACAAAATGTGTCTAAAGGCAATTGCGCTTACCGCATCTGGATCTGGATGCTGTAACCGCAATTACCCTACCAAGTGTGACCATAGCCTTATCCAAATATCCAGTGGAAAAGCTTTTCATATAAGGCAAAACTAAACACCTGTGGATCAGTAAACCTATAAAACTGAGAGGTCGTATAATAGCTTCTTCAAGCTGAGTTCACATGTCCTGTGCAACGGATCCAACAGATGTCTAATAACAAATCTGTTAAGTGATTGTCCAAAATGGATCACTTTTAGGCGGCCGTCACACGCTGAGATATCGCTAAAGATATCGTAGACGATGTTAAATTTGCATATCGTCCGAACGACGCGCAAAATCGCTCATCACGACGCTACACCCACAGACATCGCTCAGACGATTCCCCGAACCACCCATCCAGCGATCGTCTGAGAGATGCAGTTATCAGCAGTGGACATCGTTCAGCTAAAGTCACACAGAAATCTCCTAAACGATGTGGGAGCAAATGTGGGCGTTATCGGAGCCGATAGGCGTGGTACATGGGCTCCAAGCTGCGCCCCTCACTACACCATTGGTGCTCAGTACTGCGTCCTCATTGGGTCAGATGTCCTTTGAAACATGGCGGCCTCATCCCCACAATGTCCTGTGATATTGATCGTAATGTATATATGTGCTGTAGCACATAACTATAAATTGCAATGGGCAAAACGTACAGAACGCAATTCCCGTGTTGCGTTGAGCAAAAATAACTCGCTTATGCGTTGTTCAATTTTAAGGTAGTGTACAGATGCGTTTAATTAAACAGCCTAAAGTGAGCTGTGTGTGTTGTCATGAGTGGATATTTTCCAACGCATGTGAAACGCATGTATGTTTGCTGTGTGCTCTGGCTGATGTTTGATTTAGTGTGTGAGAAAGCGCATGTGTTAATCTAGGGGAATTGGGGGTAAAATGTATGACAACGCAAAGGAGACAAAGCGTCTCAGAACATTAATTGTTCCTGGTGGCCTAATGTAGGTGTACCTCTCGACTGTGCCTTGCAACACTAGTGGCGTAAACACCATATATGTGGGCCAACATATGCGTGTTTGTATGTAATCCGTTGTCGGACACAAACAATGTACCAAATAACAAGTGGTGTGACACAAATCAGGGCCTTTTGGTTAATGCGTTTTCGCATAAAAACGCACGTTAAGCTGCCTCACCAACTTCACGGTAGGCCCTGTTCGAGACAGTCCTAACTCTGTCCCTAGGTGTGTTAAACTAAAAATGTGACCACTGTCACAAGGGCCTTTGGGGAGGTATGTGGGTCCTGGTCCCGCCCGTCTCTCACAGGACCCATAAGCCGGGCCCTTCAACACAAAATTACAAAATAGTGCCAACAAGCACCATGAACCAAAATCCCTGGCTCATGTCACAGACAAGAGGTTTGTCGGTAACACACATCTCCCCTCCAATGGGCAAGGCCTGGCCCTCTACAAAACCTAAACAGAAATATCCCTAAATCTGGGTTATGTTTAAAAAACAAAACAAACAAAACATTATTCCTCAAAACTAAAAAGGAACACATGTCCTGCCTCCAAGCCGGAGCTGCAGGACACAGTCAAACAGTGCAATGGGCAATTCCCCATGGCACCATAATAATTAGGGGAGGTTCTGCTGCCAGTTCACCGCCCCTGTACCATTAAAGTACTGGCAGTACCGGTCCCTCATATCCTGTGCCTCCTGCCGGCTGCTCCCACCACCTAATGGCTGGAGTCCTGCCATCTGTGGGGCATCAGCACGCCAGCCCCCCAACACCACCTCCCCATTGCTGGAGTCTATGCGGTCCTCAAAGTTAGGTGGAGTGTAGGCCTGGCGATCCTGGCGTCTTAGAAAATTGTGGAGGACACAACAGGCCATAACGACAAGGTCAATGGATTCTAGACGCATATTAATGGCCGTGTGAAATATGCGGAAACGGCTCGCCATGATGCCAAAGGCATTCTCCACTACTCGTCGTGCACGTGAAAGCCGATAATTGAAAATGCGTTGTTGCGCATTTAGGTGTCTCTGGGGGTACGGCTTCATTAAATTCGGAAGGAGCGGAAACGCCTCATCTGCAACGAAAACAAAGTTCATGTTTCCACAGGTGCGACTGGTTGGTGGTAAATTAAGACGTCCATTCTGCAGTTTTTGGCCAAAATCCGATTGGTCAAAAACACCGCCATCGGAAACCCTACCATTTGTGCCCACGGACACTGAGACAAATTCATAATTGGCGTTAACCACTGCCATCAATACTATACTAAAATATGATTTATAATTGTAAAAAAAAGAACCACTGTGGTGGGGTTGTGTTATCCTCACATGCTTCCCATCAATGGCACCTCCACAGTTGGGAAATTGCCATTTCTGGCTGAATTCATCGGCAGTGGCCAGCCATTCCTGGGGGTTTTGTGGCAAGCGCATGTAAGTCGGAGCTAGAGCCCGCAGTATCGCCTCACAGGTCTCCGGAATGAGTTGGCTGAGGAGGGGACGTGATATTGCAGATGAGTAGACCAAGTCCTGCATACTGCGACCTGTTGCCAGAAACCGCAGTGTGGCGGCCAACCTCTCCTCCGCAGGCACTGCTGGACGCATTACTGTATCCTGCCATCTGATGAGCGGGCACACTGCTGCCAACAAGATCTGAAAGGTCTCATCTGTCATCCGGAGGAAATTTTGGAAGTCCCGTGGGAAGTCGTCACGAAGTTGGTGCAGAAGGCGAATGTGGGAATGCTGATCGCGCTGCTGCAGCCACTCCCTGGCCCAGATGCGTCGGGGTCTCCTCCTGCGTCTCTCCACCCTCTCATCCTCCACACGTGCTGCCTGCACCAGCAAAGCAGCCCCCAAAACGGCACGTTGATCTTGATTCATGCTGTTTAGAGGCAAACATATGTTTACTATGCTGGCTACGCACAAAGGTGCTTTGACCACAATGTGATCATCAAACCTGAAATGACTAAAAGGAGCATGACATGGCAAATATATGTACCGGTGCACTACACATGTCCAAAACAGGTTACAAAAACATACAACACCTACAGTATGAATTAAGGTGTTGAGGAACGCCACATGTGTTGACACGGCTAAATGCCTTTGGCCAAATAATACTATAACCACAAAACCCTACACACAGTGAGATCCCAAACAACATCACTACTCCTACATCAGGGTCAACGTTTTAACTACATGAATTTTCGACACACGGTGGAGCAATATGTTGGACAAAAACTGCACTAAACACACACAATAATTACTCACATGCAGTGGTCGCTGAGATTGTTTGAACTCCAATATTAAGTGACCAAAAGAACGAACTATGTCCTGATGACTCCAATGCAGCAAGGCAATGCTTCAGTCCTTGTATTGTGACTAAATAACGGCCAATGAAAACCCCTAAAAACAAAAACGAAAAGTCAAACAAAGAGGTGGCCCAAGAACACAAACCCCCTCATATGTACTTTTACAACGCTAAAGTTACCCCCTTTCACAAAGTTCCACATGCTGACTCCCCACGTACATACCGGCAGTAAGTCCGCAGCAAACACATTGTGCACGTTCCTGTAACGCTATATATACACAGGCGAGCCAATGACAAGGCGAGACGTCCCCTTACCCAGGTGTGTCTCCTCAACGACAAACCACACACCCACACGCTGTTACGCCCTCGAAAAACAGGCGTGGCGACCCAGAGCATCACACAACGCCAGTGCTATGTTCAGAGCCAGGCGTGGCAGAAACTGGACGGACACACCCAACGCAGCGGATACGTCGAACCGGTCGTGGTAATTGCGATGTGTATGCCTATCGCACCTGTCATGGCCGACATGTGTCTGATCAATTTATATAAATAGTGCACTGTGAACATGTGTGTTCTACCTGCTGTTTTGTGTGTCTTGGGAGACAAGTGTGAGAGACAGCATCCAGGCCGTTCGCCAGCATCTCTTTTGGCTAGCAAGAAGTGTGTGATTGTTTACAGACTCTGTTGGATTCCGGAAAGGTATGTTCACATCATATGAGGAGACTGACCCTTCTAAAGTTCTGCCCATTTAGATTGTACTCCATGCACAAAGTTTGGACTGCCCCTGTCAAAACAGCACACATCCCAGTTCCTTCACCAACATTCTTGGCTTATGCAAGTGTGGTGTTGTGTTATTTAGCGGGGGATTTTCAAAATTAGCCTGGCAGTTGAAATTTCCTGCTGTGGCTGCCATTCTACACATGGCTTGGAACATGTGCCACATTGATTTTTAACGATTGCGTTTCTTGTGTTTTCAACAGATGCCCCGGCCAAATCGCGATTTCATAAGCGCTCTGATTGCGGCCTACAAAGATAACCCGTGCCTGTGGCAAACTCGGGCTGATGGGTACAGCAACCGTGGGCTACGGAATGCCGCTTATGACAGGCTCCTGGAGGTGGCCCGCCAATATCACCCAGACCAGGACCTCGACCGGGAGGCCATAAAGACAAAAATACAGTACCTCCGTACTGTTTTCCTGAAGGAGCACAAAAAGGTGACCCAGTCCCGCCGGTCAGGCATGGCAGCGGGGGCGGTATACAGACCCACGCTCTGGTATTATGACCAGCTCCTTTTTACCATGGAGCAGCAGGAGCCACGTCCCCCACTACACAGCAGCGTCTTTGCCGAGCCACAAGATCACAATGTGGGTGATGCCGTGGAGGGGGATAATGTAAGTCGCTGACCTACACCAATGTTTCACAATTATCACACAAACATTCTTTGGCCACATCTCACCCAAGTTTGCAATGTACAGAAGCCAAACATAGACCAGAAGGGCCTCCCATCTTGATTAAGCTGTCTTCAAACACCTCCAATGTTTAGGAACATATCCAGTAGCACACAAGTAGGGAGTGTTTTGTTCCTTGGCAAAGTTCTAAGGACCTTAGCATGGACTTTGCTTGGACATCATGCACAATGTGGGTTATTGACATACATGTAACTTGATCCTTTCTGCCCAAATGACCTCCGAAAACTGTACTTCCATGTGTGCTCATGTGTTGTACCTTTCCTCTTTTTAGGATGCGCTTGAAGGTCCCTCTTCGGGGTTGTTGTCCGAGTCGGTCAACCTGCCAACATCTCAGCAGCTGGAAGAAGTTGCGGCAGCGCCCAGCCAGCCCCCTCTGCCTTTGACACGTGCCAGGGCCCGCACACGACAAGCTCCAGCAAGCTCAGGGCCTGACCTTGTGTTACTCGCCCAGCAAGTCCTGACCCAGCAGGTGCGGGAGCCACAATGCGCCTTTGCTACTGTGGTAGCGGAGCGTCTCCCCACGTTTCCCAGGATCAAAGGGAGCAATGTGAGCGGATCATTCTGCAGGTGATGGACCAGGCCCGATTGGGCAACCTGACCCCCGATATGTCATTCCCACCTCCCCTTCCCCAGCCACCTGCAAACCCCCTGCCTGGCAGTACATGGGCCCTCAGCCCCATGTGCAGCAACCCCCACCACCTGTGCCAGCCCATGCAAGGCCTCGCATAGTGGGTTTGCAGCAGCAGCAGCCAGCGGGCAACCAGTTCTACCCCGATGTAGAACCTTATTTTGGTCCCCATTTTGCTAATCTTTAGTTTGTTAGTTTATTGGCTCTGTTTCCCCTGTTTTTTTTTTTTTTTTTTTTTTTTCCCTAGGCACACCTAATTGCCTGTTCCCTACTCGTGATGTTTTTGTTTTGTGTGTGGCGTTCCTGCGACAATAGCAGTTGGTTTTATGTTGCCTTAATTTTTGAATTCTTTGATTTCTGGGAGTGTGTTGAACTGCCCTTTTTTTTTTTTTTAAATTAAAAAAATAAAAATTTCTGCCCACACACGTTACATATGTTGTCCATGATTTGTGCATGTAGTTTGAAAGTTGAACCTTCCAAATTTAGCAGCACCGCAGCTACAGTAGCCCACATGCTCCATCCTGCAAGCGGAACATATGTAGAGGGCAATTAACCTTAAACCTTAGGTATGCAGCTTTCGGTGTCCCTACTTATTGTTGGAACAGCAAGGCAGCAGAGGTGTCCTTGCCATCATTGTCGGTGGTCTACAACATGGGATAATATTAATGGTGGCAGCCTTCTACAGCTTGGCGATGGGTAGATCGAAATCCACATTGATGTTTGTTGTCAGAGCATTGTTTAATTTTTCTGATCACTTACATTCTTCAAGGTTTGGTGGTTGGTCGCCACACCGCATGCTGGCAATCTGCACCTTGTGTGCAAACATGTGTTAGGGAGCCCTTCCTCTACCCCAACCTGTTTTTCCCCAAATTTGCCCTTTATGCCCTTAAAGACCACCATCAACCTCCAATAAACATGTACATAATTGTGTCCAGTCAGAAACAAACAGAGTTAACAGATTGGGTTCAAATATTTACTAGGTTGTGTTAAAGGGCCAATAGCAATCACAACAAGGCCGCAATAGTGTAGAACAGTGGGAAGTAACCAAACTGTTTTGTGATTTACGAAAGGATGGACAGTATCATAAAAGAGGCCAACACGGTAGCCCTTACACATAACATATGGTCCAAATGTTGGACAATAGAATAAAATTGGCCAACAGGGGCCAAATCAAAAAAAACAACATGCCAACATGGCATGACCCAACCAATGTCGGTGTCCAACGTGGACAACACTACGTCATGTCCGCCTGGAGCCTTAGGGGGTCCCATAACATCACCCTTAGGGGAGCCCACCATCTTGTTGCTGGTGTGCACCCAGCAGGTAAAGTAGGCGGCCCAGTTCTCGGAGATGATGCTCAATAGTTGACTGGAGGTGTTGTAGGAACTGCATCTGGGGCTCCAAATCCTCCACGACAGTAGGGATCCCTGTATGTTGAGGAAAAAAAAATCTACTGTGGGAACATACAGTGTTTTTGGTACAAAGAGAAAATCAATGTATGGTACTTACGGTCTTGCTCCTCATCCTCACCACTATCAGGGGTGGAAGGGGATGGACTGAGACTCCATCCAGCTGAGCCTGCACGTTCACCATCTGCACAAACATTGAGGAGAACAGATCAGTTACACCCTTGTCAACAAAACTCTGTTGCTTAACACAATCATAACTCCACTATGCTGGGTGTAGAATGCATCAATACACACTTACCACCATAGTCGGGTAAGTGTGGGGCCATATCCTCCTCTGCCCTCGCCTCCTCCACAGGTCCAGGTTGGTGCCGAACATCATCCCCGGCTGGCTCTGGGGACATGTCCACCCCTGGGCTCGGAAGCGAGCTTGACACGCTTGGGGGAGGTGTGACGGGTGGGCTGGGGCTCTGTGGCCAGATGATGTGGCCTGTTGGCAACAGAGGGCCCGGGCTGGACGGTGGCCCATCATCCCTCCCAGCCAATTCCTCGTCCTGCGCACCATCCTGCGTTGAGGGTGTTGATGGGAGCTCGCTCTCGGAGTGCAGCCACTCCTCACATGATGCTACATGTGCCTCCTCCCCATCATCATTGCTGCTGGCCGAGGGTGTCCCTGCTGGCTGCTGTGGGGGTGGGTTCTGTGGGGCAACTCCTGATGGTCCAGGGTGTGGTTCCTCGTCAGAAGACGATTCCTCGGCATCTGTTTGAAAGCAGAAGGTAAAGGTTTAGAAAAGACAGGGTTCCCACATGGTGTTTTGAAAGTTGCATTGTGTGCCTGGTGTCTTAAGTCCATTTTAATGAATGACTCCACCTCATGTTTTAGCCATACACTAATGTTGTAAGCATGTAATGTGTGTGGTACACCAAACTATTAGTTACACGAGGGCCAGTACACTGGCCACATATGTGGCCATGGGTTTTACAAAACAACGCATGTGCGATGTATGGTTTGGTTATGCCTAGGGGCCACATTAGCCAATGTGGCTTGCTGCATGCCTGCTTTTAACGACCTTTGAATGAATATTGTATTTATGGGTGCTACCGCAGGCTGGGAGTTCAATTACACATGTGTAGGTTGCAACATCTGTGGGACTTTGTGGCTTGTGTGGCCTTTATAAGCTACCTATTTTGTGTCTGATGGTCGTTTAATATGATGAGTTGTGTTAGCATTTTGAAGACACGCTTGTTGAAGGCGGAAATTTGTCCCTCAAAACACAGCAAATGCCGGCCTTGCCTATAGCAACACATCCATCCCTATTGCAATAGTCCTAACTTGGAGGGCCACTAAATATCAGACAACTGTCCCCACTCAAAATGTCTATCAGTTTAAAATGCAGCCTCGATTCGGAGGATGGTCTCGAATTTACTAATCCCTAAAGCAGCATGTCACATTGCCGGATCCCTAATGGCTGCCATTGATTGAGTGGCTATATGTTTTTCTGGCCTTACTAGAGCATGTGGCCATATTTGGAGACAAGTGTATTTGCTGGGAAGGGCACACCATCGGCTTGGCCATAATTTGGATTGGCCAATATGCATGACATGGGGCCCTATTGGCCACCTTGGGAGAAGCCGTTGTGGTTCTCCTTGGACCCGATTTTGATGTCAAAAGCATGGTCATTACGTTCCCACTTGAAAAAACTGGAAGGTCAGGGTTAGTACAATTCGGCAAAGGTTCAAAGTACTGTGCCCGAGCACCCCCCATTTGCAGGGCCTCACGGTTTGAGTACAGGTCGGCCACTGCAGTTTCTATATATATATATAGTTTATAGTATATAGTAGATATAGTTTATATAGTTTATATATTTCCAACTGCGCATATGTGACTGGGACATCAACGCAGGTCCTGGGCAGAGGATCCACACCTGTGGCAAATACATGATGCCCCAGCAAACGGCAGGTGTTTGTTGAACATGTGAGAGGGCACCATTTTGAATTAGCAAAGTGGGCCAACAGGGACTAGCCTGCCTAGTTATGGGGGGACATTAGGTGCACACACACGGAAGAAGAGGGATTAACACAGGGGACTTGAGGGGATGACACACAGGGTTGAACATGGGTGGCCAAGAGGTGTCAGTAGGGGCCAACAAAGGGGTGTGCAGGGGATGCACAAGGGGAGAACATCTTTGAAAGTCACATTAAATGATCCTGCTGAATGTTGTTTGTGATGGATGTTTTTTAGCCAACGCCAGTGATCATTTTTGTAAAATGCTGGCTTTTTGACATTGGCCAGCCTCATTGATTGCGGTATTGAACTGTGAGAGTAGCGTGATCCAATACAATAGTGATTTTGGCCAGAGTCCTGTGTCCAAATTTACGCTTGATGTATGCACAAACATTGGTGGGGGCAGGCGGGGACCACACTATCCTTGGAATATGTTTGGAGACATTGCTGTGTATTTTGATACATGTACATGTGCAGGTGTGTGTGGGGCCCCAACATTTACTCACCACGCATCCTGGCAATCCGGGCACGGATGTCCACAATTCTGCCCGGGGTCTTATATTTTAGATCGGCGATCTTGTGTTGGATCGCCTTCACATCCCTCTCCACACACAGCTGGCGCCGCAGGGCTCTCTGAATTTTCAGCACTGTGCTGCGGTTCCGCAGCCTGGGATGCTGGTGGGGGTGGCGGCCCCAATAATCTAATCGATCGCAATGATCGATCAAAATCATTAGTTCCGCCATCCCCCACGTGGCAGCGCGGCGTGTTGCGGCCATAACTGAGCAGCAATGTGCATGGGAGGAGCTAGCACCTTGCAGGCGGAATGAAACTGAAACCAACTTCATTCCGTCTGGACCGCCCCTTGCGTCACATTACAACACTTAAAGGCGACCTACGCGGCGTTAACAGCCCAATCATCATTTTTGGTGTGACCTAAGAAACAAGATCCCATGGCCGTGGCGTAACGCCGCGTTAGGTGTGCCGCGCCCGCCAACATTGTGTGGGTGTATGACAAGGTGGACACTATATAGCAGGGTCGGGGACCACGCAGATTCGATTATGAAGTCGACGCGATTGGGTGTACAGTTCGCGGAGATATTGTGCAGCCGACGCCTATGTGTGGTGCTGAAGACAGCGCTTTCAAAATGGCGCCCTGTGAGGGCAGCCAATGGCAACGCATCATCTTCCACCAATGCGAGCTAGTGGTGAAGCAGCCAATCCGAAACCATTTCGTTGCACGAATCACCACTGAGGGGGTCAGGCAATAGGAAACTCCTGACACGCCTACGTGATGGATTTTGCCATCGCTGAAATCACACGTTTCGTCTGATGTCGGGAATTTACACGTGTCGATTGTGCGTATTTAATTGGGCGATATCGTCAGATCTGAGAACCGAACCTCAGATCACGATTTAGAGATTTGATCAGATATCGCTCGTCGTATCTGGCCGTCACACGCACAAACATCGCTTGCGCGATGTTTAATCTGCCGCTTTCAAGCGATATCTTGCACGATATCTCAGCGTGTGACGGCCGCCTTACCTGGATCTGTAATGTATCCGTTAGCATTTTTCTAATGGATCCATTAGGAAACTGATACCTTTCACATGCCATTTTTTTACAATGAAAACTTATCCTTTTTTTAAATAATTCTATAAATATTTGCAAACAGGATTGTTCTATACTACCAGAATTGGTGCATAGTGAATAAAACAAGAAATTGTAAATGTACTAGCTAGCATCAAATAATGTAATAATAGGATAAAATGATTTGTTTTTTAAATAAACATCCCAAAGAAAGGGTTGAACAGACAAATCTGGTAATTTATTTTATTCGATATACCTACTTAAGGGCCGCTTTACACACACCAACTTCTGTGACAACGTCTGAACAGATCTCTGGTTGCAGTGAAATCATGGACACATCGTTCCATTTTGTGGCTGTGTACAAATAGAACAATGTGTCCATGACTTCACTGCAACCAGTGATCTGTTCAGAAGTTGGACACAGCCACATCGTCCATCCAATATCGGGCAGTTGGAGAGCCTGCTCATTTCTTCCCCGATATCGTTTTGGCATTGTTCTTGCATCGAATTGGACATTTACACCATACAAAGCACGAACGATATCGGGGCCAACACACAAACCAGGTGACTTTTTATCAGAGTGGGACGCCGATATCGGCACGTGTAAAATGGCCATAAGTATTAGAGCCTATCCTTAACCATTTATCTAAATCACTAGTATTTGAAAACATAGAGGGGAAATACGCAGTACCCCTAAAGGTCAGAGCAGCAACTCATTAGGATAACCTTAATACAGGCTAGCTCCAGTGTACACCAGAACTGTAACTTTAAGGTAAGAAAATCACCATTGTTGATTAATCGGGGCCTTCACTTTTGACATGCACACAAAGATGCACCAAATTTATTTCAAACCCCACTCTTAATTAATGCCATCTTATTTCAGTGAACAGCCTTTTAAGGTTGGAGCATGAAATACCATTTTTAATAAATGTATCATGTGTGAATGAACCCTAATAAGCGGATCCTTGAGTAAACTATTTTAATAAAAAAAAAATACTTTGCTATCAGTGAAGGCCACTTTACACACACCAACTTATCTGTCCAACTTCTGAACAACTTACTGGTTGCAGTGAAATCATGGACACATAGTTCCATTTGTACACATCCACAAAATGGAGCAATGTGTCCATGATTTCACTGCAACCAGAGATCTGTGAACAATATCTGCACAGATATCTGTGTGTGTGACGTGGCCCTAATACTTCTTTAACTACGGCCTTGTTCACACTCACCTGCGTATTTGGCACTCTCTGCGATTTTCTGCAGTTTTCCAAAAACGCAGGTGCGTTAACGCAGGGTACATTTAAGTGTACATGCGTTTTTCAGCTTCACTTGCGTTTTTTTCCCCCAGTTCAAAAAACGCTACATGCAGCGTTTTTTGGGTGCTGGGAAAAAACGCAGGGGTTGTTTTCAAAAACGCATGCGTTTTTTTAACCTGGAGTCCTATGGGAAACGCATGCGTTAACGCAGGGTGCATATAGGCACCTGCGTTAACGCATGCGTTTCCCATAGGGCCCCATGTTAAAAAACGCATGCATTTCTATAACATGGGGCCCTATGGGAAAAGCATGCCTTTTTAAATGGCACAATTAGGCACCCTGCGTTAACGCTAGCGTTTTTGCATGCGTTTTTGGCCAAAAAATGACTAAGTCCAAAAAAGTGTCAAATCCTTTCAGACACACAGGGGACACTTTTTGGCACTTTTAGAAAAACGCAGGTGTTTTTTTTCCTGCTAGAAAAAACGCAAATTGAGTGTGAACAAGGCCTTTCTTAAAGTGCACCTGTCACCATTTTTGAGGGTTCTAAACCCTGCCCATCACCTTTAACATGATGCAATTGGGGTTCCTAAAACCCCTTTTTATTCCCAGACGTCCCCCTGCATAACTCATAAGATGAATTTTATTCTGTCCCATGCCATATACTAATTTCTATGAGTCATATTAGGGTTTGCAGATTGCAGTCAGCTCCACCTCGCTCTATGCCAACACCGCCCCTCCTGACCGTGTGCAAGTGGATGACATAGCGACGTCATCCACACAATTCCCAAGTCTCATGCTTTGCGGTGGCTCACCTCACTGTGCCCTATTGAAGAACCAGTGATTCCACTGCGCAGGCGCGAGACTTGGTCACAAATATTCTGCCAAAATATCGGTCATTAATGAAATCATTCCTGCTCTTATGGCCACTTTACACACACCAACTTATCTGTCCAACTTCTGAACAACTTGCTGGTTGCAGTGAAATCATGGACACATTGTTCCATTTGTACACAGCCACAAAATGGAGCAATGTGTCCATGATTTCACTGCAACCAGTGGCCCTAACTCTTTGTTTAAAACTTCCAAGAAAGATTTTGACGGACAGACTGGCGAGAATCGTAAATTACCGGGCCTGTAGCAAGTGGGTTTTTGTCAGAGGGAAGTTGGCAGTGGGAAACATACGAAGGTCCATGATGATGCTGGAGGCGATCAGGCTGAGAGGGGAGCAGGCGGGGGGGGGAAGCCCCGGCCATGGTCATGCAAGACGCAGAAAAAGCTTTTGATAGCATCGGCTGGCCATGGTTGGAGCTGGTTCTAGACAAATTTGGTATGCAAGGAGAATTTAGAAAATTCCTAACTTCACTATATAGCAACCCAACGGCAAGAGTGCATACACCAGGCTTTTTGTCCGACCCGATTCGGTTGGGGAGGGGAACCTGGCAAGGCTGTCCCCTCTCACCGCTTTTATTTAACCTCTCAATAGAACCTCTTTCTACATTTATTAATGGAGGACATAGTTTCCAAGGAATAAGAGTGGGTAGCAGAGAGATACGATCCAGTCTTTTTGCAATCGATATCATCTTATATATGGCAAACCCACACAGAGACTTGTCGGGATTCCTGCGCGAGTTGGAAATTTTCGAGGAGATATCAAGGTTTAAACTAAATAAATCAAAATGCGAAGCTATGCTTCTTGCACAAGGGGGTATACGACAACAAGAACCAGAAGGGACGAGAGGCAGCCTATATGACATACCACTAGCTAGTAAAGCGATTAAATATCTGGGAATATACCTGGGGAAAGACACAAAGGACATATACCAGTTAAACTATGCCCCTTTAATATAAAAAATTTAACAAGAATTGAATAGGTGGAAAGATCTGCCGCTATCACTACTAGGGAGAAACCATCTAATTAAAATGATCAGCTTTCCCGCCTCATATATCCATTACACACTTTGCCTCTTCTCCTACGACACACTGACGTCAACAGACTTAACAGAGCTTTTTCTGACTTTATTTGGAGAGGTAGGAAATGCAGAATTAGTAGACGGACACTGATGCACCCCAGAGAGGAGGGAGGGTTGGCATTCCCAAATATCAGACGGTGCAATCTTGCATGTATCACAAGACACATAATTGACTGGATCAGACACACGAATAAACACTCGGACTATGCCCTGGAGGCAGAATGGTGCAGACTGTGGGACCCGGTAGCGGTCCTTCACTCAACAAGTATGGTGACAGATCAGAGAGTGAAGGGCTCGATCATCTTTCGTGACACAAGAGGTGCACGGAAAGCCTTGAGATATCCAAATACCTTGTGTATATACATTGTGTCGCAGCTCACTAAAGATGAAATCCACCAATTGGTGTTCCCCTTCTGCGGCATGTCCTGGTATAGTCTAGAGGAATTGCAAGGTACACTAGAAGATCTACAACTAAGGAGGACACCTCGATAGTAAAAAGAGGCCGGTATTGACATGTGGAAGGGGTTTCGGTGTGCATAATGTGGTCATTGTATGAGAGATCAGCGGGTGCTGACATACCTATAAATGTCTTATATAATAACTATTGAGCAGGTGAGGACCTGGGGGAGGGGGAGGGAGGGGGGTTGGGGGAGAGGGTTTTGTTGTTATGGTTTACGTTAATACCATTGTGGTATCATGCCTATTCATGTCACATCCAAATTCATACCTCCTTATAGTCAACTTATATCACTACAATTTGTATTTTGTGTACTTATTTGTTTGTTTTTGAAAAACCAATAAAAAGGATTTATTAAGAAACAAAAAACCTCCAAGAATGGTACATAAATCCTTAAATTTAGACCTTCCATGTGTAGGGGTGTGACTCCTATGAACAGTTAATTAACAAATGTATTGTTTCCCATTGCCAGTGATTCTACCCTTAAGTATCGTTTACCTGAAATGTATTTGCTGCTGACTGTAGTAATGTTTAACAAAAAATCTTTTTCTGACTCAAATCCCTTTGAAACTAAAGAGGCTTTCCATCTACTTATATAAACGCAAGGTCCCATCTGTCATCCACTTCTGTCCGGTTGTCCAACTATCACGCACCATTGTCAGCCATATTTGCACACCCAAGTGATGGATGTGCAAATATGGCGCTCCCTGACACTACTGGCCCATTGTGCAGTATCGCCAACAGTGCAGCCGACATCATCAGAAACCCAATGCCCCACACGCCACACCACAGACATCACTGCCGCCCACACTGCAGAATGAAAAACTGTGTCTGCGTGTACTCGGTGCATACAGGAGCAGTTGCTCAGGCTGCCACCATCTTTGGACACCTGGTTGCCATTTTGGACACCTGGTTGCCATCGCTGAGGGCTGGAGGCAGGGAGGACACCAGCAACAATGATGACACATGCAGGAGGCTGAACAAGAGAGGCCTGGATGTGGCACAGAGAAGGCTGGAGACGGGGAGGACACCAGCAACAGCGATGAGTCATTACTAAGTCCCTCTCGACTCCTTATCTGTACACTTTATAAAGTCTTTTTAACAACTTACAGGGGGCTAGAAACATGGGGGACCGCTTCCCTGAATGCAGCAGACACACTGCATTCAGTGCTGCATTCAGTTAGCATAGCACCAGGGGGTGACAGGTCCTCTTTAAGTAGTATTTACATATCGGTGAAAAAATTACACAAAATTTCTTGGAATCGTAGAATATTTAAAGCCTTTAAAGAGAACCTATTTCCAATTTTGTTGTGTAAAGTAAAGACATGGCTATTATGGTGCTGTAATATTGATTAAATTGATATATTTTGTGAAGAAATCCAATTTGTAGTTCTTTAATTGCCATTTAAAGTGAACCTGTCACCCCCTCCAGGCATCTAAAGATAACATAGCCACCTTCTGCAGCACTAAGGCTGCATTCTGACAAGGTGTCTATAGCATTTATGCTCCCTTGAATCACTGAAATAAAGACTTATATAAAATCTGTTTCAAACCTGATCCAAGACCGGGAGGCGGGTTTTCAAGTGTCTGTCTCCCTCCTCTGTGGTGTCAGTCATCCCTCTCTGCTCTCTGTGTGCCGCCTCCAGGGCCATCTCCCTGCATTACAGAGCTTTGTCAGCTCTGCTACAACATAGAGCTGCTGTTATAGGAGACCCCACAGTAGTAAATCTAGCAGGAGGATCCTTAGCAGACAAAGCAGTGCCTGTTACGTAGCAGCCCTTGAGCTGAGCAGGTTTCACTTTCAGTTTCTTGTACCCAGCAGCATTGCTCCTCAGCCCCTGATTTAAAGTACAAACTCAACTCTGCTGCACTGCTGACAGCTCAAGGGCTGCTACGTAGCAGGCAGTGCTTTGCCTGCTCAGGATCCTCCTGCTACCGGTAGATTTACTACTGTGGGGTCTCCTATAACAGCAGCTCTGTGTTGTAGCAGAGCTGACAAAGCTCTGTAATGCAGGGAGGTGGCCCTGGAGGAGGTGCACAGAGAGCAGATAGGGATGACTGACACCACAGAGGAGGGAGACAGACACATGAAAACCCGCCTCCCGGTCTTGGGTCTGGTTTGAAACAGATTTTATATAAGTCTTTATTTCAGTGAATCAAGGGAGCATAAATGCTATAGACACCTTGTCAGAATGCAGCCTTAGTGCTGCAGAAGGTGGCTATGTTATCTTTAGATGCCTGGAGGGGGTGACAGGTTCGCTTTAATGTTTTCTGTTAATTAGATTTCGGTATACAGTCCACGAGATTTCTCCTCCCTGCCTGTGATTCCTCAGCTCTTCTGCCTGCCTCCTTACTGTGAATACTTGCACCCTCTGTTTGAAATCTCAGTAGTGACCTGTCATTCAAAGGCGAGTGGCAGGCTGAGGGGCCGAAGAACAACATACAGGTGGAACAAGACCAAATTAGTGGAAAATTTCCAGAAGAACCACAAAAATGATTTCTTTACTAAAGGTATCAATGTAATCAGTATTACAGCACCAGTACAGCCATGTCTTTACTTGACTTTACAAAATTAAGGTCATAGCCAGCTTTATGTATGTGCGAGTCGTGCGACCGCACAAGGTGCCAGCCAGAGGGGGGCGCCATAGGGAGACCTCAAAACTCAATTGTATGATTCTCCCGTTCTAGACAGGCTCCAGTAGGAAGACTGCAGGGGGCACTCTCCCCTCTGCTCTGCCCTGTTTTCATCAGGGAGAGGAGGGGGAGGGGCACTTGCAGGATCCCGGGCTGGAGAAAATGAAAGTAACTACTGCTCATCTCTGTCACAGGAGGGGACCCTGCTGATACTGTAGGTGTCATCTATCTATCTATCTATCTATCTATCTATCTATCTATCTATCCCACTCTTTATCTATCTATCCCTCCATCTATTCCTCCATCTATCCATCCATTCCTGTATCTATCCATCTATCTATCTATCTATCTATCTATCTATCTATCTATCTATCTATCCATCCATTCCTGTATCTATCTATCCCTCCATCTATCTGTCACAGTGTAGTGAGAATACTGATAAGGGAATGACAGTTACGGGCAGGGTGACCAGAGAAGAGTAGTCTGGCCCTGGTCTGGAAACCCTGAATGGCCCTGATCCCGAAGGTATCTCTGATGGTGAGAAGCTTCGGGCCTCCAGCCTCTCCCTAAAACTCCTCCACCAGCCCTGCGCTATTCCCCCCTCACCTGCCTCCACAGAACCGGGATACAGCAACTCCAACAGAAAGGACATCAGCCACACAAACACACAGGTCAGCACAGCACGGCTTCCAGGCATAGAGTGAAACTCTATCAGCAGCACCACCTGGTGGAAGGAGAGGCTACTTAAAGGCTAGGGGGAGGGGAGTTCAGGTAATCTCTCTACCAGCAGTTGAACCCAATAGTGAATGCAGTTCTGAAGCCCAACACAGGAGGCCAGGACCTTCACAACTATCAACCATGCAGCCCTTAAAGACAAACACATACACAGCAGCATCCAACAATGTCAACACTATCCCTCCATCTATCCATTTATCTATCCATCCATATATCTATCCATCCCTCTATCTATCCATCCATATCTATCTATTCCTCTATCTATCCCTCTATCTATCCATCCGTATCTATCTATCTATTCCTCTATCCAGTCCTCTATCTATCCAGCCCTCTATCTATCAAACCCTCTATCTATCCAACCCTCTATCTATCTCTTTACTTATTTCTATCTACCATGTGATGCCTGAGTACTCTGTGGTCTGTGGCATCTGATGGGCCCCTGGCTGTAGATTACCAGGTGCAGGACATATGTAGGGTGTAATAAATAAATAAATATATATATATATATATAAAAAAATATACAAAATAAAGGACTGCAGCACTCTTCTTTGTGAAACAACCGCCTTTATTCGGCCATCAGGTAGGGGGTGACACCGTTATATATATATATATATATATATATATATATATATATATATATATATGTGTTTATTCCTGTAGAGCAGGGGTGGGGAACTCCAGTCCTCGAGGGCCGCAATCAGTGCAGGTTTTCAGGATTTCCTTAGTTTTGCACAGGTGATAACATAATCACTTGCACTGGTGATGATTCCAATCCCTGTGCAACAAGGCATTCGACCGCGGACGCGATGACGCGGCGCGTCTCCCTGCCTCGCGGCTTCCGGGTTGCGGCGTGCACGCGATGGTGCACACCGGAGCGCAATCCCCTTGGCTGGCCAGCCTTCTTAAACGTCTCCCTCCCGGATTCAGGTGAGGTTAAGCCAAGGAAGCTCCTTGGCCCTGAAGTCCATAGTGCTGAAGAAGAAACCTGTGCAAAACACAGCAAAAGTATAATTAGCAAGCTTCATCAGAAAATGCTTATTTATTACCCCATTAATGGGGAGCATAGCACTATAGAGAGAATCGCACCATAAGGTACCATAGATAAAACAAAGTTAAACGCGACAGCTCAGTATTATGCAAGTTATTTTATTTATAGGTTAAAACCAGTATAAATTGGGATGGGGAACAGAGGAACCTGGGTAACAACCACAGGTGGTGGGCACACACCTATCCAGAGATAGACATCAGCATAGTATAGAAAAATTTCTGAAATATGACAAATTGCACTCTGGATATCTATAGACTATTAAGTATTGGGTCCATACAAGTACAAAAGCAAGATTATATATATCTGTTATACATATGAAATTGTATACACCTGTTTGTACATATATCTTAACATGTGTGCAGTTATATATCACACATATGTAATTGAACCAACTGAATTCAGAAACTATCTAGTAATAGAGAGCACAGAGTCTAACATTGAATGGCAACAATCACCGGCATCTGACAAGCAGATGTCCCGATGTCACTCACCAAGTGGTTCCTAGTCTGGATAAGGGGTGCCGACCCCAACAGCCGTTTCGGGCGACCTTCGTCAGGGGGTCACCTGAATCCGGGACAACTGGTGGTTCGATATCGGTACCTTATGTACTTAACCATACCATTTCCGAAACAACATAATGGAATCTACTATCTGCGAAAATAACTGAAAAAGTGACTACATTCAGAGGATGCCATATCCTGAGTATACCTATATGGAGGACATCATATATCCACTAAAATTGTGGTTTACTATCTACAGGATTGTCTCTACATCTCTTGAAATAACTATTTATTCATGTCTAATGTCCAATTCTGCACCTACTATTCGTGCCCCATACTCTGTTGAATAATGGTATTTCCCTTATGTATATACTCCTAATATCACAGGCAGATATCTATTTTATATTTGTTTTGGGAGTTTGTGCAGTATATTAGTAATATATAGACCACAACAAGCCAGATCGGCTTTTACTTCATTTGTGCCCGGTGATGAGACGCGTCCCCGCCGTCTCCATGGTGCCGTGACGTAGGGGGGCGTTGCCGCTCTCTGATTCGCTCCGGCCGGTCACGTGTCCCACGTGACCGCGGACGCGATGACGCGGCGCGTCTCCCTGCCTCGCGGCTTCCGGGTTGCGGCGTGCACGCGATGGTGCACACCGGAGCGCAATCCCCTTGGCTGGCCAGCCTTCTTAAACGTCTCCCTCCCGGATTCAGGTGACCCCCTGACGAAGGTCGCCCGAAACGGCTGTTGGGGTCGGCACCCCTTATCCAGACTAGGAACCACTTGGTGAGTGACATCGGGACATCTGCTTGTCAGATGCCGGTGATTGTTGCCATTCAATGTTAGACTCTGTGCTCTCTATTACTAGATAGTTTCTGAATTCAGTTGGTTCAATTACATATGTGTGATATATAACTGCACACATGTTAAGATATATGTACAAACAGGTGTATACAATTTCATATGTATAACAGATATATATAATCTTGCTTTTGTACTTGTATGGACCCAATACTTAATAGTCTATAGATATCCAGAGTGCAATTTGTCATATTTCAGAAATTTTTCTATACTATGCTGATGTCTATCTCTGGATAGGTGTGTGCCCACCACCTGTGGTTGTTACCCAGGTTCCTCTGTTCCCCATCCCAATTTATACTGGTTTTAACCTATAAATAAAATAACTTGCATAATACTGAGCTGTCGCGTTTAACTTTGTTTTATCCTATCTATTATGTATGACATCAGCAGACCCCTTTAAGTGTAAATTCACACCTGGTCGAATTAATGTGAATTTGAGGTGCAGATTGTTCAGTACAAGATCGGAGGCGTTTATTGTACAAGGAATATTTTTTTTTAGGATGTAAAAAAATGGCTTCGGCTCTGTATTATTGTCCTGGGAAACTGGGTAAAAAAATCAATAGGGGGGCACCAAAAGGCAGCTCTGCACAGGGCACCTTTCAGGCTAAGGCCGGCCCTGATTATGGTGATGGATTCTCTTTAAGCTGGGAATCTGGAGTATATAAATTGATAACTACCCTCTATTGTGTGTTCACCCATGTATTCCTGGCTTTCCACAAACAGTTAAATCCTAGTTTGGAAGAGGTTAAATACTTTGTGCACGACTATATTCTATATACCACTGCCAGTAAGATTGAGATTGTTCTCAAATGTTACACACCTGTCACGCCTTCATGGGCGAGTTTCATTTCCTTCCCCTATGGCTGCTACAATTTGTTATGCACTATACAGTGCCTACAAGTAGTATTCAACCCCCTGCAGATTTAGGTGGTTTGATAAGATGCAAATAAGTTAGAGCCTTCAAACTGCAAACGAGAGTAGGATTTATTAACAGAAGCATAAATCTTACAAACCAAAAAGTTATGTTGCTCAGTTGAATTTTAATCAATTTTAAACATAAAAGTGTGGGTCAATTATTATTCAACCCCTCAAACCACCAGCATTCTCTTTGGTCCCCCTAAAGTATTAAGAAGTAGTTCAGGCACAAAGAACAATCAGCTTCACATGTGTGGATTAATTATCTCTTTTGCCAGCCTTTTCTGACTATTTAAGACCCTCCCCAAACTTGTGAACAGCACTCATACATGGTCAACATGGGAAAGACAAAGGAGCATTCCAAGGCCATCAGAGACAAGATCGTGGAGGGTCACAAGGCTGGCAAGGGGTACAAAACCCTTTCCAAGGAGTTGGGCCTACCTGTCTCCACTGTTGGGAGCATCATCCGGAAGTGGAAGGCTTATGGAACTACTGTTAGCCTTCCACGGCCTGGACAGCCTTTGAAAGTTTCCTCCCGTGCCGAGGCCAGGCTTGTCCGAAGAGTCAAGGCTAACCCAAGGACAACAAGGAAGGAGCTCCGGGAAGATCTCATGGCAGTGGGGACATTGGTTTCAGTCAATACCATAAGTAACGTACTCCACCGCAATGGTCTCCGTTCCAGACGAGCCCGTAAGGTACCTTTACTTTCAAAGCGTCATGTCAAGGCTCGTCTACAGTTTGCTCATGATCACTTGGAGGACTCTGAGACAGACTGTTTCAAGGTTCTATGGTCTGATGAGACCAAGATCGAGATCTTTGGTGCCAACCACACACGTGATGTTTGGAGACTGGATGGCACTGCATACGACCCCAAGAATACCATCCCTACAGTCAAGCATGGTGGTGGCAGCATCATGCTGTGGGGCTGTTTCTCAGCCAAGGGGCCTGGCCATCTGGTCCGCATCCATGGGAAGATGGATAGCACGGCCTACCTGGAGATTTTGGCCAAGAACCTCCGCTCCTCCATCAAGGATCTTAAGATGGGTCGTAATTTCATCTTCCAACAAGACAATGACCCAATACACACAGCCAAGAAAACCAAGGCCTGGTTCAAGAGGGAAAAAATCAAGGTGATGGAGTGGCCTAGTCAGTCTCCTGACCTTAACCCAATTGAAAACTTGTGGAAGGAGCTCAAGATTAAAATCCACATGAGACACCCAAATAACCTAGATAACTTGGAGAAGATCTGCATGGAGGAGTGGGCCAAGATAACTCCAGAGACCTGTGCCGGCCTTATCAGGTCTTATAAAAGACGATTATTAGCTGTAATTGCAAACAAGGGTTATTCCACAAAATATTAAACCTACGGGTTGAATAATAATTGACCCACACTTTTATGTTTAAAATTTATTAAAATTCAACTGAGCAACATAACTTTTTGGTTTGTAAGATTTATGCTTCTGTTAATAAATCCTACTCTCGTTTGCAGTTTGAAGGCTCTAACTTATTGGCATCTTATCAAACCACCTAAATCTGTAGGGGGTTGAATACTACTTGTAGGCACTGTAACTATGTCTTACAAGTTTCTCACCGTTCCTCGATGACATAATCTCCCAAGTCCCAAGTCCTTTTAAAACACAATTGGACCCAAGCCTTGTCTGAGTATTGAGACTGTAACGTGTTCAGTTGTTACTTTGGATATTACCACCAGAGGTTTATCTAGGTTTTCTAGTTTGGCACCCCCCAAGCAGTTTGAGTAGTCATCATGCGATCGCCCATATGCGATTTTCATACTTAGTCACCTGCTGATGAGTAACTCTTCCTAATTCTCTCAATGTTCAGTGAAAAACAGAAGCAGGAAGAAAAGCTGTCACATGGTTATAAGTAAGAAGATCACATATGAGTGGAGTGGCCATATGATGACATGCAAATACCAGCAAGAGCTGAATCCTGACAGTGATTATATTACACACTATTAGGATTGGGCACACTGCAGGGCGTAATGTTAGAATTAAAGGGCTTGCCAAGGTTTGATGAAAGTTGGCAGTCACTCTACGTTGCTGCAGGTCTCTGAATTCTCACAGCACAGGCACTGCACTCTATTACGATTCTCCCTTACCAATGGAAAGAGTGGACGGTAATGTGAGCACAAATATGCGATTTGCATGCTTCCACATTCCAATGAGACGTGTATGGCCTCACTCAGTTCATTTTCATTGATTGAGGGCTCATATGTTTAGTCAGCGCATGACTCCATAAATGTAAGTCATGTATTTGCAGTAATGTGACCTACCACTCTCACTAATGCCACCAGAGAATCCTGACAGTGTGAAGTGTGCGCACTGTGACAATTGAGAAGTCTGTAGTCACAGAGTAACTGTAGACTCATCACAAACTTGGGACAACCCTTTTAATGCTCCTAACATAAATATAAACATAGTAACCTTTAACTTGTCAGATGGCACAACATTTTATTAACATAACCATGTATTATGTAATCTTACAAGTTAAGGACTTATGTACAGGATCAGAACCAATAAGAGCAAAAGAATACATCACTAGAACCCACAGGACATGAAAATATGACCATAACCACCAGCGGTACAGAAATACATAACTAGACCATCAGTATACAAACAAAGCATAACAACACTCATCAGTTCAGAAATTCATCATCAGAACCACCCAGAAATTCATCATCAAAACCACAAGTAGTATAGAAAGTAATCAACAGAACCCTCAGCAGTACAGAAACACAGCATCAAAACACTCACTAGCTTTGGTACCAGCAAACCGGCTGTAGACGGGCACGGGATGATCTTGGACCCACATGTAGATGCCCGTGGATCGGTTGTAGAAGCACCGGGAATAATGGCGCTCAACCGGGGTGATGGCCAGGGAGACGGCCAGAGGGCTGCACGGGACTGTGCAAGCCCCCTCTCCTAGGTTGCAGAGCTCGTTGGTTTAGCTCCTTCTCCTGCGTTGTTCGGAGACTTCTCTTTTCTTTACTAATTGTACTAAACTTTCCACTACACACTACCCTTACACTCCGCCCACCAGGACCTGATTGGCCCTCTATGCTAGGTGATGCATGTAGGGAATGGATCTCTGAGTTAACTGTGCTTCTGCTGGGTCAGAGAATATTGCTGCTGCTGTCTTGGTTGCAATACCCTCTTGTGACCCACTCGGTGCGGGGCGCCATACTCCCCCTTGGTGAAATACACTTGTCCCCAAGTGTCACGCTACCCAACATTACAGAGGTATTTTGT
Organism: Allobates femoralis; assembly: GCA_033576535.1. Lineage (NCBI taxonomy): Eukaryota > Metazoa > Chordata > Amphibia > Anura > Aromobatidae > Allobates > Allobates femoralis. The sequence goes on from JARQOC010000005.1 coordinate 243,933,582, forward strand.
ATTTTATAACAGGTAATAAAAGTTATACTTTAATTAATAACAGGTAAACATTTGCTTTAGATGTTGCAAGCAAAAAGAAAACAGGATAACACATTCGCAGACCCGGCAGGCGGTCGGCTGTCCTTATTTTGAGTCCAGGCTGTAGCCGCCAAGTCGCGGTGTTAGCGATTAAACAGGGAGAAGTCTCTTTGCAAAGTTCAAACAGCAAGTCACTTGTGAAGGGCAGTATTATGCACCCGTATAGTGAACCACCCATCACAGCACGCGTGCCTCTCATAGGTTATAGTATCCCCTCTATACAAGTCGCGGTCTGGATGCCCTCTCGGTAAGTGTGACTCTACATCGCGCCTCCCCACAAACACTTCCTCATGCACGCCCTCCTCCCTGGCAAAACCCCACCCGGTGGATAGGTTGAAAGTGCTCACCCTTCCTTTCTTGCGGAGTTCATCAGGTAGCTGGGGTTGGCGGCAAGCCTCGGCACGAGCCTGCATGTTGGCGCGCATACGAGCCCGCCACTCCTCCCTCCGGATGCGACGTACATCTTCGTCAGTGCGATGTGGAGTGTGAATAAAGTCACTGCGACGTGTAGGCTGTTGAACGGCTTGAGTTTGGTGGGCAGTCTGGATGGGCACCCGGTTAAACGGCACTGGAGAAGGCGTTGCAGCGGCACCCAACCAACATACCCGAGCAGGTCACTTGGCCGAAGGATCCACAGTATCTCCCCAGGCAAATCCAGTGTAGAGGTCCTCAGCGGTGCTGTGGGTCTCGTCGTCGTCATCATCCTCCTCTCCCTCAACGATCACATCGGGCTGCTCGGCGGGTAGAGATGTTGAATGGAATTCCTCCGGGTCAATGGGCGGCTGTGCTGCAGAATTCTCCTCGGGGTCGTCCTGCAGGGCTTCCAGGCTGCCTGCCTCTTCATCTGTTATATCGGGCATTGGCGTTTCAATCCCGGTGACCAGGTAGGCTCCTGTAGTAGCAGAGGAGGCCTCCAGTTCTTGGGAGAAACGGGTAAAAGTCTCTGAGGTAGTATAGAAACTGGCTGTGGGTTCCGTGGTAGGAACCAGGTGTGTATCGGCTTCTTCAAGGGAGCTGGTTGGAAGCTCTGGCTCTGGAACCGGTTCGGCAGCGGCTTCAGTCGCTTGAACGGGGTAGATTGTGGGCCTCATTGGAAGGATACAGTCTATGGGCTCCAGTGAGGACGCAGGGCAGGTAGTGGACAGTGGTGAGGCGGTGAAACTGGAGTTGTCATCCGGTCCTGGATTGGTTGCACCCGAGCGGCTCTGCTGCATCGCACGATGTAGTCTGCTGCCCAAGCTCGCGCTCCAACTGCGGATTGTCCACTCAACCGTTTCCATTAGCCGCACTCTGAGGTCTTGCAGGGCCACCTGCCAAAAGTCGGGGCTGCCGTCGATGGTTAGGACAGGACCTGGACCGAGGTGGCCTATGGCTGCTCTGGCCTCGGCTTCCACTTGTTGCATCAGGTCTCGGAGTCTCAAGCTGGCCATTCTTGTAGAGGAACCACACCCGTCTCAACCGGTAACCGTTCCGTCTGCGAGCTGGTGAAGAAGACTCTGTGTGTGTGTGTCACTCCCACTTCCTTGGGGCTTTTGTAGTCCAATTGTGGGAAAAAGTCTTTGGTTCGGTCCGCCCCCATGGTTGTTTCGAGCAATCAGGGCGGACAATGATTTTGGCGCCTTTGCCTTTGGCCCTCCCACGCAGAGTGGCGGTGGCTCACCCCTGGGCTTGCACGTGGTGATCCTCATGGCGGGCATCGCCATCTTGGACGCCATCTTGGCCCAACGGTGAAAAGGCGGGAAAAGTTCTTTTAGGGACGAACAAAGTCCAATTTGTTGAAATAAAGCCTTTTTAAGCACATTATACCCGTTAAGGAACGGGCCTGCTCGTATCCTGTTCGTGACGCCATTTTCTGACTCACCGTGGCCGGGACTCCAGTAGACAGGTGTTTTCTTCCTCCTTCTTGTCACGGATGGACCGCGCCTGCCGGTAGTGGGGCCCGGTGGTACAGATCAAAAATGATGAGACGTCTTGGTAGAACAGATTAAGGGGTTAATTTGTTTCGTGACACCACCTATGAGAGTTTCGGTAACTGTACCAACGCTGCGGGGCCTCCGGGGGATGGAATGCAGCAAGATGGAACGCTCCCCACAGGATGAGCAGTGATCCCCGGAGCCAGAAGCTGCACATGATGTTCTGAGGCAGCTGCGGTTACTTTGTGCGCGGATGCAAGCAGTTCATAAGGAAGCACGGACACTGTAAGTCTCTGTAACGGGTTCTTTACTGTAACCAGCAAGCAGTACATGGCATACAGTGACGGGTAGTGGACCGGGTGGACTCAGCAGTAGTCAGTGTCCCTCAGAGATCCGCGGTGTTCCTCCATTCTAGGTAAGTATTATGCCATTGTCGCCCAGGAATACCAGGTCGGGTACAGGGAGGCTGCTTCAATGCCCTACCCAGAGTATACGTTATGGGTGTTTTGGGGAGCCTTGGGTCCCTTGGTGGGTACACCGCTGGTTAGACGACTGGATTTGGCGGTGGTGGGGTGCTCCTGTAAAGCGGTCCCTCCACTCCTCTGGTTCGCGTAGAAGTGCTGAACTACTCCTAGCTTCGGTACCAGCAAACCGGCTGTAGACAGGCACGGGATGATCTTGGACCCGCATGTAGATGCCCGTGGATCGGTTGTAGAAGCACCGGGAATAATGGCGCTCAACCGGGGTGACGGCCAGGGAGACGGCCAGGGAGACGGCCAGGGGGCTGCATGGGACTGTGCCAGCCCCCTCTCCTAGGTTGCAGAGCTCGTTGGTAGCTCCTTCTCCTGCGTTGTTCGGAGAGTTCTCTTTTCTTTACTAATTGTACTAAACTTTCCACTACACACTACCCTTACACTCCGCCCACCAGGACCTGATTGGCCCTGTATGCTAGGTGATGCATGTAGGGTATGGATCTCTGAGTTAACTGTGTTTCTGCTGGGTCAGAGAATATTGCTGCTGCTGTCTTGGCTGCAATACCCTCTTGTGACGCACTCAGTGCGGGGCGCCACTATTTCAAGCCTGGAGAGCACTAATTACAGAAGCAAACTAAAGGTCATTAGTGACTCTGGAGGAGCTGCAGAGATTTACAGCTCATGTTGGAGAATCTGTCCACAGAACTATTAGTCATATACTCTACAAATGTATCATTTCTTGAAGAGTGATTAGAAGAAAGCCATTTCTGAAAGCAAGAAATAAGAAATCCCATTTGCAGTTTGCAAAAAGCCATATAGGGGACATAACTAGCAAGTGGAAGAAGGTGTTCTGCTCAGATGAGACCAATGTAGAATATTTTGGGCTAAATGCAAAACGCTAAGTATGATGGAAAACCAACACTGCACATCACCCTGAAAAAGCCATCCCCACCATCAAACATGGTGGTGGCAGCATTATGTTGTGGGGATGCAATTAGTCAGATGGGACAATAAAAGTGACCTGAGTTGATGGGAAGATGGGTGGAGCTACATACATGGAAATCCTGGAGCAAAAGACCTGTTAGGCTACTTTCACATTTGCGTTCTGCTCCACCTGCGTCTGGTTTGTAAACAGGAACGCAGTGCCGAACGCATGATTAATTGTGTCACTGCGTTCTCATTCACCACAATGTATGATTTGTATGCTTGCAGAGCCATGCATATGTGGCGCCCCACGTAGTCAGGCGTCACAGAGAAGTATTGCACTCGTAAAAGAGGTGTAATTTCCCCAGCTGCAAGTGGACCCTAGGTTGGTGGGTGGGCCCCATTCCAGCACTCCCACATTAGGAGTGGGAGGTTACCTGGGAGGGAGATATATTCACCTCTAGGGGTAACAAAGGAGGTCAGTCAGGAGAAAGAGTAGTCTCTCTCTAGTCGGTGAGAGAGAGAGTCGGGACAGTCAAAGGAGGAGGAGAGGAGAAGGAGTGTGGAACAAGGCGGAAGGTTGTACCCAGACGGCTCTGCGCTGATCCGGAGAAAAGGAGAAAGTGGGTCTTGAGGAGATCCTGAAAGAGGGCGCCCGACGTGAGGAGTCCAGGCCCTAGAGAGCAAGGGAGAACCCCAGCGTGGAGCAACCATACTGCAGGGGATTCTCCAGTCCACCACGGGAACGCTGGGCCCGAGGATCCGGCCAAAGTCTATCTTTGCAGTCGGCAACCGGCTGCTGTGGCTAGTCTATCAGTTGCACCATCCTGCCAGACGGAGCGGTCTGCCTGCTTCCTCACCACGAGGGAGAGGACCCCCAATACTACCTACACGGAGCCATTGGGTATAGACTTATCTTAGGCGGGGAAGAAAGGACACAGGTTCGTCAACTCAGGTACATCATGGGTTCCACCATACCACCTGGGATCCACTTGCAGCCACCCTTTGAGCTACCTGTTATTCTAACATCAGATGCTGAACTGTGGACTTTGTATGTTGCTGCTAAACGTTTACAGTAAAGTACCCGAGAGAAAGTGACTTTGCCTGTGTGTGGTTCTCTCCATCAACCTGCTTGATTTCAGGAACGCTGCCCTGGAGGACCAGCTCTACCTGTAGGGAGCTTTGCCATCTCAGCCACATTACCATCTACCTCCGGAGGACTGTGGCGACGCCGGTGACCCATCACCAGGTACTGCAGATGGCGTCACATGACAAACTCTTATCCCCTGTAATTACACCCCTTTTTGAAGTGTCACCCAGGCCACGGGCTCAGGCGCTGCCACCCGTGACATCCCCCGTGAGAACAGCCACCGAGCCTGATACCGGAGTACCCCAGGGCCTGGGGCTCGACACATACAAATCATACATTCTCGGACGCACAGAAAATGTCACGTTTCTGTGCGCCAAGAATCACGTTTCTGTGCGCCGAGTGGAGTGGTTTAGGTCAAAGTATATTCATGTTTTTGAATGGCCGGTCAAAGTTCAGATCTAAATCCCATTGAGAATCTGTAGCAAAACTTGAAAATTACTGGCCACGGACTTCTTCATCCATTCTCACTGAACTACAGCTATTTTGCAAAGAAAATGGGAAAAAATAACAGTCTTTTGAATTGCAAAGCTGGTAGAGACATACTTCCAAAAGACTTGTAGCAGTAATTGCAGCAAAAGTCAAAGTATTGAGTTAGGGCACTGAATACAAATGAACGTGACAATTTTCAGGTTTATATTTTTAAAATACTTAGAAAACCATGCATCATTTTATTTATATTTAAGGGTGCTTTCACATCTGCGTTTTTCGTAATTCGCGGCAGATGCGGTGAAAAAACCGCATCTGCCGCGTTTACCGCATAACCGTTCCACTTGCGGCGCGGTTGCGGTTTTTTCTATGCAAAGTATAGGCATACTTGCGGCAGGTGCGGCAAGTGCGGTTTTGCACTTGCGGCAGGTGCGGCCGCGAAAAAAACCGCGGCTTACTGCGGTTTTTTTCGCGGCCGCACCTGCCGCAAGTGCAAAACCGCACTTGCCGCACCTGCCGCAAGTATGCCTATACTTTGCATAGAAAAAACCGCAACCGCGCCGCAAGTGGAACGGTTATGCGGTAAACACGGCAGATGCGGTTTTTTCACCGCATCTGCCGCGAATTACGAAAAACGCAGATGTGAAAGCACCCTAACAAATACTTGCTACTTTATTGAGTTTTTTTGGTACGGTTTTATTTAAATATTTTACAAATGATAAAATACCGGTAAGTTATTCTCAGATTAACATTAAAGTCAAGTGGAATTCATGGTTTCTGGTAGAATAAAAAAGGATCTTAATGTAACCATATGCATGAGCAACGTTATCAAAAAAATAGTTCACAGCAAAAATGCTTTATTACTGCCTTTCATTAAATTATCTAGCTATCTGATTTGGAGGTCATTACAGTTTATAGTACTTCTGCAGATGAAATTATGTTGTATAAAAATCCTTTCAATTGCTGGATTACTGGATAGTTGATGGTAGTTAAAATGAATGCAATAAAGGCCAATTTACATTAGACACTTTTCCTAATGATCACAAAAGGGAGAATGATTTATTGATGATCAGTCAGTAAATCCTGATGATATTTATAATAGACATGACTGCCTTGAGCACAGCCTTTAGGAGCTTGTTTATCTGTAAATAACTTATAGCAAGTAGGACTAATAACTTATAGCAAGTAGGACTCGAAGAAGAAAGACTTGGTTGTTTGTTGTCAATGTTTGCACATTTGAACTGGGTGGAAGTCCGGAAAATTCAGTCAAACACAAAGGGTAAATGACAAATTGTTCATTTCAAGGGAAAGACCAGTATAAATTAGGTAAGCAAACTTAGGAAAAGTAAGTGTTACATGGGCTTTAAATTCCCATGGCTGTACAAATTAGCTATATCGGAGGGGGTCTACAATATGAAACTGCCTTGACACTTTATGGCCAACTATGCATATTTAATTCAATGGGAAAATGGTAAAAAACACTGCTGAACCTCCTTAAATCTAACATGCCCAACCCTTGTTTCCCCCATTATCTGCCATTGAGGAGGGTTAGGTAGTCTATACACACAGATAGTTGACCAATTCCTACAAAATTATCAGGTTCAGTCACGGGATGTCATTACAGCAGTTATTTCTATGTTTTATAATTTAAGAATGTCTGCAGATTCTTGGAGAGACAAATGTATTTTAATCAATTGGTTCTATATTGCATGAAAACATTACTACTAGGCATCCAGCATGAGTCATTATTCCTATATCCCAACTAAGGCTACTTTCACATCTGTGCTAGGCCGGTTTCACATCACGATTTTGGAGCTTCCAAGTGTATCCTTTTTTAAAACGGATACACTCTGATCCAAAATCGGATCCCATGTATCCCTATGGGGCTCAGATCGGATGTGTGCCTTTTGCCATCCAATTTTGGCACCATCCAATCCTGTCCGATTTCAGCATGGACACAAAAACGCAGCCTGCTGCGTTTTTGTGCCCGAGAATGAAATTGGACAGCCTCGGATTCAAGCCGATCCGAGCCCTGATTAGAGCCTATGGACGTCGGATCCGAGTTGAACTCGGATCCGATGTCGGCTCCCTGTCCTCCCTGCTTCTGCCTCCCTGCATCTTCCTCCCCTACACTTCTCTATCCTGTCTCCCGCTATTCTATCCTGTCCCCCGCTATTCTATGCTGTTCCCCCGTATTCTAACCTCTTCCCTGTCTTATTCCCTATCCTTTTCTCTATTCTATTCCCTCTGTTTGTTTAAAAAAAAAACCCTCCCTGAGGATACATTACCTTCCGACACCATCAGGGACGGTCACCATCTGTGCAGAAGATCCTGTGGTGATGTCAGAGAGCCAGTCAGCTGACATGTCAGGTGACCGGCTCTGTGACATCATCACAGGTCCTTCAGCCACCAGAAGGAGACTGTCGCATGAAGCCGTCGGAAGGTAATGTATCCTCGGGGAGGATTTTTTAAATTTTTTACATACTGGAGGGGGAGAGGACAGGTGGGAGGACAGGGGAGGAGGATAGAGGAGAGGGAGAGCAGAGATTGAAGTGGGACAGACAGGGACAGATAGAGAAGAAGCAGGGACAGACAGGGAAAGGCAGGGAGAACAGGATCCACACGGATCCTGCATCGAATCGGATTGGATGGCTATTTGCCATCCGATTGCAGGGATCCGTGTGGATCCATGCCTGTCCGTGGGATCCTCCTTCAAACTCGGATCCCACGGACAGGCACTAAATCGTGATGTGAAACCGGCCTTAGACTGGCTGCACATTACGATTTTGCTGCATCCGAGCGTATCCGTGTCAAAACGGATACACATGGATCCGATTTTGCCTCCCATGTATCCCCATAGGCCACGGATCGGATTGGATGTGTCCCTATTGGCATCAGATTTTAGCACCATCCGTAGCTTTTCGATTTTGTCTCGGATCCAAAAACGTAGGCTGTTACGATTTTGGTGTCCGTGACTCAAATTGGACACCACGAATCCGTAACGGATGAGTTGCGCTCCGCATCAAATAACATGAGAGTCTATGTATCTTGGATCCGTAATAAAATCTGATCCAAGTTGCATGATGAGCATGCTCAAAATCGCCGTTGCAACCCCTTCCACCCTCCCATTGGAGCTATATGTACACACCCACTGTTTGGAGGGGCGTGACATTTGAAACGGATACCTCAAAATCAGATGGCAACAGATGGCTACGTATACACACGGAATGTTTTGTTCACGGATCCATTACGGACATTCGTGATAAAAACGTTCCGTGGACATTTGTTGCCATCCGTATTTGGGGCATCCGTGAGTATCTGTGTGTATCCGTTTTGACACGGATACACTCAGATGCGGCAAAATCGTGATGTGAAGCCAGCCTTAGTTTTCAGTTCAGACCTTTCAGTCTTTTTCACTTCAGGTTTTTTTAAACTACTTCCCCATCAGCGTTTTTTCAAATCCAGCAGAATTCAGCATTTTTTTAAAAGAAAAACAGACCTGGCAACATTGCGCTAACATTGTGTACTGCCCAATGCATTTGTAATGGAATTCCGGAAATGTGCGGTGACTTGCGGTTACATCTGAATCGGGCAAATCTGGCTACAGACAAAAAACACTGGTAACTGCTGTTTTAAAACAAGCCTCAATTGCCAGATTTGCTGGATCCAGAGGAAACCGCAAGTCACCGCACATTTCCGGAACTCCATTACAAATGCATTGGGCAGTACGCAATGTTACCGCAATGTTGCCGGATCCGTTTTTTTGCAAAGAAGGCTGAATTCTGCTGGATTTGCAAAGCACAGATGTGAAAGTACCCTAAGTAGTGTGTTGTTGGTTTTATAATGTAGAAATGCAGGACCAAGGCTCAGATTGTGACCTCTATCTCCACTCTTCTCTAGAGAAACAGAAGTGTCTATAGCCATATTGCACAATTATGATAATCAGTGCCTTTTTCAAAACGGTTGTGCAACTTCAAACTTTGCATGAAACAGATCATATTTCTATCTTCCCTAACATCTGTCTGCATGTGACCATGGGCAGTTACTGTACAGAAAGAGAACATCACATGACCATAAAATGTGTATCTAGATGTTTTCCGATAAGGTTGTTATAAATTTCACACAACGAATGACAGTTTTGATCATAGGGTGATCATTAGCCTGATTACACTGACTGATAAGGAAACATCCTAAGAAAAGATCAATCCATATAATCAATGTAATAGGTTATGACTATTTACCTGGTCCTTCCTTCTGTTATATGGGTGGCCATTCCATTTAATACTACTGTAATCACTACAGTGAAACTGTATAAATGGTGACTGCTTCCCCTGGAAAGAGGGTCTATTAACGTGGTGGTTAAAGTGGTTGTCTCTGACTGTGGAAAAAAATATTAAATGGATAATGAATGAATAATACAAAAGATTTACTGCTTTGATCACCATTGCATTCCCCCTCCTGACATCAGACAAAGGTGAAAATGACACAGAAACTAACACAGCCGGGTCCCCTGGTGAAATGTAAATGCAGGGTGATGGTGTCACACTGTGAAAGTTTCTCTACTAAATACTTTTCGATTTATCACAGGAGTGCCAGCAACAGTCCCTGGGAAAAGCCCTGGGGGTGAGAGACCTATGGAGCTCAGGTGAGTTCAGGAAGTTCAGATCATGACACACTAGCACTAGTCATGTCACATACAGAGGCAGTCAGATCACTGCCTAACCCATGTGCATAGTTAACTCTAGCATGTAAAGTTAACATAAACAGCCAGGTAAAAAAATAACACAGTTTACTATTAAAAAGGCTAAATATGGTAAACTCAAGCCAGATGCTAAAGAATTTCTACTACAAAAATACCCCAAAACACGAAGATCCCTTTTATTTCCATTCAGGGCACATTCCTGTATGCCATAACTGCACGAAACAGAAACCCGCAGATAAAATGTGGCTCCTTTATGTTCTCTGTACTGCACTGAGGGCGCTGGAGACAGTTTGGTCACTGGGGGACAGGCACACATAGGGTAGGAAACCAGAATCTCTCGGTTGCCGCACATCCAGCCAACTGTTCCCATACAGACTAGCACTCCTACTGTGCAGTCCCAAAGGCACCTGCACAGATAGGAATATCCATGACTGCAGGACTAGAAGGTCACTGCTCGGGCCTTACTTTCTGATTGGTCAGCAAGAGTTTCATGTGCCTCCTCAGGAACCAGGGGAGAGGTTGCTAAGCGAAACAACACAACGGTGCAAACATACAAGTGCTTCTCAATAAATCAGAATATCATCAAAAAAAATGTAGTTCAGTAATTCAATACATAAAGTGAATCCCATATATATAATACTAGCTGTAGTACCCGGCTACACCCGGGTTAATAAATAACTGCTGTTAGCTATAGCAAAATAGAATTTGAATATGTCATATTAATGACCTGTAGGAAAATAGAAGCTGAGCTGTGATTGATTGCTATAGGCAGCCTAATAAATCTCCAGCCAACAGTAAACCCTCCCCCTGGCCGGGCAGTATATGTTACCTCACACATACACATAATAGACAGTTCATGTGACTGACATCTGCCTTAATTCCCTATATGGCACATGTGTTGCACATTGGCTGTTTTTAATCAGATGTTTATGTTTGGAAAATAAAGATAGCACACATGTGAGGTGAGTTGTGTGAAGTGATTTGTGCACATCTGTGTCTGTCTGTGTGGTGTGTGTGTCCCTGGGGTGTGTATGTGTGTGTCCCTGTGGGGGGGTCTGTGTGGTGTGTGTGTGTATCTGTGTTGTGTGTGTATCTTTGTGGTGTGTGTCCCTGTGGGGTGAGTGCATGTGTCCCTATAGGGTGTGTATGTGTGTGTGTCCCTGTGGGGGGGGTGTCTGTATGGGGTGTGTGTGTCTCTGTGTTGTGTGTGTCTCTTTGTGGTGTGTGTGTGTCCCTGAGGGGTGAGTGCATGTGTCCCTATAGGGTGTGTATGTGTGTGTGTCCCTGTGGGGGGGTCTGTGTGGTGTGTGTGTGTCTCTTTGTGGTGTGTGTGTCCCTGTGGGGTGAATGCATGTGTCCCTATAGGGTGGCTATGTGTGTGTGTCCCTGTGGGGGGGGTCTGTGTGGTGTGTGTGTCATGTGTGTCTCATTGTGGTGTGTGTGTGTGTCCCTGTGAGGTGAGTGCATGTGTCGCTATAGAGTGTGTGTGTCGCCTTGGGGGTGTGTGTGTGTCTCTGTGTTGTGTGTGTCTCTTTGTGGTGTGTGTGTGTTTGTTCGGTTGCATGGTGAGTATCCAATGTTGGGGCTGCACCTTAGCGACTATACACTTGCTGTTACTCTTTGTGTCCCTGTGCGTGGTGAATATCTCATGCTGGGGCCCCACCTTAGTGACTATATGCTGGTATGTGCTGTTAGCCTTTGGCGCTATCATTAAGCCCCTCTCATTCACAACTGTCAACTGATAACTGTCACTTTTTCCCCATTATGTAGATAGGGGCAAAATTGTTTGGTGAATTGGAATGCGCGGGGTTAAAATTTCGCCTCACAACATAGCCTATGACGCTCCTGGGGTCCAGACGTGGGGCTGTGCAAAATTTTGTCTCTATAGCTGACAGCTGTCGATTTTGCTCCAACTCTTTTCCATTCACTTTTTCCCCATTATGTAGATAGGGGCAAAATTTTTTGGTGAACTGGAACGCTCAGGGTTAAAATTTCGGCTCACAACATAGACTATGACGCTCCCGGGGTCAAGACGTGTGACTGTGCAAATTTTTGTAGCTGTAGCTGACAGCTGTCGATTTTCCCCCCACACGTTTCCTTTCCCTTTTTCCCCATTATGTAGATAGGGGAAAAATTGTTTGGTGAATTGGAACGCACGGGGTTAAAATTTCACCTCACAACATAACCTATGACACTCTCAGGGTCCAGACGTGTGACTGTGCAAAATGTTGTCTCTATAGCTGACAGCTGTCGATTTTCCTCCAATTTTTTTCCATTCACTTTTTCCCCATCATGTAGATAGGGCCAAAATTGTTTGGTGAACTGGAATGCGCAGGGTTAAAATTTCGCCTCACAACATAGCCTATGACGCTCCCGGGGTCGAGACGTGTGACTGTGCAAAATTTTGTGGCTGTAGTTGTGACGGTGTAGATGCCAATCCCGGATATACACACATACACACACACATACACACATACACACATTCAGCTTTATATATTAGATAGAAACATTACAAACAGAGTGATCTATTTCAAGTGTTTATTTCTGTAAATGTTGATGATTATGGCTTACAGCCAATGAAAGCCCAAAGGTCATTATCTCAGAAAATTAAAATATTATATAAACTGAAAAAATTATTTTTAACTCATAAATGTTGACCTAATGAAAAGTATGTACAGTAAATGCACTCAATACTCGGTTGGGGCTCCATTTGCATGAATCACTGCATCATCACTGGGCAGCATGGTTGGCTCAGTGGTTAGCACTGTAGCACTGTGCGGTGGCTCTGTGGTTGGCACGGTGCGGTGGCTCAGTGGTTAGGACTGTGCGGTGGCTCAGTGATTAGCTCTGTGCGGTGGCTCAGTGGTTAGCACTCTGCGGTGGCTCAGTGATTAGAACTGTGCGGTGGCTCAGTGGTTAGCACTGTGCGGTGGCTCAGTGGTTAGCACTGTATATGGTGGCTCAGTGGTGAGCACTGTATGGTGACTCAGTGGTGAGCACTGTATGGTGGCTCAGTGATAGGACGCAGGCACACGGGAGGCAGAAGACACAGTGGAGGCAGGGGCACAGGGGGAGGCAGTGTCATAGGGAGAGACAGCGCACACAGGGAGAGACAGCGCACACAGGGGCTGAGAGCACACAGAGCAGAGAGAAAGGCACAAGATAGGGTGCTTTCACATAACGTTTTTTTTCCTGTCCGTGGGATCTTACTTTTTGTAGGACCCCACAGACAGGAAAGGACACCACAGGGGGTGACCTATTCTGTGTCCGAGTCTGTGATTATCACGGATCCAGACACAGCGGGGCACTTTCATTTCTGCAATGTATAACATACATTGTAGAAGTGAAATATAGTAAAAAGAAAGAATTAAAAATAAAAAATCTGTATGCTCACCTATCCTTGATCCCCCGCTGCCTCCCAGCAAGGTCTGGGTGCTTACAGGACCTGTGGTGACATCACAAGCCGATCAGCTGATCGGGTCACATGACCGCTAACTGCGGTCATATGACCCGATGACGCTCCGGGTTGTGATATCTTCACAGGTCCTGTAAGCACCCAGACCTTGCTGGGAGGCAGGGTTGGATCGAGGATAGGTGAGCATAGTGATTTATTATTTTTAACTCTTTCTTTTACTTAATTACACTTCTGCAATGTATATTATACATTGCAGAAGTGTAATTAGAAGGGTTGGAGCAATTTTAGTGTACTGAGCATGCTCAGTACACTAAAATCGAGTCCGAGGAACGATCAGCTGTTTTCTCGGACCCGTGCTCATTGGCCCCCCATGTTAAAGGCCACGGATCGGATCGGATCAGATCAGCAAAAAATCGGACACAAATCGGATCCCACAAAATCGGATGGCAATTAGGACAAATACGATCCAACCCCCATAGGATAACATGGAGGCCAAATCAGATCCGTGGCTGTCCGTTTTACAACGGATAGCCACTGATCCAACAAAATCGTGATGTGAAAGCACTCTAAGGGCCACGTCACACACACAGATATTTGTGCAGATATTGTTCACAGATCTCTGGTTGCAGTGAAATCATGGACACATTGTTCCATTTTGTGGCTGTATATAAATGGATTAATGTGTCCATGATTTCACTGCAACCAGAGATCTGTGAACAATATCTGCACAAATATCTGTGTTTGTGACGTGGCCCTAAGAGAGAGCGCATAGGTGGAGAGACAGCACAGAGTGGACAGAGCGCACAAGGGGAGACAGGGACAGAGACTGCCCTCCCGATGCAATAGCATCGAGCTTATTTCTAGTTTTATATAAATACAACATTCTATCTGTGAAGCATGACAATCAGGTACGGCAATAACGTGTGTATATATATATATGTAGAATTGGAGAGTGGTACTGGAAGGTCCATGGTGGACTAATGTGGTAACTTTCTCATGACTTAGCTTTTGCCTCGTAACTGAGACATGTTATGAGAGACAATGGTAGTGTGTCACTTAGGATTTCATGGTTATTACCAGAAATGAGTCAACAGCAATCAACAAAAACTGTCCAAAGAAGCCAGGAATATGCGAGATACAAAGCACAAGGGGCACCACATGTACTATTATTCTAGGAATTTGGTGGAGGGGGTTCCCAGCTGTGACATTCCCAACAGTGACTTCTTTTGTGTCTGAATAACATGTCAGGACATGTTTTGTTGTGCTTTTTCTGCATTTGATTCAATTATGCCATTCTGAAGGTGTCCTTATAATGTGCATTTAACACAACGAAAAGAAAGCACTTTGCCTTTTGCCACATTCACATTATGTCACAGTCCAAATATGGTCCACAATCACAGATAGGCTGAGCTGAATTTATGAGCCTCATGTACGCTCATGAAGCTTTGGAGTTCAGTTTGGGACAGCCATTTCTGGTGATCCATACTCAGACCTCGACACATACACCCGTGTTATTATGGCATTAGGCCCATGTACATACTCATATTGCACTATATTATAGTACATAGCCATAGTAGAGCCTTTCCACTCAAGCATATTTTCTTTTTTGTGGTTTCATTTTTTTTCTTTCCTTTCCAGAGACATAGCTTTTGTCACTTGTTTGTTGAAGGAGTTGCCCACTACTCAGACAACCTCTTCTTAATCAGCATGTTTGCCTCTGGGGTCAGCGCTGTTCAGGTCTTCCCATCCTCACATAACATTCCATCACACCTGTGCAGTGGCGCACCCAGAAATTTCCCAAGGTAGGGGTCCAAGAAACACACACCGGCCCTGAAAGGGGGGTGTCACCCCCCAGAGGGGGTTCCGAGGGGCAAAGCCCCCGGTGGGGGTTTGGGGGAGCGAAGCCCCCTAAAAGCCAAGCGATTTTTGTAAATTTGAATACCTAATTAATGCTTAATACTGCACGAAAATGGCTTCTCAGCTTCTCAGGGCCGTCCAAAGGGGGGGTCCAGACATGTAGGTCCCCCCCCTTGGGTGCGCCACTGCACCTGTGCCCAATCAGTTCCGGCTTCACACTCCTCGGACAAATCAAACATGAAAAGAAAGTCAGAGCTGTGGCTGCCCATTCATTTCCTCTATATGAAGGTGGGGACAGTGAAGTTGACACTTATTTGAATGATGTCAGTTTAAATTACAACTTGTCTCACAAAAAAACAAGCCCTATACATCTATATTAAAAGGGCATGTTAGCTCCCCTTAAAACAACACTTATACTCAATTCCAGACACCATTCGATCATTGAGTGTCGGCACTTGCTCTCCGGGGATTGCATAATGATGTTACGTCACGTGAGCCCTGTGCCTAATAAGCGCCGGCTTCATTGTCCCCACCTTTGGATGTATCAATCATCAAGACAAAGGAAACAGGCAGCTGCTGCTCTGACTTTCACTTGATGTTTGATTCGTCTGAAGGCAGGGAGAGTGAAGCCTGCACCTATGTCACAGTAGTCTCTTGTACCTCTGTGACAGGTTTTGGACCTGAGTCTCATTTCCTTGGTGAGACTCGTCACATTAAATGTACTTTTCTTTCCTTTGGTGCTGCTAGAGTTAATGTCAGTTTTGTTGCTAGCAGCATTGATTTCCTCTCCATGTGCTTCTAGTTGGTGAACACACCCATCACCTTTAAATAGTCCCCTATTCCAGCAGAGGGCATCGGAGATTGAGAACTCACATTCTCTTACAAGCCACTAAGGGGAAAGGTTGCTACTGGAGCAGCCCTTGTCATTTTGTAGTCCACCCGGTGAAGGCTGCAGTCCCAATGTCTGACTGTAGCTGAGAAATTGGACTTGTAACCTTTGGTGTTTTTCCCTGTATGTTTTCCTTCCGTAAGTGTTGATTAGTTCAGCAGTGAGTCTAGTGTTATTGCCAGCCATCACACTAGTGAGGGTGAGGTCAGGGCCAGTGAGAGATAAGGTATCCTGCTCGGCGACGAGGTGAAAGAACCCATATAGGGACATCAAGGACCTTAGGGTTCAGCTTCAAGGGAGTACAGGAGGTGTCCTATCTCCCACTCCTTACCGTCAGAGTCCACCATTGTTATTGTGTACCCAGTGTTCCCTTGTTGTGGTTGCACACTTGTTATTGGTTCCTCGGTATCTGGAGGAACCCAGGTAGTCACGGCATGACAGCTTATTGGGTGCAGGGCCAGTGAGACGACCCCAGGGCCGTGGGGTACTTGGAATTGGGCTAATAGTTCTGCTGGGGAGTCACGGGGGTCGAGACCCGGCTTCGTGACCCTGGTGATGTCAATAAAAGTTCGGGGAATACAGGTTTTAGGGATGAATGTTGTGACACCACCCGTGTTATTTCGGCTATTGATGGCCAACACTGCGGGACGTCTAGGAATGATGGGATTGCAGCTAAGGTCATATCGCTCCCCACGGGTGGAGCGGTTTCCCAGGGCAACCGGTGAAGTCTATGGCTGTGGTAGGCCATTGGAGGTGCAGGAATGAGGGTGCGGAATAACCGACATACAGTTCGTAGTCTCCTTTAGCTTTAATGGCAGTAGTAGCAAGTTTAGTCCAGGGTACCGTCTACAAGAGATGTTGTGAATCCGGGTGGCAAGGAGGCAAGTTGGGAATCTCCTCACCGGTGAGTACTGAGGCCTCCCTGTTGGGCTACTCCTTGCTGGTCTTGGCTGCCTGTAGCTACAATAGGTCTCATCCCCTTAAAGTCAATCTGGCAATCTGTCTGAAGGCAGTTACACACACAGATAATTGTGCAGAGATTGTTCGCTCTGGTTGCCGTGAAATCATGGACACATTGTTACATTTGTACACGGCCACAAAATGGAACAATGTGTCCATGATTTCACTGTAACCAGAGATCTGCGAACAATCTCTGCACAATTATCTGTGTGTGTAACTGGCTCTTAACAAGGCACATAGTATAACCTAGGATCTGTTTCCAAACATAACAAAGGGGCTGTGATTACTACAGCACCAAAGCGATAGGATTCATCCTATACCATTATTGAATCTCATCCCTCTTCATTCTGCCTTCCAATTGTCTTCCTGACAAAGGCTTGTGCCTGAGCCTAAATGTCGGTTTTTAGAAACTATACACTTTGCACTGAAAAGTAAAAGTCCTGAAAAGCAACTACCATTTTCATTTTTGCTTTTTTTACATGATGTGTGCCAGGGTTAAAACTTTATTCTGTAGCTACACTGCGACACTCTCCTCCTGCTTGTAAATCTCTCACCTATATGGCAGGCGGCTCAACCCCTTTCCGGGCACCACTCCTCTGATTACTGTCCCTGAGCTCTCTGATGCTGCTTTACCTCCTGGGCTTTGTTGTGGCTGGGAGACTTGGAATCTCCCGCTCTCCGGTTTTGGCTGCTGTGCCTGGAATACCCTCACAACCTCGGACTCCGGTGTCCGCTTCTGGCGCTCTGGGGTGAGCCCGGTAACTGGCTCCACTCCCCAGGCCTGCTTCTCTCCTTCCTCAGACCCTCTCCTACGGGTCCCTCACGCTTACTGTTCATTACACTTGACTTTACCTGGGATGAGCTCAGCACCGCTCCAGTCCACAGGTCGTCTTCACAGTTCTTCTAGGAACTGAACTGACTAACCCCTCCCCCAATTCAGAATTTATAGGGGAGCTCCCCTGAACTCGGGTTTCAGAGTTCCCCTTCTGGTCTGGGTCAGGAAAAGTGTTGCATGCTGTGGGCTTACCTGGTGTGGATACCCCTTCTTGCTTCCAAGCATGACATCACCCCTCGAGGGAGGCAATGCCATTGTGGCAGCTAGACTCTGGGGTGCCACACCCGCATAACTTAACAATGCCATGCGAACCCAGGAGAGCGAGTGCTGACACTGCTGGAACAGCACTGGCACTGGAGGTGAGTATAAGTGTTGTTGTTTTAAGAGGAGCAAACATGCTGATTAAGAAGAGTTTGTCCGAGTACTGGACAAGCCCTTTAATCTAGGTGTATAAGGGCTTGATTTTTGTGAGACAAGTTGTAGTTTAAAATGATATAATTCATTTGACCACATAATGTACTGAAAATGGGAAAAAATGTTTCAAGTCAGATGAAATGGTTAAAAAAAACTATGCAATTCCGCTATTATCAGAGTTTGTTTTGTGGTAAAAATGACTTAACCACATGATTCTTCTGGTGATTACAATTATGGCAATGCAAAACTGGTATAATTTTTTATATATTTTATAATAATTAACAAAATTCTGAAGTTTAAAAAAGAAAGATTGGCTTGTTGCCACTTTGAGACCTCCAACATTTTTTTCTTTGGATGGACCTGAGTTAGAGCTTATTTTTTGTGTGCTGGGCAGTCATTTTTAATAGCGCCATTTAGTTGCACATGGGATGTTTTGATTACTTTGTACTGCATTTTTTTGGAGTAGGTGCGGCGACAGAAAAAAAACAGCAGTTCTGAAGTTTTGAGCTTTTTTTTGTTTTGCGACGTTCACCTAATGGGCAAAAACTATTTTATATTTTGATAGATCACACTTCTATGGTCATAAAAATACCAAATAAACTTTTTTTCATTGACCAGGGATTGCCTGCATGTGCCAAAAATGCCACAAGGAGAGAGTGGCAGGGAAATTGACCACCAAGATGGAGGAGCGGTGGGGTTGGCAAGTAAGGCTACGTTCACACATTTGCGTATTTTGCTGCGCTATTTTGCGCGCGCTTTTTGCCGCGTTTTTCGGCCGCGCAAAAAAGCGCAGCAAAATACGCAGGGGCTTTCACACACTGCGCTTTCTTTCCCCCAGAAAGCGCAGTGATGTCACAGAGGGGAGGAAGAATCCTGCTTCCTCCTCCCCTCTGTGACAGCTGTGACCGCCCCATTAGACTTCACAGTGTATTAATAAACACTGTGAAATCTAAATTAAACAAAAGCAAGTGTGTGAAAAATAAAAAAGAATGAATACATCACCTTCCGACGCCTTCTGCCGCTGTGCGATCCCCGGTTCAAGTCAGATCTCTTCTGACAGGACCTGTGATGACGTCAGAGGGGGCGTTACCGGGGCGGCCCCATCGCTGATTGGCCGCTCGCGGTCACATGACCGCGAGTGCCCGGGAACGCCCCCCCTCTGACGTCACCCACAGGTCTTGTCAGAAGAGATCTGACTTGAACCGGGGATCGCACAGCGGCAAAAGGCGTCGGAAGGTGATGTATTCATTCTTTTTTATTTTTCACACACTTGCCTCTGTTTAATTTAGATTTCACAGTGTGTATTAATACACTGTGAAGTCTAATGGGCGGCCACAGCTGCCCCAGAGGAGAGGAGGAAGCAGGATTCTTCCTCCCCTCTGGGAGAATACGCAGAAGTAGCTGTGTAAACAATTGACATATCAATTGTTTACGGAGCTGCGTTTTCTCCCGGAAAACGCACTGCGTATTTTTACCCAATGTCTGCACTGCAAAGTGAATTTCCCATTCACTTTGCTGGCAGACATAAGGCACATTGCGTATTTTGAAAAGCACGCGTAAAAAAACGCGGCAAAATACGCAATGTGTGAACGCAGCCTAAGGTGTTAATTATGGTTCATCTAATATATAAAGCTGAGCATGTGTGTATGTATGTCCACTATATTCCCATATATGGTTATATTGCTCATATATGGTAATAGTACTCTCGTGTCCCTTATCGTAATAGTGCCCCCTGTGCCCAGGTATGGTAACTTTGCCCATATATGGTAATAAGACTGTGTATATATTAGATATCAGCCCATGAACAAAAAGGTGCCCCAAGCAGGAAATACCAGTATACTGCAGGAGGCCGCTCACAAGCCCCAGTATACTGCAGGAGGTTATACACAACCCCCAGTATACAGCAGGGGGCTGCACACATCCCCCAGTATATCACAGGAGGCCGCACATGGCCCCCAATATACCGCAGGAGGTCGCACACAACTCCCAGTATACAGCAGGGAGCCGCACACAGCCCCTAGTGTACCACAGGAGGCCGCACACAGCCCTCAGTATACAGCAGGAGGCTGCACACAGTCTCCAGTATACCTAAGCAGGCAACAAACAGGCCCCAGTGTACAGCAGGTGGCCGCACACAGCCTCCAGTGTACAGCAGGAGGTCCATTTACTTTGTGACTTTTATACATTTTTGTTAAACCATTCTATTTTGTTATAGCTAAGAAAAGTTATGTCCACTAAAGGAATCGGCATCATCGCATTTACACTCACAAAATAGTCAACGTCCTAGACTATGTTTTGAGGGAGATTTTAACCCTGCACATTAGTTTTTGATTTTAAACAACTCCAGTTTCCAGTTCGACTGGCATTTGCAATGTCCATTAACGAGGCTCAGGAACAGTCCCTGAAAGTAGTAGGAATCGATTTGCAATCTCCATTCTTTTCCCATGGTCATCTTTACCTGGCCTGTCCAAGAGTTGGAACTGACAAAAATCTGGTTATCTTTGCACCGGAAGGAAAAACCAAGATTGTGATTTATCAAAAGGCTCTTGAATGAGGTGCAGATAAAATATTATACATAAATTGGGTAATAATTTGGTTAATTTGCGTTGCAAATCTGTAGTGTTGAATATATGATGTGAAATGTTTCTATTACTTCCCTTTTTGATTTATAATACATTTTCTGTCCATTTACTTTGTGACTTTTATGTGCAAAATAATCATTCTTTTTTGTTATACCTAAGAACAGTTAGTTACTATCCCAGGTAATGTCGGGTTCTACACCTAGTGATTAATAGTTGATAATAGCATACTCGGGCCATACCTAATATAAGAGAAAGAGAAGAGATGCAAAACCTTTTGAAAGCCTCTAGTGATCCATTACACTCCCTAAAGAATTCATTCATAGTACGGTATGTAAACAGCCATTTGACTGGAAATCATCTTTATAAACGTTGAAAGGCTTTCTATTCTTTAGGCCACAATTCCCCTAAATGTGGCAGACTTCTAATTTCACAATCTTGGTTTAATCATGGCGTAATCCAGGCCTCTGGTGGCTGATGTTCATGCAGTGTGCGGGTGCTCCTTCCTTGCTGATAAGTCTTGTATATTAGATATTTGATGGAACTTGCCATACAAATGTGCTGGACACACTCACACATGTAGAGTCAGCATTCAGTAATCTCATGATGCCACAGGGGAATGTGGTTTACTGATACCGACAGATCCTGAGGACAAGTCTGCACAAAAGACCTCAAACAGAAATGTCTGACTTTAAAAACTCAAGTGAACTTTGTAAAAGTAAAATATAATGACTGGGCGGTTTCACTTCATTTCATGTCACGCCTTGGATCCTGACTGTAATAAATCTGCTTGTGTCAAAAATATTTAGTATCAAAAATATTCTAATTCTTTACATGAGCAGAATTATAGAATGAAAATCATAGAAAATGGGAACATACATAACAAATTGAATTCTGTAATTTTGTTATGTAACCAGCATCCATATACATTGATAATGTCCCTGTGCATTCCCTACCAGAATGGGTTTCTCTCCATAGCTTGCTACACTTTACAAAGGGAGACGAGCATGATGCTCCAAACCCTATCATGGCACAGACCTCATAAAACAAATGCCAGGAGACGTGCCACCTATGTGCGAGAGGGTCCACGCATCACTGTATTGCACTATACAGTACATAAGGACTTTATATATCACTTGAGGGGTGACACTATATAGCACAATTAATGTAGGCATTTTATGACACTACTCAAGTCTCAGCATTATATAACACTAACACTATGGGCAGTGCACGGCACTATTAGTTGGGGCACTATATCGTACTATAAATATAGGTATTATACAGCACTGTTAGTCTAGGGCACTACATACAAAAAATCAAGTAATCATACATTGTTCTCGAATTTTGATCGCCAGTTTATAGTGCTACAGTTGTGGCCAAAAGTATTGACACCCCTGCAATTCTGTTAGATAATACTCAGTTTCTTCCTGAAAATGATTGCAATCACAAATTCTTTGGTATTATTATCTTCATTTAATTTGTCTTCAATGAAAAAACACAAAAGAGAATGAAGCAAAAAGCAAAACATTGATCATTTCACACAAAACTCCAAAAATGGGCCAGACAAAAGTATTGGCACCCTCAGCCTAATACTTGGTTGCACAACTTTAGCCAAAATAACTGCATCAACCACTTCCGTAACCATCAATGAGTTTCTTACAATGCTCTGCTGGAATTCTGGAAATATCTGGAGTCAGGAAGGAATTTTTTTCCCCAATGTGGAGCTTAGTGTTGCCAATGTTTTTTTGCCTTCCTCTGGATCAACATGTTAGGCTATGGGTTGAACTAGATGGACTTAAATCTTCCTTCAACCTTAAAAAAGCTATGTAACTATAATAATTTAGACCATTCTTCTTTGGCAAACTGCTCCAGGTCCCTGATATTTGAAGGGTGCCTTCTCCAAACTGCCATTTTAGATCTCTCCACAGGTGTTCTATGGGATTCAGGTCTGGACTCATTGCTGGCCACCTTAGAAGTCTCCAGTGCTTTCTCTCAAACCATTTTCTAGTGCTTTTTGAAGTGTGTTTTGGGTCATTGTCCTGCTGGAAGACCCAAGACAGAATTGCAGGGGTGTCAATAATTTTGGCCACAACTGTAGCAACTATAAACTGGCGATCACAATTAGAGAACAATGTATGAACACTTGATTTTTTCAGACAGAATGTAATCTACATTGATCAACATTTGAAGGTTTTTGTGAAGGGTATACCATGGCACTGGAGGTGTTTTCCAAAATTACCAAAGTTTATTAACTTAAAACCTTTATTTTACACAAAACTTGATGATCATAATTAGAGAACAGCAATGACTATAGCACAGAAAAAGATTAAAATTGAATTCTGTGAAGGTTACAACAGTCACCAATCAGTAGGAAGTTACAGGCCTTTGCTTTGAATTGACCTCCTGTGGCCACACTACTAGTCTCTCACACTGCTCTCGGGGGGATTTTGGTCCACTCTTCTTCCAGTCTCTTCCACATTTCTGTACACTTCCTCCAGAGTTGAACTTCAACTCCTGAGGAAGTGTACAGTGTGTACGTGTAGAGTTTACAGTGGAATAAAGAGTTGGTTGGAGTCCATGGGCACGTGGATTTATTATCTTTGAGGACAGCGCGATCGTGAAGCCGTTTTTTTCTTTCTCCTTTTATATTTGATCTGCTATACCGGTGGATTGCTGCAGTTCTGTGGATGTATTTTTAATATCCAGGTTAAACATAAATGGTAACCTATGTATATTAGGGCTCTCCCACGTACATTTTTACTCATATTTGATGGATTTAACAATATGAGTGACAATACTGGTACTTAAGGATACCAGGACATCATAGGGTTAAAGCTTCTTTGTCCCCTTCCACACATCAGAACAGACACATGGCAGCCATTTCCAAATTCCTATGTGGCAACAAAGACATATATAGGATAGGATTTGAGGGCATTAGATAGTCAATATACCATAAATTCAGCTCATGGTCCCTTCCCTAATAACAGCATACTCCACTAACAACTAAAAATTCCCTTGCTCCTTTTTCTATCCCCACATAGTAACGGAATTACTGCTTACCCATGTAAAGTGCTGGTGTGCTTGGATGACTTGTGGGGTATATTGACTATCTAATGCCCTCAGGACAGGATGGGCATATTTACATAAATGAGGTAGATAGATACAATGCCAATGGCCCTGCACGGTGCTGGGCTGCAAGCACAACACCCACATGTGGACATTGGGCCCTGATAGTGTCTGTTTCTGACAGTTTGAGCAGACACCTGGATATTAGTAACTACTGGAGATCATTTTGCAGGGCTCTGGCACTGTTCCTCCTTGCACAAAGGAGGAGATAGTAGTCATGATGTTGGGTTATCCTCCCACAGCCCCCATGCTCTGGAGACTGTGCTGACAGACACAGTTAACCTTCTTCCACAGCTTGCATTGATGTGCCATTGGGGATGAGCTGCATTACCTGAGCAACGTCCGTGGGTTGTACACCATGTTCTAAATTATTATGCAAATGTTCTTTTTCTCTGATTTTTTAAATGGTTGGTGCAAATGACAGTCAGTGTAATAAAAGTCATCACCCGTTAGACTATACATCACATTTTATTGAAGAAACTCCCAATGATAACAGTATAATCTTTAAAATTGAAAAAACTCTAAAAGCACTGTTCCAAATGATTACTACAGTAGAGTTTCTAATCATTCGATATGTTTGAAAGAACTAAAATGCTCATTTGTTGAATTTGCAGCATTGTCACATTCACTGAAATAAAAAGCTATTTAACTCCAAAACATCCTAACAGGCCAAGTTACATGTTAACATAGGAACCCTTCTTTGATATCACCTTCACAATTCTTGCATCCATTGAACTTGTGAGTTTCTGGAGAGTTTCTGCTTGTATTTCTTTGGCATGATATCAGAATAGCCTCCCAGAGCTGCTGTTTTGATGTAACTGCCTCCCACACCATGAGTTTATCTCCTTGTATGCCCATAAGCAGCCAATGACACTGAGGTATTCTTTTCAGCATGAGATGGTGCATTGTTCATGCATGAAGATGATTTTGCTCCTAAAGGCACTTTTTGCTTTTTGTACCATGGAAGAAAGTTCTCAGTTTAGAAACTATATTCGTCATTTTGCACACCTTCAGGACCTTAAAAGGGCCTACCAGCTATTTCCCAATGATTTCAGGCCCAAAACATGACTCCTCCACCTCCTTGCTGACGTCGCAACCTTGTTGGGACATGGTGGCCATCCACCAACCATCCACTAATCACCCATCTGGACCATCCAGGGTTGCTCGGTACTCATCAGTAAACAAGACTGTTTAAAATTAGTCTTCATGATATCTGGGACCCCTGCAACTGTTTCTGCTTGTGAGCACTGTTTAGGGGTGGCCAAATAGTAGGTTTATGCACCACAACAAGCCTTTGAAGGATCCTACTACAACTTGAGGTTCAAGGGACTCCAGAGGCACCAGAAGCTTCAAATATCTGTTTGCTGGTTTGTAAGGCCTTTTTAGCAGCTGCTCTCTTAATCTGATGAATTTGCCTGGAAGAAACCTTCCTCATTCTGCCTTTATCGGCACAAACACATCTGTGCTCACAATCAGCCACAAATATCTTCACAGTACAATGATCACTCTTAGTTTTCATGCAATAGTCAATGCTTTCATCCCTTGTCCAAGGCATTGCACTATTTGTTGCTTTTCGGCAGCAGAGATCCTTTTTCTTTCTCATGTTACTTGAAAACTGTGGCCTGCTCAATATTGTGGAACACCAGTTTTCCTTTTATTGGGCTCACCTGCCAAACTAATTATCACAGGTATCTGAGATTGATTTCAGTGATCCAAAAAACCCTGAAGGCCACTTCACACACACAGATATCTGAGTCCAATATCTGAACAGATCTCTGGTTGCAGTGAAATCATGGATACATTGCTCCATTTTGTGGCTGTGTACAACATGGAGCAATGTATCCATGATTTCACTGCAACCAGAGATCTGTTCAGATATTGGACTCAGATATCTGTGTGTGTGAAGTGGCCTTCAGACACAATACCATCAATGGGTTTCATTGACAAAACATACAGGGAAAGACAGCACACACGGAGGGGAGAAGAGAGCACGCATGGAGGGAGGAAGAATTTATAATAACATCACCTGGCTGTGGGGCAGCTGCGTTGATCAGAAATCAGCATATGATCAGGAGAGCAGAGGGAGGAAACGGCACACAAGGAAACTGAGCGCATGGAGTAGGGAGAAGAGAGAACGCATGGAGGGGGGAAGAAGAGAGCACGCATGGAGAGGGAAAGAAGAGAGCACGCACGAAGAGGGAAAGAAGAGAGCATGCACGGAGAGGGAAAGAAGAGAGCATGCACGGAGAGGGAAAGAAGAGAGCATGCACGGAGAGGGAAAGAAGAGAGCATGCACAGAGAGGGCAAGAAGAGAGCACACATAGAGGGGGGAAAAACTTACAATAATATCACCTGGCTGTGGGGCTGCGCTGTTCAGAAATCAGTGTATGGAGGGGGGGCAGACGAGGGGGGAGATGGCACATATGGAAAAAGAGAGCGCATGGAAGTGAAAGGGAAGAAGAGGACACACACGGTGGGGGAAAGAAGTGAGCACACACAGAGAGGGGAAGAAGAGAGCACACACGGAGGGGGGAAGGGGGGAAGTAGCTGTCTACTGTGAACACAGCCAGCGGCTGTCTCCTGTGGACACGACCAGCAGCCATCTATTTTGTATACAGTCCGCATACAAGCATACAATGTGCATTCAGCCCGCAGCCGTCTCCACTGTGTATACAGCCTGCAGCAGTCTCTAGTATGAATTCTCTATTGTGTATACAGCCCGCAGCAGTCTCTATTGTGTATACAGCCTGCAGCAGTCTCTATTTTCTATTCTCTATTGTGTATACAGCCAGCAGCAGTCTTTATTATATACTCTATATTGTGTATTCAGCCTGAAGCAGTCTCTATTATGTGTGTGTATATATATTATATATTATATATTAGATGGGAGACCAATGCTATCGCATCAGGAGGGCAGTGACATCACGATGGGGGTGGGTTCTGTGGTGCTGGGCGTGGCAGCTCTCTCTCTTCCCTCTGTGGTCTCTCCTTTGACCTGTCTCCCCCTGTGTACTCTCTTCCCCAGTGTGCTGTCTTCTCCCCTCATGTGCTCTCTCCTTTGAGCTGTCTCCCTGTGTGCTCTCCCCCTTGTATGTGGTCTCTCTCCCCCCATGTACTCTCTCCTTTGAGCTGTCTCCTCTCTGTGCGCTCTCTCCCCCCCCCCATTCCCCGTGAATCACATTGGCATCTTCTTTGGACATATGGGTGTCCAGATACGGCCGCCTCAGTAATTGTGCATGTATGCACCCGGCGTGCACATGCCCAGGTACGCAGGCCACTGCCATCTTTGGGCAGCCTCTGTAACTGGGTAAGCGCTGGGTACACACATGCGCAGTTGTGAGGAGGTGGGGAGCGAGGAGTGGCGGGAGTAGGGTGACCATGTGTCCATCGTTTTCTGCTTGAGCCAGGTTCGGGTGTCAGCAGCACTGTGCAATGGGCCAGTACTGTTAGCGGGTACCATATTTGCACACCCAACACTGCTACCATGGTGTTATATGGGGACAATCGGATGATGGGGTGGAGTCTCAGGGGGGGCCCCAAAATTTTGCCAATAAGGAACCCTGAAAATTCCTAGTGGCAGCCCTTGTTTGTATACACCGGCCGCATACAGTGAAGGGCGGTGTGCACCCCATACAGCACCCGAAGCGCCTATACCTGGTGCTCCCGGGGGAAGGGTCCCCGGAGCCACCGCCGATACCTGATGCTCCAGGGGGAGGGGTCCCCGGAGCCGCCGATACCTGATGCTCCAGGGGGAGGGGTCCCCGGAGCCGCTGCCGATACCTGATGATACCGGAGGAGGGATCCCCGGAGTCGCCTATACCTGGTGCTCCCGGGGGAGGGGTCCCCCTGGCCGCCGCTGATACCTGATGATACCGGAGGAGGGATCCCCGAAGTCGCCTATACCTGGTACTCCCGGGGGAGGGGTCCCCGGAGCCGCCGCCGATACCTGGTGCTCCCGGGGGAGGGGTCCCCCTAGCTGCCGCCGATACCTGATGCTCCCGGGGGAGGGGTCCCCCTAGCCGCCGCCGATACCTGATGCTCCCGGGGGAGGGGTCCCCGGAGCCGCCGCCGATACCTGGAGCTCCCGGGGGAGGGGTCCTCAGAGCCGCCGCCGATACCTGGAGCTCCCGGGGGAGGGGTCCTCAGAGCCACCGCCGATACCTGGAGCTCCCGGGGGAGGGGTCCTTAGAGCCGCCGCCGATACCTGGAGCTCCCGGGGGAGGGGTCCTTAGAGCCGCCGCCGATACCTGATGCTCCCGGGGGAGGGGTCCCCGAAGCCGGCGCCGATACCTGATGCTCCCGAGGGAGGGGTCCCCGGAGCCGCCGCCGATACCTAATGCTCCCGGGGGAGGGGTCCCCGGAGCCGCCGCCGATACCTGGTGCTCCCGGGGGAGGGGTCCCCGGAGCCGCCGCCGATACCTGGTGCTCCCGGGGGAGGGGTCCCCCTAGCCTCCGCCGATACCTGGTGCTCCCGGGGGAGGGGTCCCCGGAGCCGCTGCCGATACCTGGTGCTCCCGGGGGAGGGGTCCCCGGAGCCGCTGCCGATACCTGGTGCTCTCGGGGGAGGGGTCCTTAGAGCCGCCGCCGATACCTGGTGCTCCCGGGGAGGGGTCCTTAGAGCCGCCGCCGATACCTGGTGCTCCCGGGGGAGGGGTCCCTCTAGCCTCCGCCGATACCTGGTGCTCCCGGGGGAGGGGTCCCCGGAGCCGCTGCCGATACCTGGTGCTCCCGGGGGAGGGGTCCTTAGAGCCGCCGCCGCCGCCGATACCTGGTGCTCCCGGGGGAGGGGTCCTTAGAGCCGCCGCCGATACCTGGTGCTCCCGGGGGAGGGGTCCTTAGAGCCGCCGCCGATACCTGGTGCTCCCGGGGGAGGGGTCCCCGGAGCCGGCGCTGCAGGTTGGCTTTGTGGACACTTCCGGGGGCGGTAATTCGGGAAGAGCTGTCATGTATGCGGAGCTCCCGCAGGCAGCACTGACTGGACCCGGCTGATGATACACGCTGTCTCCGCGCTCCATTGTGCTGTGCTGTCTCCGGCCGTGTCTGTCCTGCGCTGAGGACGACGCCACATTTTCTGAGGATCACGTGTGTCCCTATTCCCGGATTGTGAGGACACTGGTAGCAGTGCTGGGCACTCGCCTTCTCCCATTGCCACCTACTAGGTGCTGAGTGCCCGCTGTGCCCGCAGGTGATGGTCGCATGCGGCCACTGACAGCCCCGGGGAGGAGGCGGCATCATGGCCACAGACCAGGATCCTGAGTCCGGTTGGATGAGACAGCCGGAGGCCGAGGAGAATGGCTCGGTGCTGCCGGCCTCCTGCACGGCTGTGCCCCCGGAGCCCCCTGCAGCCCCCCCATCCCCGGCACACACCGGCTGCTCCCGGTGCAGCCACCTGCTGCTGGACTATGATGGCACGGTGCTGCCCTTCCTGGGCGGGCTGGGCTCCTTCCAGAGGCGGCTGGTGCTGCTCACCTGGATCCCCGCGCTCCTTCTCGCCTTCAGCCAGTTCTCCGACTTCTTCATGTTGGACCAACCTGACAAATGGTGCAAGACGAACGGCAGCAGCCTGCCCGGGCACAGGGGGCATCTGCACCTGGACAATGCCAGCTCCCCGGCCCCCGAGGTGACACTCCAGCTGCCCACCACCCCCTCACCTGTCATGTCTCCCCCACATAACGATTCATGTCTGTGCCAGGAGTGGTCCTACCAGATCCACGCCGGACTCGTCCAGAACGTGGTCAGCAAGGTAAGAAGGCGCAATGTGTCTGAGAGATGCCATGTCTGTGTGGATGGGATTTGTAGGGACTGGCAACACATGTATCAGATTATCTGCACCTTGTCTATTCTCCGCCTGCAACAGCTGTCACTTTCTGCATGACTGAGGGATGCCATGGGGCCACCTGTCAGGATACCCCAACCTCATGTATGAGCACTACTAGGTCTGACCAGGAAACAGGATCTGCAGAGAGGTGCCAACTCAGGGAGAGATCTCCTGACATATTCCAGCTCATGGTGAGATCACCTAGCATATGCCAGCTCATAGGGAGGTATCCTGGCACAGTCCAGGTCACCTGCTCATAGGGAGATCTCCTGGCACACTCCAGGTCACCTGCTCATAGGGAGATCTCCTGGCACACTCCAGGTCACCTGCTCATAGGGAGATCTCCTGGGACACTCCAGGTCACCTGCTCATAGGAGATCTCCTGGGACACTCCAGGTCACCTGCTCATAGGGAGATTCCTGGGACACTCCAGGTCACCTGCTCATAGGGAGATGTCCTGGGACACTCCAGGTCACCTGCTCATAGGGAGATGTCCTGGGACACTCCAGGTCACCTGCTCATAGGGAGATGTCCTGGGACACTCCAGGTCACCTGCTCATAGGGAGATGTCCTGGGACACTCCAGGTCACCTGCACATAGGGAGATGTCCTGGGACACTCCAGGTCACCTGCTCATAGGGAGATGTCCTGGGACACTCCAGGTCACCTGCTCATAGGGAGATGTCCTGGGACACTCCAGGTCACCTGCTCATAGGGAGATGTCCTGGGACACTCCAGGTCACCTGCTCATAGGGAGATGTCCTGGGACACTCCAGGTCACCTGCTCATAGGGAGATGTCCTGGGACACTCCAGGTCACCTGCTCATAGGGAGATGTCCTGGGACACTCCAGGTCACCTGCACATAGGGAGATGTCCTGGGACACTCCAGGTCACCTGCTCATAGGGAGATGTCCTGGGACACTCCAGGTCACCTGCTCATAGGGAGATGTCCTGGACACTCCAGGTCACCTGCTCACAGGGAGATCTCCTGGGACACTCCAGGTCACCTGCTCATAGGGAGATCTTCTGGGAGACTCCAGGTCACCTGCTCATAGGGAGATCTCCTGAGACACTCCAGGTCACCTGCTCATAGGGAGATCTCCTGAGACACTCCAGGTTACCTGCTCATAGGGAGATCTCCTGAGACACTCCAGGTCACCTGCTCATAGGGAGATCTCCTGGGACACTCCAGGTCACCTGCTCACAGGAAAATGATAACTTGGGACTCTCCAGATCACCATTTCATAGGAAGATGACTTGGTGCTCAACAGCTCCTGGGGAGATCTCCTGGGACTCTCCAGGTCACCAACTCATATGGAGAGCACCTAGGGCACTACAGCTATGATATTCCCTGGCTCAGTTCCCATAGTTAGTGTTCTCTGCAGAAACCTAGGGACATTTCGACTTTGCAATTTGATAGTTTGTGTCTACAGAGATGGTCACTCCTGTTTCCCAAAGTACTGAGTGTTAGGGTACCGTTACACGTCGCAACATTGCATGCAATTTCACTTGCAACTCACTGGTTGTAGTGAAATCATGGACACATTGTTCCATTTTGTTGCCGTGTACAAATTTAACAATGTGTCCATGATTTCACTGCAACCAGTAAGTTGCAAGTGAAATAGCATGCAATGTTGCGACGTGTAACGGTACCCTTAGTGCTGCCAATCCTCTCTGCAGTACAGGAGGACATTATAATTTGTTATTTTAACATTGGAAAGGAGGCTGATGGCCTCAGGATTATGGATGAGCAAACCAAACTCTAAAATTCTGAGTTCATACCGAACACAAACTTCACACATACATTCAGGGTTCATAGCTCGGGTACTTTGCATATATATAACAATATATAGAAATAACCCTGTCCTTCCTCTCCTGGAAGAGTTTTGTTTATGGCTTGTTGTATGTAGGTAGAGAGCAGAACAGCCCAATCAGTGGCTTCCAATGAGGTTCGGGTTAGGTTTGAGTCCAGAACAGAACTTTATATGAATTTCAGATGAACCTGCAGAACTCTAGCTACCACGGGTCCTCTCTTCTCTGCTCAGAATGTCCGCTGCCATATACTGTATATCAAGAGGCCTTCTACTCAGTAGAGTAGGATAACTGGCAAGATTTCTGTATCATCAGGGTACTGCTGCTGGCGACCTAATTACTCATTAAAAGTAACAATTTAATGACTGTGTATCTCTGCTGTGATGGAAAGTGTACTATTCCCGGTATGTGGACTGATCACATGCAGATGGCAGTGTACAGTCATGGCCAAAAGTTTTGAGAATGACACCAAAATGATATTTTCACATGATCTGCTGCCCTCTGGTTTTTATTTGTGTCTGTCTGAAGTTTATATCACATACAGAAATATAATTGCAATCATATTATGATTACCAAAAGGTTATATTGACAGTTAGAATGAGTTAATGCAGCAAGTCAATATTTGCAGTGTTGACCCTTCTTCTTCAGGACCTCTGCAATTCTCCCTGGCATGCTCTCAATCAACTTCTGGACCAAATCCTGACTGATCGCCGTCCATTCTCCATTCTTGCATAATCAATGCTTGCATTTTGCCAGAATTTGTTGGTTTTTATTTGTCCACCCGTCTCTTGATGATTGACCACAAGTTCTCAATGGGATTAGGATCTGGGGAGTTTCCAGGCGATGGACCCAAAATCTCTATGTTTTGTTCCCTGAGCCATTTAGCCTTTGCTTTATGGCAAGGTGCGCCATCATGCTGGAAAAGGCATTGTTGGGCGCCAGACTGCTCTTGGACGGTTGGGAGAAGTTGTTCTTGGAGGACATTCTGGTACCATTCTTTATTCATGGCTGTGTTTTTAGGCAAGACTGTGAGTGAGCCGATTCCCTTGGCTGAGAAGCAACCCCACACATGAATGGTTTCAGGATGCTTTACAGTTGGCATGAGACAAGACTGGTGGTAGCGCTCACCTCTTCTTCTCCAAATAAGCTGTTTTCCAGATGTCCTAAACAATCGAAAAGGGGATTCATCAGAGAAAATGACTTTACCCCAGTCCTCAGCAGTCCACTCCCTGTACCTTTTGCAGAATATCAGTCGGTCCCTGATGTTTTTTCTGGAGAGAAGTGGCTTCTTTGCTGCCCTCCTTGAAACCAGGCCTTGCTCAAAGAGTCTCCGTCTCACAGTGCGTGCAGAAGCACTCACACCAGCCTGCTGCCATTCCTGAGCAAGCTCGGCACTGCTGGTAGTCCGATCCCGCAGCTGAAACAGTTTTAAGATACGGTCCTGGCGCTTGCTGGTCTTTCTTGGGCGCCCTGGAGCCTTTTTGACAACAATGGAAGCTCTCTCCTTGACATTCTTGATGATGCAATAGATTGTTGACTGAGGTGCAATCTTTGTAGCTGCGATACTCTTCCCTGTTAGGCCATTATTGTGCAGTGCAATGATGGCTGCACGTGTTTCTTTAGAGATAACCATGGTTAACTGAAGAGAAACAATGATACCAAGCACCAGCCTCCTTTTAAAGTGTCCAGTGGTGTCATTCTTACTTAATCATGACTGATCGCCAGCCCTGTCCTCATCAACACCCACAGCTGTGTTAAGGAACAATCACTAAAACGATGTTAGCTGCTCCTTTTAAGGCAGGACTGCAATGATGTTGAAATGTGTTTTGGGGGTTAAACTTCATTTTCTAGGCAAATATTGACTTAGCAAGTAATTGCTGTTAAGCTGATCACTCTTTATGACATTCTGGAGTATATGCAAATTGCCATTAGAAAAACTGAAGCAGTAGACTTTGTTAAAATTAATATTTGTATCATTCTCAAAACCATGGCCATGACTGTACTGTGTATGGAAAACATGCTTCATCATAGGCCGTGTCACACAATGCCATCAGGACTACCTCCACCTATACAGGTCATCAGTATGATGGGCCATCAAAGCTGAAGTGGTCGGTGCATGTTTGGCATCGGGTCAATTCTGTGGAAGGGTTGGTATATTATGAAGTCTGTCAGCATAATTATTCTGGTTGACTTGGCAATTGAATTGACGGCAGGGTTGCCAACATGACTTTTTATATATTTTCTGGACGGCTCATCAAAAATATTTTTTTATGGACACATTGGAAAACCATGATAAACATGAACTTAAGCTGCATTCACCTTGAACTATAAATTGATGATAATCAAAATAATCTGTGTAAGTATATTTAAAGAGGACCTGTTGCCCCCTCCACCCCCCCCCACCCTAGTGCTATGCTAACTAAATGCAGCACTGAATGCAGCATGTTTGCTGCATTCAGGGAAGGGCTCCATCATGTTTCTAGCCCCCATGTGAGCTTTAAAAAAAGACATTAGAAAACTTAGTTAAGTAGTGTAAAGGGTGGGATCTTATGAAGAGTTCTCCACTGCTGGCACAGTCCTCCTGCCTCCTCCTTGTGTGTTCCGCCCCTTCTATGTGTCTTCCGCCGCCTCCTCTTCTGCTGGCTCTGCCCTCCTCTTCTCCTGCTCCTGATGTCACAAGGAGCTTGAGCGGAGGGCAGACCCAGGGGACGGGGGGGTGGCGGCAGACACATAGAAGGGGTGTAACACACAAGAAGGAGCTGTAGGACTGTGCCAGTAGTGAAGACCTCTTAATCAGATCCCACCCAGGTGACCTCCTCCTAACTGTAAGGTTTCTAAAGTCTTTTTTTTTTTTAAAGCTTAGGCCGGCTTCACACCACGATTTTTACCTGTCAGGTTCTGTCCGGTGTTTTGCAGGGTGCGCCAGACAGAAACTAATCAGGTTTTGCCCCCATGTGTCCCTATGGTGCTGGATGGCCGTTATTTGCCATCCGATTATGTGTCTGTCCAGCTGGATCCGGGTATTTTATTTTTTTTGCCCTGGACAAAAAATCAGAACTTGAAGCATTTTTTTTGTGTCCGGGGCAAAAAACAATCAAAACTGGATCCGGTGCCCATAACATGGGTGTCTATGGGATCCAGCAAACAAATGATCCGGTTCCCTGACGCCGGGTGCTGAAAGAGAGGCAGCTCTGAAATTCAAGCTGCGCTTGTTCAGCACCTGGACAGCACAGCAAAACAGAGCTGCCGCTGAAGTTCAGCACGTGGAGAGCTCCACTGCTGAACTTTCAGCACCGCGACCAGCTCCCCTGCAGCCACGATTTTGAAATTTCAGCAATGGACAGCACCAGCAACGAAGCCAGCAAAAAGCAGGATCGAGGGGTCAATGTCTGTTTGGTTCTCTCCGGTGCATCCTGCAAAACACCGGACAGAACCTGACGGTGAAAAATTGTGGTGTGAAGCCGGCCTTACAGGGGGGCTAGAGACCTGGGGGACCCATTCCCCGAATGCAGCAGCTATGCTGCATTCAGTGCTGTATTTAGTTTGCCATGCACCAGGGGGGTGACAGGTTCTCTTTAAGTTTAAAAAATAAATAAATAAATCATGGATGTCTTCGACTTTTTTTTGTTATGGACCGGGCAAATTATTGTCCAGAAAAAAACATGAATTAAAAAAAGATACCTAGCAAATAAAAAATAGCCATTTATACTTGGGCTAATGTGTACCTCCTAAGAGACATTAACCTGGTTAGGGCCCAGTTGGGAGGTACACCTTGGCATGGTAACTGGGCACAAGTAAAATTGAAAATGTTTATTTGCTCAGTAATCTAATTTAAAAACAGAACCCATAAGTGTACCATAGCGCCTCCTCTTAATGCATCTGTTGGCCGGCGATTAACAAGTTTCAGTTTGTCAACAGAGAAATGAACTGTGTATAATTGTATTGCGGATCCTGGAGAGGAGGCCTGTATCTTTCTGTTCAACCAAAATGTTTGGCGTCCCTTTTTTGTTGTTTAATTAAAAGAAGTAAATAGACATCTAAAAAAAGAAAAGCCTCCCAAAACTAGAAACAGAATGGATCCAGACCTTCTCCTCCCTCTAAAAACTTGTGACGATTGAAGCTGAAGAATTACTGCATCCACTATTAAAAATATGTAGATAGGAGTTCTAAGAAAATTTACATCAATCTAATATTTATGCCATGTAATGGGCTATATATGGGAGCATTTGCTTTATTTCTGACCTTTTAGCTGCATTGTTGGTTCCTGTCCCCTTTTAGCTTGACCTTTTGAATGAATTAAGTAGATTCTTCCCCTGAGATTTGCAAAAAAAATTTTCATCTTGAAGCATCTTGATTCAAGAACTGTTTGAGAAAAGAGAAGCCGTGTTCACTTTCCATATCTTTATATGACAGCATATCGCCATTACTTTATGATCTGTGGGATCACAACTCCTCTCCTTAATGAAGGGGTTGCTTCAGACTCCTTTCTTGGGACTGGTGGGGGTTCCAAAGCCCAGGCTCAAAAACCTACCCTAGCAATATGCCATCACTTAGTGATGGAAATAACACTTCAAAGGAACCTTTCACTTGATATATGGCCAGCATGAATCTGAGCCTGGCTGCATGAATGCAAAACATAGTTTGAAGAGTCGACCATTTACATCAGGGAGAGACCTGACAAGTTTGGTCTCGCTCAATCTTGTTTCTTCCCAGTACTACTCAATTCTCTCTAGTTGATTGACAGCTCTTTGCCTGCCCTGCTCTAGTTGAGTGACAGCTCTTTTAGTTGAGTGACAGCTCTTTGCCTGCCCTGCTCTAGTTGGAAGTTGTGCAGTCCTCTTTGCTGCCTGCCCTGCTCTTAGTTGAGTGACAGCTCTTTGCCTGCCCTGCTCTAGTTGAGTAATTGAAAGAAAAAACAGATATTGCTCAACACTGCAACTGGAGGAAATTAATACGTGGTTTTACTATGTGTGCACTAACCTTAACTGGTTGTGCAACACCCCCACAACCAGACTGATGGCTTAATGTGGGTCACCGTGTGACCGGGTCCAATGTTCCCTCCTCCTTTGATACTCCGGGCCTGAGGGTCGGCTCCTTAGTTCCTCCGGAGATGGAGGTGAGCTCCTTCACTCCTCCACGCGAAGAGGCAGACTCGATACAATGGCTTCCGTCCAAGCTCCACACTTGTGTATCAGTTGATCATTCAAGGGTGGGTCTTTTATGACGTACTGCCAGGTCCTGTGGATCTTAGAGCAGCTCACACACCGCACTCCCAAAAGGGAGAAAGACGCAACTGTGCGTTGATACGCGTTGTGGCATACTGGACTCCTGCTGTTCGTGTAATAAAGTATTGGTAATATAATTAACAATCCGTGGTTTCTTTAGCGCTCCAAACCTCTGACACCGCTTGTTTTCTATCTGCCTGCTCTAGTTGAGTGACTGCTCTTTGCCTTGCCCTGCTTTAGCTTTTCAAGTTATGCTTTTCTCTGAAGTGCGGCAGTTTCAGAGTAACGCCATGTGCACATTGTGGATTTTTTTAATGTTTTTTTTTTATATAGTTTTCTCACAAATCTGCATGCCTATCCTTGTGCCAGCAAAGCCAATAAGAATCCTGAAGTTTTGTACACATGTTGCTTAGCTTCCCTTGCACATTTGGTGCAGAAAATCTGCGGCATGTCAATTCTTGCTCCGTTTTTGCTTGCATTTTTCATCCCTTCCACCCATTGACTTCATTAACTCAGGTAAAAGTTCACCAACAACCCATCTAAAGTGGCATTGCATTGTCATGCGTTTTTCTGCAAGGAGATGCAGATTTGTTGCAAAAAAATTCTGCACCCAATACACAATGCGTACCAAGCCTAAGGGATCTTACAGACATCGTGATCATCAGTGCGATCACAAATCATAATTCAGACTGACTTAGCCTCCCGAGTGTGACAGCCTCTGAGACTGTCACGCTCTGATTAGGAAACATGCAGTACGCCTGTGCATTGTGATCCAAGTTGGTACCGATGATCACGGACGTCTGACAGATCCTTACCTGCCTGCAATCACCCAGACAGGCTCTGACTGCCCGCTGTTTGAGCAGCATGAATTGAATGACAGGTTCCCTTTAACTTATAGTCTTCTAAGTGGTGAATTTTAGACTATCTGACTTTTTTCATTTTCCAAAATACAGCCAAGCTGCAGTCACTGATCTTAGATAGCGATGTCCTAATGGAGCAGACAGAGCAGTGAAGCCGCTGACGCTGAGTAAAGTGCAGGTAGCCATTAGGGGCTTACAATTAAGCCAACATCTTGTCTTCCACTTTATGATATCCGCTATAAGAATTTTTGGATCGGTGGCTCTGAGGTTCAGCACTTTTATGATGCATTTAACGTTCTGCTATCAGGGTTTAGTATTTCCATTTAAGATACCATTAGCATTAAAAATCATAAGCCGTCTCTTCTGAATAAGTCCCCGTTCACCTTGTCACACTTGAAACTGATTACTGTGTAAATTCCACATTCAAGTCCTCATCATATTTGACAATCGTCTACGTCCTATACATGTCATAGGGTTTCTGCAACCTCCAATTAAGTGCAATTGTAATTCCACTGGGTTTTTTTTGGAGCTGCCAATATGTGTCCAGGTTTAGCACTACTGATTGACAATTAGACCATCCTTCTGCTTATCCACAGCAAATACACAGCTTAGGCAGGTTCACACCACGGCCTGATCAGGTCCGGGGCTGTCCGGTGTAAACAGGACAGCCCAGGACCCGATTTTGACATAATACAGCCCTATGCGGCCGGATGAAAGCGGGTGGCAGCTATGTGCCATCCGGTTTCCATCTGTCCGGGAGGATCCGGGTGAATTCGGATTTTTGCTTCCAATGTTTTTGTGTCCAGAGCGAAAATCTGCCCAAATCGTATCCTCTCGGATACGGGGCGATCCGGTGCTCCCTACCATGGGAGTCTATGGCGCCGGATCGCCCCAGTCTGACAAAAGCATTGGATCCGGAAACCAGACACCGGCTGCTGAAGTTTAGCAGCGAGCACTGCTAAACTTCAGCACCACCAGCTGTCCCCTGCTGTGAATTCAGGACCAAGGCTAGCTCCCTGCTAGCTGCCATCTTGAAAATTCACCTGCAGCTGCGATCAGAGGCATCCGGCTGCAAACCGGACCGGAGGGCATATTTGCCCTCCGGTTCTGTTTGCAAATTCGGTCTGGGGAGCCCAGGACTGGATCACACCGTGGTGTGAAGTCGGCCTTAGATGATTTGCATCTTATTTTTCTAATTTGTGCCTTTAAAGTCCTTATTTCCTGTGTTTTTTTAGGGTGAAGCCGACGCTGCTTTTTTGGCGCAGAAAGTTTCTGCAGCAAAAACAAACTCTTCTAAACTGCATAATGTGGCAGGAAAAATGCACCACAAAGGCAGGGGCTTTTGGTGGAGTTTGTGGTTATGTTTTTTCACTATTGTCAATGGCTGTGAGTGCTGAAAAACGCTGCTAAAACGCCCCATCACTTGACACGCTCATTATTACGTCTTGACCACACTCTGCACCTAAACTGCAAGAAAAAAATAAGCATCGTGGGCACAACACTTTAGGATTCTCATAGACTTTGCTGGGGTAAGGATAGGCCTGCAGGTGTGTGACCAAAGGTGACACAAAAAGGCAGCACAAAACGCAACGTCGGCACAAGCCTTATAATGTTCATCATTGTCAATAAAGGTCCAGATATTTTCTGCTAACTCGGCAATTGTGACTTTTTAATTACAACATGTTTGCGTGACTTTACTCCCTAACTCCTTCCCCGGATAGATTTTACATCTACATGCACATCTGAAATTTGTCAACTTTTGTGCAAATCTTGCCATGTTATAGCAGAACGTGAATATTTGCACCAAAAAATGACAATAAAGGTTAAAGAGTATTTAGTTTATCTGAACTTAAAAAGTTTTTTATTTTTTTATAGACAAAGAACAAGTGGTCACATAATGGCATCTATTGTATCACTTCTAGGTCTGAGCTT
The DNA here is from genome assembly GCA_033576535.1 of Allobates femoralis. Lineage (NCBI taxonomy): Eukaryota > Metazoa > Chordata > Amphibia > Anura > Aromobatidae > Allobates > Allobates femoralis. The sequence goes on from JARQOC010000005.1 coordinate 243,972,970, forward strand.
CAAAGGGCTCACGTCTGATTTTATGTTTTGGATCAAATTCACCAATGCCGGTCTATAAATTAGTAGTGAAGAATAAATTGTCCAGCTCTCCAATACCATCTGTGCTGTCCTTTTTTCAGGATAGTTTGATACGAGAATCTTGAAAAACCTCCATCAATTATTTAATTTTTTTTCTCCGAGAAAAACTGATGAAATGCTAATCAGACTCTGCTGGTGATACTGACACCCTGCTAAAAAAAAAGAGCAAGGATGACATTTAGAGTAATTTTTACATAAGGCCGGCTTCACACCACGGTTTTATTAGGTCCGCTGTGAACCTGACAGCCCTGGACCTGATTTTGGACATAATGTAGCCCTATGGTGCCAGATAGGGCCGGATGGCAGTGATTTGCTGTCTGGTTTTGTCCCTGTCCGGCAGCATCAGGCTGCATTCAATTTTTGCCCCGAACACAAAATCGGAGCTTGCAGCATTTTTGTGTCCAGGGCAAAAAGTTAATCAAAACCTGATCCTCCCGGATCCAGCGTGAACCAGCGCCCATTAACATGGGAGTCTATGGGCGCCAGATCCGACAGAAAATCGGATCCAATGCCGGACGCTGGGTGCTGAACTTCAGCACCTGGAGAGCTCCCCGCTGACATTTTCAGAACCGCGCCTAGCTCCCCGCTAGCCACGATTTTGAAATTTCTGCACTGGACAGCAGTAGCAGCCGCGCAGTCCTGATTCTGGAAGAAAACCGGACCGCATGGCATATTTGCTCTCCAGTTCTGTTTGTCCGGAGCTGTCAGGCTGTGTCCAGTACTTCCTGCAAAACACCGGACACAGCCTGACAGCTCAAAAAACGTGGTGCGAAGCTAGCCTAAGAGTAAAATCGCTGTCATCTGAATAAGCCCTCAGAGTCAGAAAATCCTAAAAGCCACCTGTATGAAGTTATCGTATAGCGTATATGGTACAAAGGAAAAAAAAAATTACTATGATTGACCCATGAGGGTAAGTGTGGTGCCTACTGATCTGGTACCACTGGTGGAGAGCATTGATATCATGATGAGGTTGTCTAAAAACGAATGATTTTAGCTCTTCAGGTGGGCACAGCTCAGTAATACCCATAGTCTACATACTAATACCTCGCCCATCTTGAACTAGTTTGTGGACGGCAAAATAAACGTAGTTTGCTTTAGGCTGTGTTCACATCTACGTTAGAAGTTTGTTTTTCTATTCCAAGACCCAGGGAAAAAAATGGATTTCAAAGGCAATGAAGAACCCACTAGCTTTTATTTTTGGGTCCATCATGGTGCCCAACTTCCAATCTTCGAGGAGCCTTTCTAAAGGTCCCGTCACACTTGACGATGCACCAGCGATCTGACCTGCCGGGATCGCTGGTGCGTCACTGTCGGGATCGCTCATGAGATATCAAACAGTCAGATCTCATCAGCGACGCAACAATGATCCGGAATGATACAGAGGTCGTTGGGACCCGGTTTCTAGACCTGTAGCATTGAGATTGTTGGTCGTTGTCCCTGTCATACACAGCGATGTGCTGCCCAGCGGGACCCCAACAATCAAAAAATGGTCCAGAACAGTTTGCAGCCATCTCACAGCAAGGGCCTGGTCGCTGCTAAGTGTCACACATAACGAGGTCGCTGTTGCGTCACACATTTCGTGACTCAGCAGCGATCTCGTTTAGTGTGACGTGGGCTTAACACAACCTTCACAGTAGATGTGACCTGAACCTTATGGGTGATCAGCTGTTTTGTTCTAACTTGTCAGCACAAAGCCTTTCTTTTCCTTGTTCCTTTCCTCTTTTCTTCAGATGTTCTTGTGTCTTCTTCCTCCTTGTTGAATGCTTGCTCAGGATATTTCTCTTTGCATGTGTAACAGAATATTTCCCATCACTCTTGAGTAGAGATGATGACGTGTTTGTCAGCAGCTGAGGCCAAAGTGACTGACTACAGTTGGCATCAGTAATGAACAGATTTGTGTAGAAGCCTCATATATGTAAATCTGCTCATTTGTTGCAATTGACTCGTAGCTTTGGCCCTCTCGGGGAAGGAAGCGTTTGATTTCTAAGCAAATTAAAAAGCAAAATTCTAAATGTACTTTGTTTCAAGTGCAGCAACATTGCACGGTTTCTCCCTTCTAAATAAAAAAGCAAAATTAAGCAGTTCTTCCATGTCATAGTTCCACATGGTGTAACATAGTTTCAACAGCTAGACTTTGTGTGGTCTGTGCTGTTAAAGGGAACCTGTCATGTCTACAAACACTATTAAATGGGTTTTCCCCACAAACACTTGGAACTTCTGCTCACTCCATAGGTTTTCTGAGTTGCCAAGTGACAGCCTGAAAATCTTAATGATTTAGAGATGATCTGCAAAGAGGAATGGACCAAAATTCCTCCTGACATGTGCGCAAACCTCATCATCAACTACAAGTAATATCTGGCTGCTGTGCTTGCCAACAAGCGTTTTGCCACCAAGTATTAAGGGTACCTTTACACGTCGCGATATCGCAATGCAACGTTGATAAAAAGTCACGTGGTACAGTCGTTGCAGTTGATATCGTTGGTGCGTTGTGTCGTGTAAATGGGCAATGCGACGGGGAAAAAATAGTAGCTACGATATTGCAAGAAGATTGTGCAAGCCCTTCAACCGTACGATATTGTATATGCGATGTGGCACGATCGTGCTGTGTGACAGCGCAACTACAATTTGAAGCGCAACTTCCCCTATTCACTACAATGTGAAATGGTCGTTCCCTGGGTTGCTCATACTCAGCGCAAAAAAGGGGCGTACTACATCGTAGTTGCGTTGCCTGCCAATATCTCCCTGTGTGACATCTCCTATGCGATCTTGGACAAGTGCCAAAAATGTGCGCGCTCCTGTGAAATTGTATGCAATATCGGAACGATATTGAGACATGTAACGGTACCCTAAGTCTTGTTTGCCAGAGGGATCAAATACATATTTGTCTCTGCAAAATGCAAATTACTTTGTCTCAATTATATAATGTGAATTTCTGGATTTTATTTTTGATATTCTACCTCTCGCTATTAAAATTAATACACCCTTAAAACTATAGACTGTTCATGTCTTTGTCAGTGGGCAAAATCAGCAAGGGGTCCAATAATTATTTCCTTCACTGTATTCTCAGACCGAATCTGATTGGATGGGCCCAGCCTCACTTAATGGAAGTCTGATGAGTGACGGCTGTACCCACTTAGTTGGATTCTGCCCGAGAATTTGCATATCGCGGCCACATGACCACCATTGGATTGAAAAGAAAAAAGTATTTCACCCCAGAGAGGCCAATAAACTATACCACATGGTTATTTATGGAGACAAAAAAAGTAACACAACACAATATGAACGTGGCCTAACAGTGGTACTACTATAATATGCCCCCTACATAATATTCATATACTTTGGAGAATGCTTGGTTGAGACAGGCCTGCAGTAAAGCTTCACACTTTGGAGTAGAAAACGTAATAATTGCATGCTGCACACATGCTCCTCCTGCCCCTGGTACCAGTAGCACACAGCAGTGACCCATGAGCAGTGACCCATGGACAGAGCGGCCTCCCAGACCAATATGACAGATGGTCAGGCAGCCCTAAAACTGCTGCTTGATCACTGGCCTGAGGGGCATCTGCCCCCCTGCCCCCTGGGCCAGTCAGCCCCTGAATCTGTGCATGAGATCTTCTGAATGCTTTAGCTGCTAATGTACAATGCAGAAAAAAACTCCAAAAATATTGTACATGAATATAGCCTTCCTAATACTAACTGTTAGGATAAAATCAATATAGCTAGCATTGCTCCTGTGTATAGAGGACATTGAGGGAGCCTGGCAAGGATCTCTGCCCCCTCAATGTTGGACACTGTGCTATGTAGCAGCACAGTCTGTATTCACAACTGTGCGGACTTCAGTGCTGAAACTCCTCAAGTACGTCTCTGGCTCATTGACGGTACAAAGCCCGCTGTGCTGATTTGCATTCCAAGAAATGTCATCTTTAGATCAGGTACTTTATCGTCATCTACTGAAGGAATCCTGTTTACTGGTAACCATGACGACCGTCGTTCCCTAAAGGTATATGGGCTGTAAGCAGGATTAGGAAATATGCTAATTCATTACATATGTATAATATATTAGTTGTGAGCATACCTAATTTTAATTAAGTGCATATATAATAAAATATAGCTTATAAGGTTTTTTTTCTTTCTTGATTTAGATCAGTAAATCATTCTTCAGCTTTTTATGTGTCTTAGGGCCCTTTCACATCAGCGTTTTTTGAAATTCGCGGCAGATGCTGTGAAAAAAACGCATCTGCCGCGTTTAACGCATAACCGCGACACTTGCGGCAAGCCCCATGCAATGTCTATGGGGCTTGCGGTAAGGGTGCGGCAAGTGCGGTTTCGGCACTTGCGGCAGGTGCGGCCGCGAAAAAAAATGCTGTCAGCCGCGGTTTTTTTTTCGCGGCCGCACCTGCCGCAAGTGCCAAAACCGCACTTGCCGCACCTGCCGCAAGCCCCATAGACATTGCATGGCGTTTACCGCAACCGCGCCGCAAGCGTGCCGCAAGTGCAGCCGGTATGCGGTAATCTCGGCAGATGCGGTTTTTTTCACCGCATCTGCCGCGATTTGAAAAAAAACGCTGATGTGAAAGGGCCCTTAGGGCCACGTCACACACACACACACACACACACAGATATCTGTGCAGATATTGGTCACAGATCTCTGGTTGCAGTGAAATCATGGACACATTGTATCCATTTGTACACAGCCACAACATGGAGCAATGTGTCCATGATTTCACTGCAACCAGAGATCTGTGACCAATATCTGCACAAATATCTGTGTGTGTGACGTGGCCCTATCAATGTACAAAATGTTATAGGTTTTACATTTAAACAAGATTTCTTCTGCCTCGGTTATGTGTAATAAAATCCCAACTTCTTGCCCTAGAAATGTTATGATTTGACCTCGTGGATAAAACCCATTGTAGACATGAGCCAGAGGTGTTGGTGAGGGATGTGCATAGTGATATTTAATAACCATGTAGTGTCCTAATGTCTCACCTTACCCTCTAGATATTTTCTAGTGTGTCCTTCTACATTCTTTACTGATCTTCCATCTTATTCCTTGATGTATTAACCCTCAGGTCTTTAACATCACACACCTACAAGTGTTTGACCTTTGGCTATTTCAAAAGAATAAGTCGTTGCATCATTTGTCATGTGTAGGGTTTGGAATTGAATCTCCTTTTTTTTTCCATTAAGACCTTTTCTTTTTTTCTTTAAAGCTTTTATTTAATATCCCTAATGCCATAGGAGTATTGTCTGCCCGTCATGTGCTGTGACCTCCCATTTGTTTTCCAAAAAGAGGCTTTGTAAAGCTATTTCGTTTTCGTTTAGGGTGCTTTGAAGCCTCCTGGTTGAAAGCATTTTCCTTATATCTGGTGTCAAAAATGTCTCCAACTGAGCCAGCTTTCCACAGGGCTGTACATCTCTGCACATTGGTACAGACTAATCAGTATAATTAGAATTCTTGCTTTGCTAAACTACATGCACCCCCATGATGGGTATGCTGCAGGTAGAAAACCCACAGTGTATTACAGCAGCCTCAAGGTGGATACATTGTGCAAAAAAAATCACAGGGGTAATTGACAGACCATGTGGAATTTAGCTATGCATGTCCTATTATGCTGCAGAACCTTAGTATTTTTTTTAAGGTATTATAAATGGGTAAATGCAGCCTCACATATCAAATTAATCAGTGCAATTATTTAGGAAACACTAGGTCAAAATGCAAAAGTAGTATGTGCAAAATTTAAAGGGATCCTGTCGCCCCCAAAACACCTCAAAAGCTATTAAAAGCTGTCCCTAGAGCATAGTTGACACTTACCCTACACTCCTTTTAGCTCCTAAATGCAGCTAGTGAAAATGAAGATAAATGTTATTACACTACCTCATTAGTGATGATAATTAGTGACTATGGTATTCATAGTCACCCTGGCAGGCTCTCCCTCTTCATGATATCACGCCTCAATAGGCGTGATCTTCAAATCAGATTAAAATGCGCGCCTCCCCGCTCTGTCCTATGCCAGCCGGACCGCTGCATTGTGCGGCTATATGACGCGAAACGCGTCATTTCCGGCGCTGGGTGACGTATGTACACCCGCGCCGCTGTTAGCTTCAAGACCCGCACTGCGCATGCGCAGTGCGCGTTTTGAAGCTAACAGAGCAGCGCAGGTGTACATACCGTCACCCGGCGCCGGAAATGACGTGATTTGCGTCACCCAGCCCCACTGCAGCCCGGCTGGCATAGGACAGAGCGGGGAGGCGCGCATTTTAATCTGATTTGAAGATCACGCCTATTGAGGCGTGATATCATGAAGAGGGAGAGCCTGCCAGGGTGACTATGCATACCATAGTCACTTATCATCACTAATGAGGTAGTGTAATAACATTTATCTTCATTTTCACTAGCTGCATTTAGGAGCTAAAAGGAGTGTAGGGTAAGTGTCACTATGCTCTAGGGACAGCTTTTAATAGCTTTTGAGGTGTTTTGGGGGTGACAGGATCCCTTTAAGTGCACCCTTATTGTTTCCATAGAAATATAGAGGCCAAGTATTAGCCAGTTGGTGTCAGTCAAATGCACTTGATTGTTCATCAACAGGTATGACCACCTCCTATAATAGTAGACGTTTTAGGCTGGCTTCACACTGCAGTTTTTTCACTGATCAGTGTCAATCCAGTTTGTGTGCCAAAACCAGAAGAGGAACCAGGAAAGGAACTTGCAGAGAAAAATGATAGTTGAAAGATTGACACCTGTTCTGGGTTTTGGAGACACTCTGGATTTGGCACACAAACTGGATGGACACTCATTATACAATGATCAGAATTATTCACAATTCAAAACAGTTGACAATTCTCTCAGTAGTGGACGTCCTCCTAGCAAATTTACCCTAAGAGCAGATGGAATCGAAGAAAAACGAAGAACTACAGTTCAGACTCTAAAGGCCTTAGTTAAATGCTCATGTCAACAATATTGGAAAAACTCATTCACAAACGAATTGACGGTGTCCAAGGCAAGTGTAGCTAAGACCTCGTCTTAACCTCTCATACAGCCAGATCAGAATTCCCACACTGCACTGATGAGGGGCAGTCACCCCGAAATGCAGCGTCTGCAGTTTGGGGTTCTCATCTGTCACAAATCCTGAGTCATATTAAAAGGCTTGTTAAAGAGTCAATTATGACTTTTAGGATTGCTACCTTTATTAGGTGACATTAGAGTTTGTCCACTTCCTCACTGAAGTGACAATTATGCATATACTATTAAATCACAAATTTTATTGTGCCATATACATAATGTGACGTTACAAACTAATGGAGGCTTAGCTTCATTAATACGGTACCACCATTAGATCAAAATGTTGCTTTATGTAGACTACACAATAGATTTCTTCTTTGATTTCTATACCAGCTTTGGACGCTGTCTATTTGTTAGCGGGTCATGTCTATAACAAAGTCTCTTTTTTTAATCTATTAACTTTGCATCTTGCCTTTGAGTACAGCAAACCACCATTCTTATATCTGCTATTAGAAAAAGTTTGCCAGAAAACCTTTTTTTCTCTAAAAAGAATATGACAGCATGGCTGCATTCAAAAGGTTGCATCTAAATAATCCACAAGTCCTTTGGTCAAATGAAATCAAAGTTAACTTGTTTAGCCATAATGCTCTGCGTTTGGGTAAACTCAAACACAGCATAATTATAGAAACACTTCATACCAGCTGTCAGTCATGGGGTGGAGGGTTGACGATTTGAACTCTTTTTGTGGCTACAGGGCCATAAGTAGCATGAGTTGTTCTGTATGCCTAAAGTATTCTATAGTCAAAGGTGAGGCCTACTACTTAAAAGCTTATCCTTGGTGAAACAGGACAATAATCGCAAGCACAGCAGCAAATCTACATCAGAATGGCCAAAAAAGTTAAATCAAGGTGTTTAAAATGGTCCAGACAAAGTCAAGTGCAGTCCTCAGTCCAATTGAAATGATGGGGAAGGCGGAGAGGGTAAGGGAGTTTGGAGGGGCTTAAAGAGGACCTGTCACAAGTTGTCCTGCTTTCGCATTTCTATTATTCCTACTGCTCCCCTTAGTTTTCTCCTTCCATTCTCCACGACAGCACAACAGGAGGTTGCCTCTTGGCCCTAATAGGGGCAGGAACACAAGAAAGAGGTTAAATAGCCCCAACTACCTCCTCATACCAGTGTTTCCTGTTTCTATGGGGCACAGAGATGTTCTCCTGGAGCTTTTGGCCGGCAAAGCAGTCTCTTACCAGGTGCTAGGCAGTGAGGCGATCGGGCTGGGCTCCATCTCTCAATACCGCTCCCGCTGCAGGAGGAGCAGGACCGCGCCGCTCTCCAACACCTGATGGCTGAGCTGAGCGTTGCTGCACGGCCGGATCCTCCTGCAGCATCCAAGCCTCCCTCCTCTCTCTCCTGCAGTGGTGGCTGAGGCGAGTTTTCATGCCCGAAAGTGACGTAGGACACCGGATGCGTCACTTACAGGTTGTGTTCCACGGTCGAACGCACGACAGTTCTTGATCTTCCTTGCATGCCGATCTCCGGCAGTGGCGGCGGCTGCAGGGGACCAGAGGGGGAGGTGTACATGGTGGAACTCAGCGCTATACCACAGAGCAAACACGTAAGGACCCCTGGCGGGACTCGCACCTTACAGGTAGGCCAGTATTGTGTTCCAGAAGGTGTCTCCCCGGCTACAGATGCAGAGGCCAGCGCTACCTAAGGCCCCTTTGGGAATGGTTCGTCATCCCTTCCCTCCCTGTTATGTTTTATAGGGAGGAAAGGAACAGACACAGAACAGAAGGCCCCTTCACATAGATTTGGTGTTTGTAATAAGAAGTTGGCACCAACACACAAGAAGATTTTGTGCCTTGCATGCACTGTAAAGGTTATGGGTGAAGAAAAGTCGTCTTTAATGGATGAGTTGGAAACTCTAATTAAACAGAGATTAGATCTTCTATGGTTTCTGTCTCAAATCCCCCTTCAGTGGCCCCTCCAGTACCCAAAAGCAAATGGTTACACTTGTGGATTCAGCACCAGAAGCTTCTGAAGCTTCAGGTTTGGATGAGGGTCTGACTGAAGTGTCCAGTATGCCCCAGAGCTGCAATGCCCATAGACGTTATTACTTTTCCTCTGATGACGACATCTGAGTTAGTCTCAGCTGTGAGAACCACTATGGGGGTGGTGGAAGAAGAATTGGCCCAAGCTGTGCAAGACATTATGTTTGGGGGACTGCGTTCTAAGAAAACTTCTGTGTTCCCAATTCATGATAATCTGAAAGACCTGATTTTGGATGAGTGGAAATTGCCAGAGAAGCGTTATGTGATCCTGGGAGGAATGAAAGGGAGATTTCCTTTGGATGTCTGTCTCTAAACTCAGGTTCTGAAATTCCAAAAATTGATGTCCAAATTGCGAAGGTAGCCAATAAAACTGTGGATCATAAGGCAGACAGCCTGCTTAAGAGGTCCTGGGTATCCTCTTCTTTTGTGTTGATGTCGACCATCGCCTCTACATGTGTGGCTAGATCTATGTTCAGATGGTTAGACCAGTTGGATTTGCATATAGCAGAAGGCACTTCTAGAGAGGATCTGTTAGCCTCTATTCCATTTCTCCAGAAGGCTATTAGCTTTCTGGCTAATACTTCAGCAGAATCTATCAGGGTCACAGCTAGGACTATGTTCCTTTCTAAGGCCCCTTTCACACTGCCGTTTTTGAAAAAATGTGGCAGATTTTACCGCATCTGCCGCCTAACGGCTGCACTTGCTGCAAGCCTCATGCATTGTCTATGGAGCTTGCAGTCAGGTGCGGCAAGTGCAGATTTGCTGGTTGCGGCACTTGCGACTGCGAAAAAAAAAAACGTGGTCAGCAGCGTTTTTGTTTCACGGCCGCATCTGCCGCAACCGCACTTGCCTCACCTAACCGCAAGCCCCATAGACCATGCATGGGGCTGGCCGCAAATGCGGCTTTTAGGCAGCAGATGCGGTAAATCTCCCGCATTTTTTCAAAAACGCCAGTGTGAAAGGGGCCTAACATGACTAGACTGGCTGTGTGGCTCAGAACCTGTAGTGGGGATATAGCATCCAAAAGTAAACTATGCTCTATCTTGTTCCATAGGGAGTGTGTATTTGGCCAGGTCCTCAACCATCTTCTAGAGAAAGTGTCTGACAAAAAAGTGTTCCCTGAGCCAAAAACTAAGATTAAGTTCTTTTGTCCACAACATTCTTTTAGGACCCATTCCCAGCTGCATAAAGACAAAGGGAAGGGGGATGCTGGAGCTACCCAAAGGGGAATAAAGGGAAAAGTATATTTTCCTCAAGGCCCCAGGATAGGAAATGACGCCATTCCTGTAGGGGGAAGACTTTCAACTTTCTTCCCCAATGGTGGCAGGTGACATCAAGCCGCCCCATTCTTCAGCTGATCAGGGACGGGATGCGAATAGTGTTGTCTTCTCCTCCTCCTCAGTGTTTACGGGTAACTACTCTCGTCTCTCAAAAACTCCAGTCTTTTCTATGGAAGGGGGTTCAAAAACTTCTCCTTATGGGAGCCGTGATTTCGGTTCTGGAGGGAGAGAAGGGAGGAGGACATTATTCTCGTCTTTTTCTGGTAAAAAAAAACCTGGAGGCTCTTTTCGGACGATGATAAATCTGAAACCCCTGAACAGGCATGTGACTTATTCCCAGTTCAAGATGGAGTTCATAAAGTCCACGATTCCTCTGATTGGCAAGGATTTTGTGATGGCGACCTTGGATTTCCAGAATGCTTATTACCATATCCCGATACATCCTGCAGATCAGAGGTTTCTAAGATTTGTGATCCTTTTTGAGGGTCAAGTTCATCACTTCCAGTTCAGAGTGTCACCCTTTGGTCTGTCCTCAGTCCCTCGCATTTTCACGAAACTGATGGCGGAGGTCATGGCGTTTGTCAGGAAGCTGGGTATAGTGGTGATACCATACCTGGACAACTTCCTGATTACCGCTCCCAACAAGACCATTCTGCAGTCTGAGATGCAGGAGCTGATTCAGATCCTGAAGTCCTTGGGCTGGCAAGTCATCTTGCCAAAGTCCAGCCTCTCTCCATCTCATCGGAAGGTCTTGTTGGGTTGCATTCTGGACTCACACAAACAGGTGTGTTATCGCTCGCCAGACAAACTGGTGCTACTGAGAGCCAAACTTCATACCATTCAAAAACGTCATACAGATTCTGTTCGGATGGCCATGTTGGCCCTAGGCTCCATGACATGACAAAAAAAATGATATTGTTGCGCCACTCTGTAACTATCTTTGGAAACAGGTTATATGAATGAGGATCTCACCTGTGCTCGTTGTGCTGTCTGCACAACAAGATGCTTTATACAATAATATTTATCTCCCTGTTCCTTCGGCTGTCAAACTGCTGTGGATAATGGAGATTTTTCGGCGTCCTCGATCCTAACTCCTCACACGTGAGCCCTCACGTGGCGGGTCTGTGGGCGTGTTTAAGACGTCATCCAAGGTCCTATTGCCCGGAGCTGCTCCATACCTCTCTCCACGAAGCGGAGGATAGAATGTATTTCAAAAAAGTAATAGGTATTTGTGTGAGCTCTGGGGAATCAACCGGCACCAAGGCTATTATGAATAGTTACCTCTCAGCTTTATTTGTGCAATAAAAAGGCAGGGTCCTTTAGGCCTAAAGGACCCTGCCTTTTTATTGCACAAATAAAGCTGAGAGGTAATTATTCATAATAGCCTTGGTGCCGGTTGATTCCCCAGCGCTCACACAAATACCTATTACTTTTTTTAAATACTAGGCTCCATGACGGCATGCTTTGTAATGATACCATGGCTCAAGCTCTCACCAGAGTGTTGCAGTCTCACATCCTCGCTCAGTGGAATGGTCTACCTTCGGGTTTGAACAAGAAGATTCTCCTCCCCTCAGCAGTTCGTCACTCCCTAAAATTCCAGTTGGCTCATCCTAATTTTTCAGTGTTTGGGTTTGACATTTGCGTTCTTAACGTATTTGAACCACTGGAGCGAGCATCACTGTGCTCAGGTTTGCTTAATGATTGGCCCCCAGTGCAAGATGCTTCCAGTGTTTGAAAGGCTTGCACGGGTGAAGGGGGGGGATTCAAATTAGTTATCAGATGTCGTTTGTACCAAACAAGGAAAATTACAATATCCTGCCCTTCCTTCTTCAGAAGCATTTTGATTATCACTGGCTGTATATGGGCGGAGAGTTGATAGCCCAATCTGTGGCTTCCAAAGAGGTTCGGGTTACGTTTGGGTCCAGAAAGGAACTTTAAAAAATTTCGCTGAACCCTCAGAACCTGAATTTCCACAGATCTATACATCTTTAGTAAAGACACATCAAGTTTTCAGTTTGGTAAATGTATTCTAGTCTGAGTAATGTTGTGCTTAACTATAAATTCCAGGTCTCGTCTCTCATACCTGATGCCTCAGACAGACCCTTCATGTCGTGTGTTCTTATCTAGCATCAAAGATCATGTTTTCTGCATTTCAATTTCTAGTTGCTGATAATCTGTGTCTGGAATGCTTTACATGAGAAAGCTAATCAGCCTAAAAAGAATGAAGCTTACACATTGTACAGAATTGAAACCCATCTACAGGGTCCGCATGTCTTTCATAACAGGGCTGGCTGGAGCCTCTATACCGGGTGGCAGATTCATTGCGGCCCGACTTGAGGACCGGGGGGGGGGGGTCTGGTGCTGTCAGCCTGACTTGAGGACCGGGGGGGGGGGGGTGCTGTCAGCGGCCCGTTTCTGTAGGGGGCGGCCGAAGTGTGGACTATACCACCAGCCGGGGGCACCTGCCCCCTGCCACCTGGGCCAGCCCGCCCTGCTTCATAACCAAGCGGTACTCCATCTGTTTGCTGCCATGCTTATATTGCAGAATACCTCTGTACATATGACGTCCAATGGAGCTGGTGGAGTACATAAAAAAATCAGGCATATAGAGGTAAACTGGTGATCATTTGGGGTTTCTTTTCCCTTTTGCACTTTAGGGAAATACAGTACGCCAGGTATTGGCTTTTAGGATTATTCCGGGCAATTTAAGAATACCTGTTCTCCATTAAAATGTATTCTTCACTAGAGCAACTATTTAAAATAATAAAGTTGTATTTTCAATGCACAGTAACACTTTCAACTAGACAATGTCCTATTACAAAATGAGCTCTTGTGTACGACTAGCCCAGCTCAAAATCCAAAGGAGATGCAGTGATTTATGTGAGCTTCAGCTTTTATTTATCAGCCATGTTATTAGTGATCAGACTCCATTCTACTATCCTATATCTCACTGTGCTGAAAAAAATTAGCAGTCGCCATACCCTGTTGCCCCGAAAATAAGTCACCCTCGAATATAAGTCAGGGCAGGGCTGACGCAGAATTTTCCAATATAAGTCATACCCCGAATATAAGACAGGGTGACTTATTTTCGGGGAAAATAAGACAGGGTACCGCTAAAGTGCCATTTTTGCCCATTGCATTTTTACCTGTGTCCCCGCTGTCCCACTGGCCCCGCTGTCCCCGTGGGCTCCCCTCTGCCCTCAGGTGCAGCCGCAGGTCCGCTGTCCCGCGTGGGCTCCCTCTGCCTCAGTGCAGCCGCAGGTCCGCTGTCCGGTGGGCTCCCCTCTGCCCTCAGGTGCAGCCGCAGGTCCGCTGTCCCCCGTGGGCTCCCCTCTGCCCTCAGGTGCAGCCGCAGGTCCGCTGTCCCCCGTGGGCTCCCCTCTGCCCTCAGGTGCAGCCGCAGGTCCGCTGTCCCACTGGTCTCCCCTCTGCCCTCAGGTGCTGCAGGTAACCCCGAGGGCATAGGGTTAATCTTGTGCGCCTGTCGCCCCGGCCTGACGTCACCGCTGCCGGCAGGAGATTCTGATTGGCCAGCGGCTCCCCAGCATCTCGAGCGCTGATTGGCTCAGCGGCTCGAGTGCTGATTGGCCAGAAGCTCCTGCATGAAGAATCATCTGGACAACGCCCTGCACCGCGGAGGAATCCATAGCCCGAGGCCGCCATTACCCTAAAAAGTAAGGATGTTTCCTTGCCGACTTGCCCATTAAAACTGCAATTCCGCCGCACAGCCGACTTGTGGCACACTTGCGGCAGGTCCCCATATAATGTACGGTACTGTATGGGACACTTGCGGCAAGGTGCGGTTACCGCACCTTTGCCGCACCTTGCCGCAAGTGTCCCATACAGTACCGTACATTGTATGGGGACCTGCCGCAAGTGTGCCGCAACTCGGCTGTGCGGCGGAATTGCGGTTTTAACGGTACTGTGCTGGGGGCTGCAGTGGCATACTGTATGGGGCTGGGACCCCATGGGAGGCTGCAGTGGGATACTGTATGGGGCTGTGACCCCATGAGAGGCTGTGTGGGATACTGTATGGTATTGTCACTTTTTTTTTTTAATATAAGTCATACCCGAATATAAGACAGGGTGGGACTTTTGGGGGTAAAATAAATATAAGACATTGTCTTATATTCGTGGAAACACGGTAGTAGTTCTACATATTCCTAAAAAGCCGTCCACGATCTGTCTCCTCTATCTCTAAACTAATCTCCCGATATCTTCCCACATGTAATCTCTGGTCTTCACAAGATCTCATTCTCTCCAGCACACTTACTTCCTCACCCAATTGCCTCCAAAACTCTGAGTATCCCCCACCCTCTTGAATTCTGGGCCCCAATACATTTGATTATCCACCATATTCAGAATTTTCTTGAAAAAACATCTCTTCTGGAAGGCTTCACACCACAGCATGATCAGGGCGGGGCTGTCCGGTGTAAACCGGACAGCCCCGGAACCAATTTTGACATAATACAGCCCTATGGGGTCGGATGGAACCGGATGGCAGCTATGTGCCATCGGTTTCCATCTGTCCGGGAGGATCGGGTGTATTCGGATTTTTCTCCCGGACACAAAAACGTTGCTTGCAACGTTTTTGTATCCGGGGCGAAAATCTGCCCAAATTGGATCTTCCTGGATCCGGGGCGATCCGGCACTCCCTAACATGGGAGTCTATGGTCGCCCTGGTCCGGCAAAAACATCGGATCCGGGAACCGTACACCGTTGGCTGAGTTTAGTAGCAAGCGCTGCTAAACTTCAGCACCACCAACTGTCCCCTGCACAGATTTCAGGACCACGGCTAGCTCACCGCTAGCCACGATCAGAGGCATCCATCTGCAAACCGGACCGGGCGTATTTGCCCAAAAAACAAAGGGTCAATACGTTCTCCAAGTCTCATCCACTTTGCGGGAACTGTAAGACACTGCATTTTTGCATAACGAAAATATGTAGCGTCATGGTAGGAATTTAACCTAGGAGTCTGTGTATTTGGGGCAAAGACCTACTTTTTTTCATACATCTCTCTTGTCCCATTGCAGATTTTAGGGAATGTGCGGACCATTGAAGATTAGATCTAGGATAGAGATGAGCAGGCCCCAGAGTTCAGGTTCTGGGACTTTTGCTGGATTTTTTATAATGTTCTGTTCTGGACCCAGTCTTGACCAAAACCTCATTGGAAGTCACTGGCAGTTCAGTTCAGTGCCCAATACAGCCAGCCATAAGCATAGCACTTCCGAGGGAGAGATGGCAGGGTTTTGATTTTGTTTTTTTTTGTTTTTTTTCACACACATCTGACAGGGCTAATTATTTTTTTCCCCAGTGCCAGCCATTCATACACTGCAAGTGGCTCACACTGGACCAAGCACCAGAGTGTACCTGAGCACAGCGATGGTCCGCTTCACTGGTTTGCATATATATAGCACCCGAACTCTTAACTGGAGCACTGATTTTTTTTTTTTTCCCCCCCCCTGCAAAGTCTGTTCGGTACAAACACTTAACTTTAACCCCATTATGACCAAGGACATAGAATTATGTCCCTGGTTGCCTCCCTTGGTCTGTTGGAAGCTCACTTGCTAAGCTTGCATCCTTCCTTGCACATGCCTGGTGATCTCATCAGCTGGCATGTGCAGGTAAGAGGTGCGAGCAGATCAGTGATCCACCCACTGCTGTTAACCCCTTTGAATCGCGCTGTCAATCACTGACTGCACAATCTAAAGCCGTGCAGTAGGGATCATGCTACTCCCCGTCAGCATTAGTGGCCCCATGATGTGATCGCGGGGCCTTGACGTGTTGCCATGACAGCAGGGGTCCAGTGAGGACCTGGATTCTGTCATAACTCACTTCTTATGGATGACTCATTACATCTCTGTAAATCACAAGGGATCAGACTGTGCAGTGTTGAGGTGCCCTAAAGGGGCGTGTAAAAATAAAAAAAAAAAGGTTTTTCAAAAATATGAAAAAACACTGCTCCATTGAACAGAAAACTATAAAAAAAAAACGTATTTGGTATTGCCGCATTAAAAATTGCCTGATCTATCAGCATATCGAATCAATTAATCAGATCTGTAAACTGCATAATGGAAAAAAGACCAAACGCCAAAATATTAGGAAAAAATTTCTTTCCAAATCAGACAATGTGATTTTCAGGATTAGTTTTCTCATTTTGTCTCATAGTTGAGATCTACCTATGATGTCAATTACAGACGTCTCATCTGTGTAAGGCGGCCATCACACGCACAGATATCTTTAGCGATATTGTAAGCGATCACGTGCACGCGCGATCGCTTACAATATCGCTCACATCGCTGGTGAGATGTCACACAGACAGACTCACCAGCGATGCGGAGCCGCGATCTCGCTCGTTACTATGGTACACATCGGGTAACTAGGGCCGCGCGTCGCTTAGTTACCCGACGTGTACCATAGTTACCATCTCCCAGCATAGGCTCTGCCGCTGGGAGATGGATCATCGTGGTGTCATACACCACGATGAAGGAGATCGTGAAATCGTTCATCGCTAGATCTGAGAACCGGACCTCAGATCAGCGATGTCACGATCAAGCGATTTAACATCGTAAATCGCTTGATTACATGCATCGATTTTAAGCCCGATATCGCTTAAGCGATCAAAAAGGAGATCGCTTAAACGATATCGGGCAAGAAATCGTTCCGTGTGACGGCCGCCTAAGTGGGACAACTTGCACAATTGGCTGACTAAATACTTTTTTTTCCCCCGCTGTGTATTACAAAGCTCCTCACCATCTGCTATTTGCCTTTGTATATAATTTTTTTTTCCAGTTTACAACTATAATTTAAAGCTGCTATATTTTATATTTTTACCCTTTTAGTGGTAGGTAATACGTAGGTTATTTACCATACACAGTATAAGCACAGATGTGCTCTTACATATTCTACTTTCTGCTATGTTTCACAGCTGTAGTATAGGTATAATTAATGCCTTTTGTTAATTTTTAACCTTCTACAAGGCGCCTCATCATGTCCTGGACATTTGACAGGGCCTATAAAATGCACGTGATTGCATGTGACATTAAACAAAAATGATGACCTTAACCTAGATTAGGACCTTGGTAATACTTTATTGCTTTGCTGCGTCAAATGTTCTAGTTTGCTAACACCTCATTACCTGCAACATGTATAATTATCATTTTGTAAGTGAGTACATTTGCAAAATGTTTTTTTTTTTGGGGGGGGGAGGGGTATTTGGCTAGAGCCACAATATTCCTAATATATGGTAAATAATCAAAATAATTCTGATTTATTTTGGCCATTTAACATTTACCAAAAGAAATTGAGTGTTTAATGTCAAGCTGGAAACAGAGTTGACTCGCTGGTAGAAGTTTTGCATGTAATAATCAACCAAGTTTAATGTCATTTCTAAGTATAAGGAAATTCCCTCTGAGAAGTATTTGATGATGTTGCCCTGTCCTGGAACATCTTCATACACATTGCACTTTCGTTGTTTTCTGTTATTAGTTGTCTTGCCCCTTGTACTCATAGCAACGGCTGCTGTTTTCCGTCCCCGCCTAGCTGCCGACAGGTGAGCGGAGCTAGTGCGGACTTTTCACTTTTCCTGTTTGAGCAAGGTGGCAAAGAGTTCATGTTTCCGAACAACTTATCTTCTTTCTTAGAGGAGATACTTTCCTGGATTATATTTTCTTTATGTAACCAAAATGATTAGGCGTCGAGTATTTGAGTTTTTAACTCAGTATTTTTAAGCCAGAACCAGGAGTGGAACAATCAGAGAAAAAGTATAATAGAAACATGTCACCACTTCAGGATTATGTTTTACCCACTCCTAGTTAAAGTGAGCCCGTCACCAGTTTGGGGGTTCTAAACCCTGCCCACCACCTTAAACATGGTGTAATTGGGTTTCCTGTAACCCCTTTATATCCCCAGATGTGCCCCTGCATACCTCAGAAAATAACTTTTAATGTATCCTGTGCTGTATGCAAATTACGTTTTAAGGTAATATGAGGTGCAGTACACGGCTTGCGCCTGCGCAGTGGCGCACCACACTGTGCCTATTGAAGAGCTAGTGATTCCAGTACGCAGGCGCAGTGAAAATTAGGAATCAAGAAAACTGAAAATTAGAGATCAAGGGGAAAACCAGCAAAACATGCAAGTTACAAGTCCTATAATAGGCAGAAATGGTGTCCACAAACTTTCTGACCTTTTAAGAGCCACATCCAGCTCTGGGGGGGAAGGGGTCACGAGCCACATCCAGCTCCCCTTCCCCCAGTAGTGACAATTCCAGCCCTCATTGAGTATAATGACAGCCGAAGCTTTTCCACATAACTCATACCAAGGCAGTATACCAAGATCCAGGGTTTCCCACTCTATCACCACTTCTGTGAGGGGCTACTGACAAGTCACCATCTGGAGACCTGCTCTTCATGGCTGTTTGCTAGACCTGATGCTAATGCGCCAAGCTGGAAGACAGCCGCAAGCCCCACATCTTGGGCCCACGAGCGGCTCTTGATCTACAGGTTGGGACCTCTGCCCTAGTCAATGAAGAGGATAACTTCAATACATGGTGAAAATCATCTGACAAAATAGTTTTTAAAGACCAGGCCTGCATGACTGCTATAAAACAAGAAATAAAATAGACATCACTGGTATGTTATAGAAATCATTTTTCAAATATGTATATTTCTGTTGTTTACCATTTCTATAGATATTGTATGAAGAGTATGGACATATCATTAATGCAACCTGAGCAGCCGTACAGGGCCCAAGAGGTAAGGGGGCCCGCTACACCTCCAAAGCAGATCTTCTCTTCTGTCTTTGTGCCCCAGTGTGTGTAAATCTATAGTGGTCATTCATGTTTCTAGGAACAAGGATCAAGCCATTGAAAGTAATACTTATTGTACCATATGTGGGAGTTAATACCATCCTACCTTGTCTTTCCGTACAGCGATCTTCTTAATCATATAGTGTTTTGACTCTTTGCTGGCGCACATGCTGATCCACTTACTGCCCAAGCCTTCTCTTTAGTTTGGGTGGATTAGAACGTTAGATGTAGACATGCCAGCTAGTGTATTTGGCAGATAAAATTACATTTTGGCTTACATTAAGAAGGGGCTAAGTGGATTACAGACATCCTAAAAAATGATCCAATTTATTTTAATCGTATCAACATTCTGGCTTATTTTAGGATCATATGGGCAATTACTGCGGTGTAAATCCCGGGTATTGCCCATGTGTAGCTTGGCACAGCTAAGGTGAAACTGTCAGAACAAGTGTACCAGATCTGTGCAAACAAGCAAGTACCGTAAGTGTAATTGTGATGATTTTCAAGGCGGCTATCACTTCATTGATTCCTGAGAATACAACTGTACCTTTTATAAATATCCCCTGCATTTTTCACAAACCTTTTAACTTTAATATATACATTCTTTGAGTATTACGATTATGTAACAAAAGCAGATATTTTAGGAACAATTTTTTTTTTTTTTATATGCATTAGTTACTTTTAATCAATCTGATTAATATACAATTACTTTCTTGTATTGTGTGCCAGTTTCCTGGGGGATCAAAATTTGCTATTACAAACCATCAGGGTTACATGATGAAATCAGTAGAGAAGCCTGAACAACAGGCCAATTAATGTGATCACATATGGCAGAGAACCAAATGGGACAGCACAAATGACTGATGGCGGGATGAGAAGCTGACAATGCCGCACGTTTGGGTAATGAGATAACCAGACAGGCCTACATTTCCAGCCAGGCTGCCTTTTTTCTTTTTAAGCGCTCCTACAGGTGTCTCAATATGGGAGAAAGGATCAACCCAAGGCAGAAGTGTAACAAGACCCTTGATAAATCGAGAATACTGACTGACACACATATATTAAAGGCATATTTTACTATTGTATGGTTGGTTTTCTATACAAATATTGAATATGTGAAGGATGGGAAAGATCTTTTCCTTTGTACCTACTGCAGAGTCAGAATGAGTGTAAAATTAAATAAATCTTTATCCATTTTACAATAAAAAATAGCCAATAACTGTGGCATGCAAAATGAAAAATGGATCCATTAAATAGATCACAAAAAAGCAAGTCATTTTTGATCCATTGAGCATATATGAGTTACCATTGATGCTTGTGTGGGGCCCACAGGGGCCTGGGGACTCAGATCTTGGGCGGTTGTGTGCAAGGATGTCACGGGTGGCCTGTGCCCTTGGGGTGACAATAAAAAGTTTTGATGGGGAATAAAGTTAATAAAAGTTATGACGCCACCTGTAGATCTGGTGATGGCACGGCGCTGCTGCAGATCTCCGGGGGGATGGATTGCAGCAAGGTGTTGTAGCTCCCTACAGGCAGAGCAGGGTCCCCCGGGGCAGTGTAATGTGATGATAGGAATAGGGCACCGCAGTCTCTGCTGTGAAACTGGAATGTCACAATTAACCAGGAAGAAACAGACGCTTGCTCTGCATGGGTTCTTTACTCCAGTTACTTTCAGCTTGTACACAGTTCACAGCTCACGGCTCGGGTAGTGAACCAGGTGTCATAGGAGGAAGCAATGTCTCTCTGAGGCTCCCAGTGATGTTCCTTCCTTTATCTCTCTCTCTCTGTCCTACCTCTGCACACTCCTTCTGCCTCGCGTTGCCCTGCACAAAGCCCGCTTGTGAACCAGGCCTATTGGGTGATATGGGACACCCTCTTCTCGCTCTAGGGGCCCAACCTGGTTTGGTGCTTCTGGTGGGGACCGTTCGTATTCGGACGGATCGTGCTCCTAAGAAGCTGTCGATCACACCGGTATCTGAGGCCCCGAGATGGACCTCTGCACCGCTTCTGAGCCGGTACCCCGCTTTGGACTGGGCCAGGGTCGTTCAGTCACCCTCTGCGTGCCCCTCTCTTCTGGGCCGCCACTCCGCAGTCGCCCTCCCTTTTAGCTCCTTCCTTCTCTTCCTCTTCTGATTTCTCACTGTGCTTTTCCCGCTCTGCCCACACTCCTCCCACCAGGACTGGGTCTTCACAAACATCAGGTTAACTCTTTAGTCCCTTGCTCTAAGTGTGTGAATGCAGATTGAGAGCCTCAGACCTACATTACCTCCCCCGTAACTGGAATACTGCACTCTGTCTTGGGTGCAGTACCCCTCTGTAGCGCACTAACTAGTTGGGTGCTACACTTGGTCTACATAACAGTTGTAGAAACCAAACACATTCACTTTGATAAGTTGTTCAACCACTTTTTACGTCGCCCCACCTCCATAGCCATGAAAGAATGAGATGGAAGTAACGGCGACACCATTTAGAATCCGTTGGTCATCAGAATCACTAAACAGAGCGCAGATACTTAGTACATCATGACGTGGCCAAAAGTATTGACACCCCTGCAATTCTGACAGATAATACTCAGTTTCTTCCTGAAAAAGATTGCAATCACAAATTCTTTGGTATTATTATCTTCATTTAATTTGTCTTCAATGAACAAACACAAAATAATTGTCCTAAAGCTAAATTGGATATAATTCTACGCCAAACATAAAAAAGGGGGTGGACAAAGTATTGGCACTGTTTAGAAAAATCATGTGATGCTTCTCTAATTTGTGTAATTAACAGCACCTGTAACTTACCTGTGACACCTAACAAGTGTTGGCAATAACTAAATCACACTTGCAGCCAGTTGACATGGATTAAAGTTGACTCAACCTCTGTCCTGTGTCCTTGTGTGTACCACATTGAGCATGGAGAAAAGAAAGAAGACCAAAGAACTGTCTGAGGACTTGAGAAACCAAATTGTGAGGAAGCATGAGCAATCTCAAGGCTAAAAGTCCATTTTCAAAGACCTGAATGTTCCTGTGTCTACCGTGCGCAGTGTCATCAAGAAGTTTAAAGCCCATGGCACTATGGCTAACCTCCCTAGATGTGGACGGAAAAGAAAAATTGATGAGAGATTTCAACTCAAGATTGTGCGGATGGTGGATAAAGAACCTCAACTAACATCCAAACAAGTTCAAGCTGCCCTGCAGTCAGAGGGTACAACAGTGTCAACCCGTACGTACTATCCGTCGCGTCTGAATGAAAAGGGACTGTATGGTAGGAGACCCAGGAAGACCCCACTTCTTACCCCGAGACATTAAAAAGCCAGGCTGGAGTTTGCCAAAACTTACTGAGAAAGCCTACAACGTTTTGGAAGAATGTTCTCTGGTCAGATAGACGAAAAGTAGAGCTTTTTGGGCAAAGGCATCAACTTTTACATAGAGTTTACAGGAGAAAAAAAGAGGCATTCAAAGAAAAGAACACGGTCCCTACAGTCAAACATGGCGGAGGTTCCCTGATGTTTTGGGGTTGCTTTGCTGCCTCTGGTACTGGACTGCTTGACCGTGTGCATGGCATTATGAAGTCTAAAACTACCAACGGGTTTTGCAACATAATGTAGGGCCCAGTGTGAGAAAGCTGGGTCTCCCTCAGAGGTCATGGGTCTTTCAGCAGGACAATGACCCAAAACACACTTCAAAAAGCACTAGAAAATGGTTTGAGAGAAAGCACTGGAGACTTCTAAGGTGGCCAGCAATGAGTCCAGACCTGAATCCCATAGAACACAGTGGAGAGATCTAAAAATGGCAGTTTGGAGAAGGCACCCTTCAAATATCAGGGACCTGGAACAGTTTGCCAAAGAAGAATTGTCTAAAATTCAGCAGAGCATTGTAAGAAACTCATTGATGGTTACCGGAAGTGGTTGATCGCAGTTGTTTTGGCTAAAGGTTGTGCAACCAAGTATTAGGCTGAGGGTGCCAATACTTTTGTCTGGCCCATTTTTGGAGTTTTGTGTGAAATGATCAATGTTTTGCTTTTTGCTTCATTCTCTTTTGTGTTTTTTCATTGAAGACAAATTAAATGAAGATAATAATACCAAAGAATTTGTGATTGCAATCATTTTCAGGAAGAAGCTGAAGATTATCTGACAGAATTGCAGGGGTGTCAATACTTTTGGCCACAACTGTAAGTGCACCTTGCCACATGCTTGTTTCCCATCTGTCTCCACTCTTCCCTGGCTCTGTGAAGCCTGAGCTGTCAATCAACGAAGAAGAGAGTAGTGTAGTGAAACCAGTGTGATAAGGGTACATTGGGTATCCGTCTGCAGTAAATTTTTATTTTAGAAAATGGTGCACGACAAAGCACATGGTGACTCCTGTTTGCACCATTAGAGTAAATGGCTCTGATAGCGCATTCTTCTGAAACCCGTTTTGCGGGGGATTCATACACAAGTCCGGACTATACCACAGAATGTGTGGTAGAACGCAATGTGAAAGTACCCTAAGAGTTAAATCCTGTCTCTGCTGTTTAGTAATATAGCTGGAAAGGTGAGGATTAATACATGATCTGTATGTATTGATTGGAAATGACCTGAAATGTTTTGTATAGAACCAGGCAGGTGGTTACCTCAGGGGAAGATGGGTACAAAGAGAAGTCTCCCTCTGGGAGATGGCTGTGGGTGGCAGCCAGGACAGGGTCTGTTCAGATGGAGCCTGATGGAGCTGTAGGTGGTAGCTGAAGATGCAGGGAGGGTTTATATGGTGGCTGAGGTAGTCTGTCTTGGTGGAGTCAGCAGCTGGACAAAGGAAAAAGTCTGTTTTAATGTTGGGCAGTCGGTCCTGAGTCTGAGCTGTCCAAAATCTGAATTAAAAGTCAGTGAATGTGAAGCCTACCGGCCTTGGTGTGGAGCCTGAACTACTGTGGAGAGAAACTTTGATACTGGTTATTATGAATTCAGAGCTGGCCATTCCTCTCTTGAACACTTATTTGTTGGGCATTTATCTGTACAGGTGAGTCTACATATACCTGTACATGGGCTGTTTGTTTTTGATCCCTGATGCCAGAGAATGGCTGTATTTACCATTTATACCAAAAGTTTATGCAGTTTAAATAAAAGTCCCTGTATGATGAAGGAACCATGTGCTTTTGTGAATGCTACCAGTTGCTGAAAGTGAGTGGATCCCTTACAATTGGTGGATGAAATGCTGGCATAATATCCCAGCTGGCATAGAAGATTGCACAATGATGGTTCCCCATGTGTGTTAGATACTGCTCCCGTCTGTGCCACTAGTTGCGACCATGTCTTTAGGACAGGTAGCTCCCGTAGAGTGATGTGGTCAAGAGTTTCTGGAGAGAGGGTGATTGGAAGGAGAGGTGTACCTCAGCTGTAAAAGGGGACTGTGAACAGTGTCCAAGTATTTGGTCTCTTGGACTCAGAAGTTTGGTGACCCTAGTAAGGGCCACACTTTTGCATGTGTTAGTCCTTGGGTCAATTAAAAAAAACCTGTAGAATCTGTGTTGGCTGTGTGGTAAGGGTTAAACTCTAGCTCTGCTGTTACGTATCATATCAGTGAAGGCTAATTCTTTTTTTTTTTTAATCAGATAGTTTTTATTAAATTTATAAGATATACAAAACAAATCAAGATACAAGAAGCGAATGTACAATTATGTACAACAAGTAAAGTATAATAGCGGGATATGTATATCAAACCCACTTACCCATCCTCCCACCCTCCCCCCACAGGTCTGATAGGTATAGCCGTAAAACTACATTTGCAGAAAATGTAAACAAATAAATAAGTTGTCATGAGCCGTCCCCAAAAATATACACACATTAAACCCCAACACTCATTGCTCCCATTGGTAAATCGTACAACGCAATCCAACCTCCCAAAGCCTTTCAAATATTCCAGGCCTTCCTCTTTTCATGTAAATATACTTTTCTCTGAACAAGATATAGTTTAGTCTATTAACATACTCTTGTCTGGTAGGTGCTTTTTCTGAAACCCAGGTAGAGGCAATTAATTTCCTGGCGACGTATAGCATTCTAGCTACCGTTGTTTGAATATAATCATCTCCCCGTACATCTTCTACACAACCCAAGATACATACCACAGGATCTCTAGAGATCTCCTGTCCTGTAGCCATGTGGATGAGATTGAGGACAATAATCCAAAATGCCTGCAGACAGGGGCATGTCCACAGCATATGCAAAATATCCGCCTCTCCAATTGAACACTTAGGACAGCACGAATCTTGCCTCAATCCCACGTCACATAACCACTTAGGAGTTCTATACACCCTATACAGCACATTAAATCTGTGATAATCTACTGGGTTCACTAAGAGACAGCCTAAGAACCATCTGAAGGATATGATCCCATTGGTCCCCTGAGATCGGTCCCAGTTGTTGCTCCCACTTCAGCTGCGCTCCCATTGGATGCTTTGACAAAACCACGTTGGACAGGCCATTATATATAAATGAGATCAAACCTCTAGTTGATGGTACACCAAGAATACTAACTATACAATCATGCTGGACAACAATAGGGGAATTTCTGTTTTGAATATTAAAGGCATGTCGTAACTGTAGATACTGATAAAACATACAATGCTTCAAAGGGAACTCCCGCCGCAGTTCCTGTGAAGGCTAATTCTTTGCTTGGAAATGCACCTGAATGTTTTGTATAGAATCTGGCTCATGTACACCTGGAGGGGGATCAGAAAAAGAGGTTTCCCTCTGGGAGATGGCTACAAGTGGTAGCTGGGACTGAAAGTCTGCCTGAATTGTGTCTGAAGGAGAGTGAGCCTCTGAGGGAGCTGCAGGTGGTGGCTGAAGACTGGTGGGACTGTCTAGATGACGTCTCAGGGGTATTAACTCTCCTAGGCTTGAAACACACTGGAGTAAGACTCACACAAGTGCAATGCGAGAAAAACTCGCATTGCACTTGAACCAGTGTTGCCCTATCAGGCAGGGCACACTGGTGCGAGACCCCGCACTAAACTCGTATTGCGAGTTGAAAGCGAGTGCAGTCGCAGCATGCTGCGACTGCACGCGACTTTAACGTGCAATAGGACAGTAGAAGTCTATGGGTGCGAGAAAATCTCGCACCCATAGAGCACACGGTACGATATTCGCACGCGTGTGCTATTATAATCGCTTCAAACTCTGTGTCTGTCAAAGCCACAGGTTTGAATTTGCCAGGTTGCCCGTACAGTTAAAAATCATCTTGCACCATTGTGACAGGAGCGCGGTGCAAGATGATTAGTTAAAACAGAATTGAACTGTAATTTTTACAAATCCCGGGCTTGCGCTGGCTATTAACCCCATCTGCTTAACATGACTGTGGGGGTAAAGTATGCAATTTACGTACAGTACCAGCGGGGCAGGCTCCTATAATGAGGAGCTGTCCTTGGCACTGTACGTAAATTGCATACCAGCCGTTGTTTAATGTTATGAGTAGCTGTCCCCTAACATGGGGTCTATGGTGCTATGCAGCAGGTTGGCTGATCGTTTGATTTGAGAATATGTTCTCAAATCTGGATTCAACGATTTATTGTATCCATATCTGTGTCCCACACAACGAAGTAGTAACTGTCACTTGAACGACTCCAAACCCGTGACGTTTCAGCGATATCGTTCACGGTATTGTACCATGTAACGGGCCTTTAGAGATGGGGAAGAAGCCTGAAATGTGAAGCATACTGGCCTTGGTGAACTGCAGTGGAGAGAAACCTAATGGCGGGTTTACACGTTGCGATATCGGAGTTCAATTTCAATGAAAAGTCACGTGGTTCAATCGTTGGAGCCGATATCGTTCCTGCGTTGTATGGTGTGAACGTCCAATACGATGCAGGAACGATGTCAATGCGATATCGGGGATTGAATGAGCGTGCTATTCAATGCTCCGATATTGAAGGGAGATTGGAGTCGGATCGTGCTGTGTGACAGGCCAACTACGATGTGAAGTTCAACGTCACCCATTCACTCCCATGTTAAATGGTCGTTCCTGGGTTGGGGGGCGTAGACCTCGCACGGACGTTGTATTCCGATATCGCAGCGTGTAAACCTCCAATGCGATGCGGGAGAAACGTGCACTAAATGCGCGCTCCGCGCCATTGAATTGCGATATCGCAACGATATTGAAACGTGTAAACCCACCATAACACTGGTGATCCTGAATTGAGAGCTGAGAAAGAAACAAGTTACTTTGAAATGCAGTGACCAAGAAAAGTTGTAATATAGATGGTGGACCTCTGTATCTATCCGACAGCGCATTAAGGACCCTATTTATATCTTCTGCTTCATGAATTGAGAGATGGTCACTTCTCTGTTAGACATTATCTGTACAGGTCAGCCTGCATATACCTTTTACGTGGACTATTTATTTTTGTTCTCTGATGTCGGAGAAAGGCTGTGTTTGTTTGCTGTTTTATGCAGTTTCAATAAATTTTTCTGTTTGAGCATGATTTTGCTGATCGCTGTTTCGCTGCTTCAAATCTCCCATGCCGACCTCACCTATTCGGTGTCGGCGCGGGAGATTTAAACAGCTGTCAGATCAGCTGTTTCTTCAAATCTCCCGCGCTGACACCGGCGGGAGATCAGTGGCCGCCGCTGATCCCGGCGGCCACCGGGAGAGATTTCAATGTGATCCGCAGCGTTCTCCTGCGCTGTCATGCGGAGGACACTGCGGATCCATTGACTTCAATGCATGGTTTGTGCGCTTGCTGATAAAACAAGCGCCCGCGAACGCACAAAAAATGCAACATGCTGCATTCGGAGGGCGCACAAATTATGCGCATTCAAACGCAACCGAACGCAGCCAAACGCAGGCATATGCTTTCCCAACATAGGAACCCAGTGCGCGAGTGTTTGGCTGCATTCTGTACGCTGCGCTTGCAAATGCAAATGTGAAGCCAGCCTTGGACGTTCTGCCATGATACACCGAGCGCATGTGCTTAGTTTGGACCATCATCCTGTGCTGACAGCCTATAATGAAAATACCTTTTTAAGATACTTCAAAGTTGATAGCAACAGGAGGTGATGATGGTATGTTTGGGTGTTCTGTAAAGTATGATTGTATTTAGATATGACTCTTCAATATAAACTAAGGCAAACCAATAAACTACTATACCCTATGCCATCGCCATAACTAGCCACCTGGATATAATAAAGGCCAAGAAATAAGTACAGCATTTAAAATAAATGCTGGGTTAAGACATTACTGTACCTAAAATAGCCAAGCTCATGTAAAGCCTTCAATTAAGAGTTGTAGTGAAGGTCGCATGCATTAGCTGTGATTCATCTACTACTCTCTGTTCACTCACTGCTTAGCTATATGGCTATTTGGGAGGAAAACCACAGAACTGCTTTCATAAGGTTTGTGGCGTCTTTATATTCATGTTGGCTTGACTGTTTGTCATAAGCTAAAAATAAGCGGCACCACATCAATGGTCTGAAATGGTGGATTTGATTAACACATTTCAGTTGAAGTACTCTAGCTTTTTTTTTTTTCTTTTACATCACATAGCCTAACTCGCTGATTTTGAAGGGTTTGCCCACCATTATTGAGGACCTGTCCTCAGGTCAAGATAGGCCTTCTTTCGCTTCTACTTTATTCTCGCTGCTCCCTTGAGACTGAAGGTTCATTTTATTTTTTTCTAAATCCACCATACTGTTTTGGAGATCTAGACTTTGTTATATAGTGCTGATTTTTTTTTTTTTTTTTTTTTTTTTTTTTTTTTACAAGAGGGCAGGGCTTACAGGGTTAAATGGGGGCATATCTTTAGGCTGCACTGCATAATTACCCTGTGATCTCTGACTACTTGTAAACAACCTAAAATCTTGGACCTAGCTACACCACATTTACTATTCAGAAAGGTCTATCAAGAAGTGAAATTTACGTCATCTTTGGCATTGGAATGCCAGGTGACTGTACAAACGCTTACAAACCGGGGTGCAGAAAAATGGCAGCAGGTGCTTTGGACTGATGAGTCAAAATTGCTGTGAAATTCAGCTTGATCCTCAAAGGACTGGAGCATAGCACAGTAATGACAGTCTACAGACAACAGTAAGGCATGGTGGAGGTGCCTTGCACGTTTGGAGTGGCATTTCAGCAAATAGAGTTGGGAATTTAATTAGGATTAAAGATGTTGTCAATACCTAGAAATACAGGTAGATCCTTACCCATCATACAATACCATCAGGTAGTAAATTTATTCTGCAGAAGGACAATGACCCCAAACGTACCTTTAATGTAATTAAGTTTTGTCGTCCATATGAAGAAGACAAAGGAATTCAGAAAGTGTTAATATGGCCCCCACAGAGTCTCATCTCCAATATCAGTCTGTCTGGGATTACATGAAGACAATGATTTGTGCGAATTTATGAGCACAGAAGATCTGCGGTTGGTTCTCCAAGATGTTTGGAATAATATCTTCAAAAGTATGCGCCTTTAAACGCATCTAGTTCCCTAGTTACACTACTTTAGTGTAGTCCCACAAATAATGTATTTTAGATTGTTTTGTTCATTCACCTTGTTTTGTTAATAAAAGTAACCTAACACTTCTTGTATTCTTACTTGGCAAACATTTTCCACACCTACCTAAACATATACACAGTACTCTGTTTTCACTTTGAAAATCTGCTGTGTTTCGCAGAAAGCGTACTTTGAAAAGCTGGACGGGGACTATGTGTTTCAGATGCTTTTCCACACCCTGAGTCCTTTGACTGACAGGTCTCTCCCTATGCACCCAAATAGGAAGAGACTTGTCAGTACAGTGGGAAGAAGCCATCGGGCACTTACCTTGGACGCACAGTTTCTGGCTGACTTTACAAAGTCTGCTTTCTGTGAAATGCTGCAGCATGTCAAAACGTAAGGGATTTGACAGAGACCCTGATTCCAGTTATACTGAGCTGTTTGCTGTCTTTTTGATAAAATTACTTTTTGTTTCTCAGCCTCTGATTTATCAATTATTTGAATGTGGAGCTCCCACACAACTGATTGGCAGTTTGCTGTGTACACTGTAATCAGTGATGGGTGCGGGGTTATACAAGGCTCATGAATAGGCTGGACTACTTGACAGAAGGCCAAGTAGTCCTCTAATTATAATCTCCAGTAGATGAAACCGTTATTTTTATCAAAACTGCACTGAGCAGCCCAGTAAGTGACATTTCTGGAATCCGCGTCTCTGTCTCTACATTATGCTACTCTAAAGGTGGCTTTACACGCTTCAATCGCGATCCGATATCGCAGTTCAATGGCGCGGGAGCGGCATTTAGTGCACGTTTTCCCACATCGCATTGAATGTTTAACGCTGCGATATCGGAATACAACGTCCGTGCGATGTCTCCGCCTCCCAACCCAGGATCGCATAGTTAACATGGGAGTGAAAGGGTGACGTATCAAATCGCATCGAATTGGGCTGTCACACAGCACGATCCGCTCCAATCTCCATTCAATATCGGAGCATTGAATAGCACGCTCATTCAATCCCCGATATCGCATTGACATCGTTCCTGCATCGTATTGGACGTTCACACCATACAACGCAGGAACGATTTCGCTCCGACGATTGAACCACGTGACTTTTGATTGAAATCGTAATACGATATCGCGACGTGTAAACCCGCCATTAGATTAGGTGGTGAAACTCTGCTGACAGATTCCCTTCAAAGAGCTCTGAACACAGCTGGACTTTTAATGCATCTGCCCATGGTTCCAGAGCATGAACCAATAACAGGTCCTCTTCAAATATCATTTCTATATAGGTCATAAAAAAAACCTCTAAGACTATGTTTAAGTACTAGTTAAAGAAAAGTGACCGAAGGGAAAACTTCAGAAATGTTTATACATGTATCTATTGCCAAGTGATACAGCATTCTTCAGTCCATCTGATGAACTAAAGACCCTTTCACATCAGCATTTTACACTGATCGCGGCAGTTGCAGTAAAAAAAACGCAACTGCCGCGATTACCGCATAACGGCCGCACTTGCGGTTCACCTGCAGAAAGCCCCATGCAATGTCTATGGGGCTTGCGATAAGTGTGCGGCAAGTGCGGTTTCGGCACTTGCGGCCGCGAGAAAACCGCGGCTATCCACGGTTTTTTCGCAGCCGCATCTGCCGCAAGTGCCGAAACCGCAACTACACCGCACTTGCCGCACCTGCCACAAGCCCCATAGACATTGCATGAGGTTTGCCGCAGGTGAACAGCAAGTGCGGCCATTATGCGGTAATCGCGGCAGTTGCGTTTTTTTTCACCGCAACTGCCGCGATCAGTGTAAAACGCTGATGTGAAATCAGCCTAAGTGATGTCCGTGCTCCGTTACTCTAAAGTCAGCTTTCTCTAAAGTGATCCTCTTGCTACTGCAAAATAGGTTTTCCTCCTTGTAAAGAGACTCAGTTGTAGTATGCCAGCATAGCTGAGAAGACTTGTGTGCAGGGGAAAGACTTTATTTTCAGCTGCCTTAAGAGGAAGGAGATTGCTTCTGTCCTGATTCTGCCCTGCCAGCACATATTAGTAGATATAATGAGAAACCATCAGCAGGTTTTTACTATTTAAACTGAAAGCAGCATGGTGTGTGGGCAGAGACCCTGATCCCAATAGTTTGTCATTTACGGGGCTTCCTTTCTTAATTTCAGTAAAATCACTGTTTTTTTTTGTTTGTTTTTTTATAAGCAACAAATTCTCACTAGAGGACTAATTGTCTTCGGCCATATAGTCATCCTGCTCAGTTACCCCTACCCTCACCACTGATTAGCAGCTTTCTGAATATTTGGACAGAAAACTGTCAATAGTGTAGGGGTGGTTATAAAGTGCTCCGTATTCCGAAAACTGCTTGATTTGTGATAAAGAAAATAGTGAATTTATCACAACTGCTCCAAGCAGTCCAGTAAGTGATACATTGCTGGAATTGGGGCTTTATCATTAATTCATGCTGCCCTGAGATTACATAACAAAAACCTGGGGACAGTCTCACTTTCAAATGGAAGCCAAAAAATAAATATAAATAATATAATATTTTAATTTTTTTTTTTTAAGAAAGGCTGAAAATTACTATTAGACAACTACCGTATATACTCGTGTATAAGCCGAGTTTTTCAGCCCAAAAATTGGGCTGAAAAGTACCCCCTCGGCTTATACGCGAGTATATACGCCGAGTACACAGGCCGCCCGCCCGCCACCATCAGTATACAGGCGCCCCCCCCATCAGTATCCAGGGCCCCGCCTTGCAGCCCAAACCTGTAAAGTAAGATCATTATACTTACACCTGTGGCTGTCCCCGCTGCCGACATCGCGCTCCTCCAGCTTCATCCGTCTTCTTCCGGCTTCCTCCGATGGGCGCAGGCAATGACGTCATTGTCTGCGCCAGAGGGGGCGCCTGTATACTGATGGTGGCGGGTGGCCTGTATACCTCTGGGGCTGCTGCTGTGTATACCTCTGGGGCTGATGCTGTATATACCTCTGGGGCTGCTGCTGTATATACCACTGGGGCTGCTGCTGTAACACTGCTGGGGCCTGTATACCTGTGCTGGGGTCCACCCTCGGCTTATACTCGAGTCAATAGGTTTTCCCAGGTTTTGGGGGCAAAAGTAGGGGGGTCGGCTTATACACGGGTCGGCTCATACATGAGTTACGGTAATATATAGAACCCATCAAGAGTACTTGACAGTAGCTTGTTTTTTTTTAGCTTGGGAAGGGGTATTAATGCTACTGTGTCACAAACTAGCAAAAGAACCTTGGAAACAGACCAAATTACATAAGGAGATCATTTTTAACATATTACCACATTGGATAAAGGTCTACAAAGTTTCCGGGCTTAGATGCTCAGTTTGCTTTATTAATCTTTCAGAATTATTGGCATTGAAATGGTTTGTGATGACACTTTTTATGGGGAATCTGTCTTTAGAAAATAACCTATTGTTCAAAACAATTTTTTATGCTGAAAGGTCTGTTTCCACCGGACCCATCATTAGACACTCGCAGGTTAGTCATATGCTCTAGTTGGACTACTGACAATGCTCAGGATTTGCTATATGTGAGTCTTATGTAATTATGTCCATAAAAGAACACCTCGTGCAGACACTTCATGACTTCATCTATAGGTCATGCTAGTTGTCCCAGTTTTCATGCCAACAAGATGTATAACCTGGTGACTTAGATTTTTGTTCTGCCGATTGCTATAAATGCTGAGTTAGACCCCTTATGCAGAGTTAGCAAAAACGAATGTCTTACCAATTTATCTTGTGTGTTCTGTCTTTTATCACTGACAGTAAGAACTCAAAAAACCTATATGTACACCATATTTTTCAGACTATAAGACTCTCCTAACCATAGGACACACCCAGGTTTGGACAATAGAAAATAGAAAAAAAAATGTAATATTAAAACTACCCTGGTGATGTAAAGATGTGGAAAGGGTAATGTCACTAATGTCAATGGTCTCTGGATGTTCTTGTTTCTTGGTGCTCTAGGGTAGAATAGGAGGTAATGATTTATTCCAATGTGGTAGAATTATACTAGGAGGGTTGTACAAATAAAATAAAGGATGCTATGTATTGTATGTAGCGGATTATAAAACTAACCAGAAGAAAAAAAATTCTTGAAATGGGGGTCTCGCGCCTCACTATGCCATATTGAAGAGCCAATATAAAAAGGGAAATGGAGCGCACATAGAGTAATTTCCTTTTATATCAATAACCTCAGTGCCCCCCTTTAGTGGAAGGACTCGCCTGATTTGGTTGTGCAAGTCACAACCAACTAACTCCGCTCTCTCTTATGGTCGCAGCAGGTGCCCAGCAAGAGTAAGGATCCAAAGGGTTAACATCAGATGCCCTGATGAAGTGATAACTGAAATCACGAAACCGGTAGGCAAATTACCCATTAAACAGAGTTTTATACATCACTCTGTTTGTCTCACTGGAGGTCAGCGCAGTGGATCTATGAAACCCAGCACTTTCTGTTAACCCTTTGGATATTGAAGAGCCAGTGATTCCACTGTGCAGGTGAGAGACTTTGGGTGCTGTGTGGCTGATGCGAGACCGAAGTCTCACACCTGCACAGTGAAGTCACTGGCTCTTCAATAGGGCACAGTGTGAGGCATACACTGTGGACGGGTGGGTTTTCCATGCAGCAGGGCAGTGTTGGCGTGGAGCGTGGTGGGTTTTCCATGCAGCGGGGTGTCAATGACCGCAGTGTGCAGAACCCCATATGACCCTTAAAAAGTAATTAGCATACAGCATGGGACAGAATAAAAGTTGTTTTATGAGGTATGCAGGGGCATATCTGTGGATATAAAGGGGTTACAAGAAACCCAACTACAGTATGTTAAAGGTGGTGGGCACAGTTTATAAGCCCCAAAACAGGTGACAGGCTATTTTAAAACATCTGCTCCCGACGCACAGCTAAGACTTACTTAAGTCATTCTTCCTAATTAACTACTCAAGGCTAGCCCGGGAAAATGCAGGGATCAGCACAAGAGGAAGGACCTGTCTAGGAGCACAGAGCTCAGACACGGTGAGTGTCAAGGCAAGGGGTCACCACTTCTCTGTCTCCGTATAGTTAGGCCCTCCCTTGCCTTGTCCCTGGAATTCCCATTACTTTGACGCCCTGTTGTACCAAAGACTTACAAATGGTCTCCAAATTTAAAGATTTTTGCACCATGCATGCTAAAAGTTGTATAAGTAGGTATGGAGTACTACAAGGGAATGTGGTAAACAACTGACCCTAATCTGTAGTTTGTGGGACGTGTAGATCTCATTTCTTACTTTAGGGCAGTCTAAAATTGCAGCAAATTTACTGTGTTTGCTGTTTAATAAAATTTGTGCAGAGATAAAGTTGATAAATTGCTGTATTGACAGTGTACACGTCAATACCGACTTCTACTTACCATCTTCACTTCCATTATATCTAAGCCAAGAATGACATTTTTATACCTGACATTGCAGGTATCCTAGTGAATATCTGCAGATTACTCATAAAACCTTCAGTATAATATATAATGGGTGTCAGACTCGTAAAGAAGGGAATATCTTCTAAGGCTATAGTGTCAGTGGAATATCCCCAGCAGCTCTTTGTGTTCGTATTGGTCTCTCTTCAGTGTTTCTCACTCATAGCCTTGGGAGAAATTAATATTCATGTCATGCCATATGACGTAAGGAGGATCTGTCCTTGAGCATACACTCTGTATGTCGGGTATTTCTTTTTGTTAATCCTTCTGGCCTAATGAGCCTAGGAACAGGGCGCTTCCATGATCACGTGATATTTAACTCTTCAGGTGTAGAAGCCGATCTATAGGGCAGAAAATGTCATTTTCAAGGAAATTATTCAAATAAATAATAAAGTGCCTGGGATAAAAATCATTCTGTGGTAATGTCTGAAGATTTGGCTTGCCGGCAGGGTTTTTATTCCCATTTCTAACCTTTTCTTCCCCTATAGAAATGATCTGTTTAGCACATAGTGAAGTGGTGCCTTGGTGAAAGCGGTGCAGCCTTTCACACAGACGAAACCCCCGTTCATAGAAGGCTTTTATGTGTAGAAAGTGTTCAGCCGGGCATTTAATGAGAAACAGAGCTCAACACTGTGAGAAAAAGAAAGTTCCTGTAATTATCGCTGGCATTGGGTGAAAGCGCCTGAAATGTGACACAATTTACATGGCTTATCATGCCTGGACCATTTTGTAGAGACGGTGTCTTAAAAGAAAGTGACACAAATATTTTCTATACTTTAAATCCTATTTGTGCTAAGCAGCTAAAGGGAACCTGTTATTACCCCAAACTGTATTAACCGGAAGAAAATGAACGTCATTACCCCCGAGTAGCCACCGACTTTCAGTCCAGAGCAGCTATAGTCACCGCTCAGTGCACAGTACGTCCATAATGTACTCTGTACCATGGCAGACTTGGGCTCCATTCACAATGTGCGTTTTTGGTCTATTTGGGTATGTGCCTACGGTCCGGAGGAGCTGCGTGTTGGATGAAGCTCCTCTGGACCTGAGTGAAACCGCGGGTGGCTGCAGGGAGACCGCAGATGCCCACCTGTACTCTCCATGTGTGGCAGGTGCGGGGCGGATCCTTCCTGCAGTCACCCGATGGGAGCCGCTTCCGACTCCGCAGCATGAAATTAACATGCTGCGGAGAAGCGGAATGCCGGCAACCCGCACCACAGCTGTCAAAATGCTGTGGTGGGGTTAAGCGTAGTGAGGATAGGATTTCTACAAATCCCATCCACTGTGCTGCCGTGGGGTACTAGGACTGAAGCCACGACCAGTACAGTGTTACTATACACCAGGTATGTGAACTAAGCAGGGACAATCACATCTGGAGCACTGTGGCAGCACCGTACACGGGTGACCTAGTCCAGAGAAAGGTTCAACTGATGGTACGTAGGCATAAGGCAATATATATCAGAGTCCCATAATTAATACAATTGATAGTGCAGCCACTTATAGTGCTAAGTGAATCTAAGCAATATGTCCTTGTGAACCTGGTATAACTGGTACTGTATAATTAATTTATTTATATTTGGTCTCAGTCCTAGACCTGGTTATAAATTATTGGTAACCACTGGGGTACCTTTGTGTAGTTTTTTTTTTTTTTTTTATATTTTATGAATTGTTATATGATTTAAACTAATAAAGTGATCACTTATTTAAAGATAATTGTACTCATCATTCATCTAAGAGCCCGTTACAGGGAATTTCTGGGTGGTTTTGAAGTGGAATGTTTATTTCCTTTGACTGTATTGGAAAACAACCGAAAAGAAAGGCACATCAGACATAATTTCACTCAAAAATGCTAAAGTGTTGGCACCTTTCCAAAAATGTGGGCAAACCACTTTGTTTCAAGCATGTTTTGGCCGTTGAAACTCGCCTGTGGCAAGAAACGGCTGTGGGCAATATGAAAATCACACCTGAAACCAGAGAAAAAGGGGAGAAGTTGAATCAGCCTTTGCATTGCGTGTCTGTGTGTGCCACACTAAGCACAGAGAATATTAGATAAATATAAAAGGTTATTAATATGGGAAACTGACACTGTGTGTCACCAGGCATGAGTTATTCAGGTCTGTAAATTAACTATTCATGAATTTTCCAGATGTCACTGTAGCTCGTTACATGATGGATGCATTAAACAGATTTCCCATGATGAGCATTCGGCGTGTTTTGATGATGCAAATTTTTTGCAACATTTGTGCAACAATTACCAAAATGATGTTACTTGAGTTACTATTTTCTTTATGGTTTTCGTGGCTGCTTTTTACATACTTTATTGCATTTTTTCCTGCTGTGGTTTTGTCTTCTTTTGGAATATCCTGTATGGCATAAAATGTTTGTTTTGAATACTTTATTTAACTTGATCAGTAAAGTTCTATGAAAACTATGTGTGTTTCGCTGCAGAAATGCACTTAAATGCATATTGTGGATTTTCCTTATCTCATTTCAAGTCTGTAGGGAAAATCTGCAAATAAATTGACATTTTCTGGATTTCATATATGCCTTTGCAGGTCAGTTTACGCAGCATAAAAACAAACAAACAGAGATTTCTGTAAATCCCATCCACTTTACTGGAACAGTAAGACAACGGAAATGTGTAGTGTCTAATAACGAATCCTACATTGTGCTCACACTGGTGTACAGCCAGTGTATAACTTGGTTGAGGCTGGTGGCTCCCATTGTCATGTATTTCTTTGCAGCTGTCACACTCGGGTCAGGGGAGCCGCTGTCCAGTGTGTACATAACAATTAGATCCTCATCCAAGTTATACTCTTGCTACACACCAGGGCGAGATCTCATTATAACCTATGGGTGACAAATGTCACAATAAGGGTGCGCTCACACTGATGTATACTCAGCGTATAACTTGGACAAGGATCTCATTGTTATGAACACACTGGACAGCGTCTCCCTTGACCCGAGCGTGACAGCTGCAAAGAAATACATGACGCTGTCAAGCTTGAGACAGGGGAACTGCCGTCCAGTGTATACATTACAATGGGATCCTCGTCCAAGTTATATGCTGGCTATGCACCAGTGTGAGCGCACTCTGATTGTGACTCTGTCACCCGTAGGTTATAATGAGATCTACAGGATGGGCCATTTACGTGGATATAAATACTCAATATGTTTGGTGTGTTACATGACCCTCTTCCCACTGGAAAAAAAAAAAAAGTTGGATCCAAAATGGCCAACTTCAAAATGGCCACCATGGTCACCACCCATCTGGAAAAGTTTTCCCCCTCCCATATACTAATGTGCCACAAACAGGAAGTTGATGTAACTACGATAGGTGCAGGGGTTGCGATCGTACCCGGGCCCTGCAGCCTAGGTGGGCCCCAAAAGTCCCTTTGGCCTATAGAAAAAGACTAATATCATTTAAAGATTTGCAATAATTGGGGGCCCCGTTGGAGCTTTCGCATCGGGGCACATGAGCTTCAAGTTATGCCACTGCGCCAACCATTCCTATTTTATTTAGGTGCATCCATAGAAATGGCCTACCCTATATATCATATATATATATATATATAATATATATATATATATATATATATAATATATATATGTTTGTGTGTGTATATATATATATATATATATATTCTATAACGTGCATATATATAATATAATAATCATAACCTATGTGTGTATTTAAAAAAAATAGCATGCTATTCTAGTCTATGGGTGAATACTACCTCTTGGACACAGTTTAACATATATGTCAGCAGGTTTTACTGTCATATATGATAAACAGGTTAAAGAAAAGTGATGAATATTATTTACCGTCCTTTAGCTCGATCTCGAGTCATTGCAACTTGATGAATGAATGCTCTATAGGAAGATTAATACTGCGCGAACATAGATTGGTCCACCAAGGTTTCCTCGGACGTTACCTTGACATTATCAAGCCATTGGGTTGCTGGTCTTCCTCTAAACCTTGTTCCTTCTATTCTTCCTACCATGATGTCCTTCTCCAGTAATTGCTCTCTTTGTACTATGTGTCCAACTTAATCAAGTAGTAGCTAGATGATCCTGGCTTCGAGTGACATGTCTGACTTTGTTCTAATATTGATTTGTTTATTCTTCCCATCCATAGTATTGATAGCATCCTTCATCAGCACCATATTTCAAGTGTTGATTTTTCTTCTGTCTTGTTTCTCTATTGTCCATGTTTTACTTTCATATGTTACTACAGAAAAGACCAGGCTGTGTACGAGCAATGTTTTCGTTGGTAGTGAGATGTTCCTCTATTTGAGGAACTTGTCCAGTCACTTCATTATTGATTTGACCATAGCTATTCTATTGACTTCCGGGTTGTAGCTGCATCTTGAGTGATCATTGATCTGAGTAGGTTGAAGTCCTTTACAACTTCCAGTTAGTTGCCGTCCATCTCACATGTGTGAACAGGGCTTAAAAACAAACCAGATACACTGGGTTGATCTGTTACTTTTTGCTTCAAATTCCCCCAAGGACGACATCTACAAGGAGTTTGTATGTTCTCCCTGTATTTGTGTGGTCTTTCCTCGGGTACTCCGGTTTTTCCCCCACACTTATTTATATATATCAT